>VZZY01002630.1:1104267-1214023 GCA_013400335.1 Eurystomus gularis
TCCAGCCTCTTTCCCCCCCCCGAGCCCAGCGCTGAGACTCGCAGCCTGGGGTGCTGCTTGTCTTAGGGGGGGTGATTATCTTTTGGGGAGGTTTTTTTGGGTGCGTGTATATTTATGTATTTATTTGCACGTATATATCTATTTTTTATATGGGTATATAGAGACATAAATGTTTATACACACCCTTTCCAAGCGGAAGGGCAAGAGGTGCCTTGCTCTGGTGCGGGGGCAGAGCTGGGGGGCTGCAGTGGGTCGGCGACCCCCCCCCCCAAAACCCCCCTGTTGCTGTGGGGCTGGAAAGCGGCGTTCCTTGGCCAGCCATGGAGGGAGGGATGGAGGGATGGAGGGATGGATGGATGGATGCTGCCAGGCAGAGGGAGGAGAGGCGCTGGCCCAGCCGTCCGCCGCAGAGGGTGTTCCAAAAATATCGGGGCTGGTTTTGCTCTTCCCCACCCCGAGAGCTGGCAAGGGAGCAGAGGGGGCTCAGCGACCCTGGCACCGCGTCGGGAGCTGGCCTCGACGCCTGGGTCGCGCCCGAGCTGGGCACTGCTGAGAAGTTATTTTAGGATGCAGATCTCAGCCAGGCTGGACAGGTTGCCTTTCCCGAGAAAGTTTCTCATGAAATAATCTGTCCAGACGTGCGGCTAATTTAGCAAAACGCGGCACATCCTGGTTTCCCTGCAAGTAGCGTTTGTGCCCCTCCGGCATCGAGGGGCTGCCGTGGCAAGAAACGTTCTCTCCCTGCTCCAAGCGCCCGGGAGGGATGAAACGTGCCCGGGCAGGCTGCTTTTTAATTTTTTTTTCAATTGGCTCGTTTCTGTTGCCTAAAATGCAGTTTTTCTCACGAGCGAGCCCAGCCCCACCCCATGGAGGCAAAGGCATCGCTTGCCAAGCTGGCGGGATGTGCCCTGTGTCTGACCGGTGAGGAATCTGGGGGCTTTCTTCATGTTTGCTTCCATCAGGGAGGGCTGGAGAGGTGGGGAGAGGAACGATGCCTGAAATCCAGCCTGATTTTTGGGCCTCTTCACCTTGTTTCTGGGCATAATGCTGACCAAGGGGGAGAGGATGAGCTCTGATGACAGCGGTGTTAATTGATACCCAATGTGTTGCCAACTGCAAGATGAGTGCGGGACAGTCCTGGGTTGGGGTTTTTTTTATTTAACCTCTTCCTTCACCCTTAAAATGTCAGGATGGAGGCAGGGAGGCTCTTCTCCTGAAGTGCTGTTCCTTCCGAGTCATCACGCGTATCCCGGGGCTTTTTCTTCCCTTGTGGTCCCAGTTTCCTGCCATTCTTGTCGCCGAAGCCACCGGGTGTGGATGCAAGGGAGGAAGGGTCTCCTGGGCAGCAGGAAGGATGCTGGGGGCTCTGCGCAGCCACCGCTCCTGAGCAGCCTCGCTTACCCACCCCAGTGTGCGCTGGCAAAACAGCTTGTCTTTCGTAAACAGGCGTTCTGCCTCCAAGAGGCATAGCCGATCCGTTTAATTTCCCTGTTAGGAATTTTGGTGCCTTGTCCGACGCCTCGGAGGGAGCCTGACGCCCGGTCCCTGCAAGTGTTGGGTGGGGGATGCTCCGGTTCCTCCCAAGGAGGGGTGCCTGTGGGCTGGGAGCTGCTGGCTCCCCAAAACACCTCCAGCACTGGGCTTGCCTGTGGCTGGTCCCCTCAGACCACTTCCTGTGCAGACAGAGAGCCTGGCCTTCGTTAGAATTACCGGTGCTTTCTGTGAGGCTGGCCAGCTGAGGGCTGGTTGAACCAGGTCTTATGGTTTCGAAGCCATTTTGTGTTGCTTTTCAAACCAGGAGTCAAGGGGAATTTTAGGTTTACCACCGTGCAAATGCAGTTGGCAGCCAACCTCGCATCCCCAGCTGGGGATGGATGCCTTGGTTGCCAGCAAAGAGGTGGCATTTCAAGGCTGGGCATGGTGCTGAGCACCCATGCTGTGTCGGGACCCCAGCTCTGACCCCAGAGAGGTGCAACACAGGGCACTTGAAGCCCTGCTAGCTGGTTAGCACGCAAGGGCTGCCGGGCTCCGACCACTCTGCTGCTTATCATTTGCTTATCATTCACCATATGCCCAGTCAAGATACGATGCCACCGATGCACAGGAGGCAGAAGCCCAAAGTTTGGCAGGCTCGTCATCGTGCTGCACGGGAGCTTGCTCCAGTGCCCGAGAGGAAGCAATTCTCAGCCTTAGTGGTGTTAACAAATAAGAAAGAAACTCTGATAACTTTTTAAAATAGCCGTGCTGTCCTGCTGGGTATAAATAAACAGACGCCCCTCTGGCTTCCCCCCGGTTCCTTCCCCTGGCAGCGCAGGGCGAGTTTCACAAAGCCGCTGTGTAGAAAAGCATAAGGAAAAGGCGGCCCTGCTGCCAGCTCCTCGGAGCCCCTTGGCAGCCCTCTCTGCCCACGGTGTTTCGGTTTAATTTTATTTTGGGGTGTTTTTTTTTCCTTTGTGCACGCGTTTTTTGAGAAGATGCCAGGGTGACGCGCTCGGCCCAGGGTGGCTCTCGAGGAGGGAGCAGCGGCCGCTGCACAGACCGCACGTACAAACGGGTGTTCTTCTTGGGACAGAAAAGGTCCCTGCGTGTTTCACAGCAGCATCTGCTGAGCGAAGCGGTGGAGGAGGCCGTGGGCAGCACCTGGGGACCTCACCCAGTTAGTAAAACGCAGGGCTGGGAAGACAAAAGCTTTTTCGTGCTGCAAACTTGTCCTGAAGCCTTGGGGTGGTCGGTGGCGAGGCGATGCTCGCCCTGCCCTGCCCTGCCCTGCGGGAGGGAGCCGTGGTGGTCCCCGTCGCTGCTATGGTGGGCAGTCCCAACACACCCAGCAGCCCAGAGCAGGGTGGGCTGGGCACATGGCTGCTTCTCCATCCCATTCTCAGTGGACGGCCGGACTTCAACTGCTCTCCTGAATTATCCGAATCCAATAGCAGAGCTCAGCGCGTGGGGCTGAACTGACCATCGCTGCAAAGAGTCCCTGGAGAGGCCGGAGGAAGCCAGAGAGCTATTTTAAAATGTAATTAAACATAACCAAGGAGAATTGGCTTGCTCGGAGAAGGATCGCCCAGCTTATTAGCTAATACAGCCTGTGGCAGCCTTCCAGGTCTAGAGCACTGCTGACTGCCCTACCAGAGAGGTGTCTAATTAAAAGGAAGAGCCTGCTCCTAATGCCATTTTCCAGGCACCACGTAGCTCTTGCTTGTGTTGAGGGGACGTGGCACAGCTGAGGCTCAAAGAGGAGGAAGGTCAAGAGCAGAGGGAAGGTGGAAGTAAAAGTCTGTCTCGACAGTGGTCGTCGGAAGGGAAGGGGTGGAGGCATCAAGTGTTTTCTTGTGCAACCCTGGAAAGTCTGTCGGCCGTCCCTTGGATTCCGCAGAGCGTGCATGAAGATGTTTGGCTTTGGTGATGAGAGGTGACGGTGGAGGGAGGCGGCGGCTCTCTGGGGTGGTGGTCCCACAGTGACAGCTCTGCTGAACGCCGTGTGACCCTCCCAGTGTGACGAGGAGGGTGGCTGGGTACCGCTGTTCACTGGTTTAAATGGGGAGGGGAAGAGCTGGTGGTTCATGTGCCGTGGGACTCTGAGGCACAGGCTTCGAATATGTCCCTGGACTCTGGAAGCAGCTTTGCATTGTGCTCTGGTGCTGCTGAAATGCTGTTAGTGATGGGGGCTGGCAGGCTGCGGACTGCCCGGTCTGGTCACCGGTCTCCCTGTGAATCGCAGAGAGCCTTGCGAGCAGCAAGAATGTGACGCTGGCCCAGCATCTTCTGCCCCCGGCTTTAGGTTTGGTGTCCTGGGACAATGTGCAGATAAGCATGTTTCCATGTGGGTTTGACCCCGCAGCTATTTAATGCCCTTCTTTGAAGGGCAAGGGAAAGGTTTTGTTAGCAGGCACGGTACTAGACCCAAATTTTCCCACTGGTGAGTCTTTGGGATGTGTTTTTGGGCTCTAGGTCAAGGGGACATGGTCCTACCCTCACCTACAAAACCTCTTCTGAAATCTCTGCATGCAGAAGGTTGATTAAACAGGGCTTTTGAGGAGACTGGTGCCCTGCCCGTGGGGTGCCTGGTTCCTGTTCGTGGGTTGGGCTGCAGTGGCACGGACCAAGTATCGCTGGTGGCTGGAGGGAGGGCTGCTCTGTTCTCCGGTTATTCTTCTATCAACCACCGTAAGGCTTATCTCCTGCAAGAGCATTAACCCACCTACAATGCCTTGAGAAACACTTTGATCCTGTGCTGTGCAAGCGCCTTTCACTGTATTAGTAAAAAGGGAAAGCCGTTGTATTACCAGTGTAGTTAAATACTTATGTATGGAGCCAAATTAATTTTAAAGCAGTATCTGAAGTTGTTTTACTCTCCACCCACCGAGGGCAATTAAACCCTGCTGGTAGATGCCGCAGTGGACGGTGTGGAGCAGCCTGCGGGCTCAGTGCTTCTCGTCCACGGACCCTGCTCCTGGATTTTGGTGCCGGATTCCTGCTCTCCTCCTGTCCGTCCAGCTTTATTTGCTCTCTGGCGTGCTGCTCCTCAGGGAATGTTCCTCTGGAGCTTGTTTTGAGAAGCCCCGCGCTGTTGTGGAGCTGGTAACTATAGGCACCAGCGGAGAATTTTGCCTCGGCCAGCGGCTCTATTAATAGTCGCTGCTGCTGGGAGCAGAGCAGGGACTGCAGGCTGCTCTCCTCCTCTTCCTCCTCCTCTTCCAGCAAGGGACTCTTCCCAAACACCCTCTCTGGAATTCCTGGGCAGGCCAGGCCTCACCTACAAACATTCAGCCTGACCTTTGGCAGCCATCGAGCACGATGGCAGCAGAAAGACATCGCCTGCGTTCTGAGAAGAGTCCATCACCGTGGTTTGCGAGCTTGGCGAAGAAGCTTTTCCGTTGTGAGGCTGTCAAACTGCAACCACGTTGGTCTGGTTTAAGTCGCTTCCCCTGCTTACACACTCTCCACCGCAAAAAGTCTTGTGGGGGGCCTGATGTGTTGGTGCTCCAGGACATCCCACAGCCCACCCCAACAAGCAGAGCTGGGGTGATCTGTAGCGCTTCTCACCTTAAAATTTTGAGTGAAGTTTTGGCATGAAGTCCCACCATCATAACATGAAGACCATCACAGCATCAAAGCAAAGGCCCTGGGTTCACAGAATCCCAGCATGGCAGGGATTGGAAGGGACCTCTGTAGATCCTAGGTCCTAGCACCCATCTCGCAAGGGCTTGCATTCCCTTCCAAAGGTGATTTCCATCAAGTTTTGAATCTCTAGCTCCTCGCTGTTTCTCTCACTCATACTGGATGCGGCAACAGGATGATGTTTCTTTATTTACACTGCATGTGTTGGAGAAGAGGATACCTAGAGACTGGCAATGACATGGGGGCAAAGTAGAGACCCCAGATTAGCAATTAATTCCTGGCTTCATGCTGGGCTTCTGGAACGGCACAATGCTTCAGCTTTGGCAAGCTATTTCATCCTTCTGTGCCCTGGTTCCTCACACTAAAGAAAGGGGCTTTGATTTTACTCCATCTCAGTCACTTTCAGATGATGCTGGAGAGGAGCCCTGGTTGGGCTCCCCACGGGGGTCTGGGTGTCATCACCCCAAAGGGCTCAGCTTCAAGGGGGAGTAAGGGAAGCTGCAAGCCTGTGCAGCATGAAAACCTCTTAAAGATCTACTCTTAAACCTCTTAAATCATCTACTTGAATCATAAAACGTCTAAAATCTGTTAATCTTTCTTGGCAGCATCCTGCTTCTTGTACATAACTGTGGTATTTTGGAGGCATCACGGCACAGGCTCAGCTGGCGGCACTTTTTGAGCAAGGCAGGAGGTTCTCCCAGCCCTGGAACCATGTGAGGTGTGGGGTGGGAAGCAGCATCCCGGCAGCAGGACCGGCCATGGCTGCGGGAAGCTGCGCTGCTAAAAATACAGCATTGTGAAACTGCTGGCACCTCCGCTTCCCTCCTCGGCCGGCTTGAGACGCAGGATGTCTGCTTTGCTTTGACATGTCCCACAAGCCGCCTTGTAGCCAGGACTTCTTCCTCCTCCTCTTCCTCCCTGCCAGGAAACCTATTTCAGAGAGGGGTGAAGGGAGCAGAAGGGCTGGGGGCAGCGGAAGGGACCAGGGGGTGATGCATGTCCTGCTGTACATGAGTGTCTGGGGAGCAGTGAGCGAAGGTGGCGGCAGCTTGGATATGGGGTGCCCCACATTAAAGGGGACAATAGGGCCATTCCTTGCACCCCCAAATCATGGAGCTCTCCCAAGGGGAGGAGGAGGGACTAAGCTTTGAAAGATGGGCATGTTCCCTTGCCCCATAGCTGGATCGGGGATATTTTAGGCTGAGTGGCGCATCACAGAATCATTATGGTTGGAAAGGACCTCCAGGGACATCAGTCAGTGAGGCTCCATCCAAGAGGAAGCCCCTCGCTGTGCATGGTGGATGGGGCAGCAAACTGGAGCTGCGCACCCACCATCGTCACAAGGCTCATGCGGTGATGCTCCATCACGCGGGGTACCACCCCATCACCTCTCAGGGGGCTGGACGCTGCCTCTTCCCTCCCCCAGGCAACATCCCGTGGGAGCTTCCTACTGCCATGTTCCCTGCGGAAAGTAAGCCTTCAGCAGGCGGGATCCAGCTGGAAAAGTCTGGCTGTCTGTGGAAGAAGCAATAAATCTCTGGAAGCTGGAAAGCAGCAGCAAAGAGGAAATGCCGGAGCCGGCCGCGCCACCTCGGCTGTCCCAGCCGGCTGCTCGGGGTGCCATCTCCGGGGCTGGCCTGTCCTGGGGAGCACTGGCGATGCTGGGGGACACCCTGCCATGGACCGGGTGCCCTTCTGGGCTTGCAGTGGATTTTTGAAGGGGAAGGGAAGATGGAGGAGGTGTTATTTTCATTGAGGAGTTGTTTTCTTTTGGGTTTTGGGGGGTATGTCTGTGGGATTTTTTTTTTTTTTTAAATTATTTATTTAAACAAAGGCATATAAAAGTGCAGACAGGGGAAGGCAGCAGAACAAGAGCTTGAAACACTCCAGCGGAAAGTGCAAGGCTATAAAAGTAGCCCAGAAAGTTAGTAGCGCTTAGAATGCTGAAAAATAATCTCCAGATCTGAGCTTGCTTCAGTGGCCTCCACGTTTGCAAGCACCTTCGTGCCGGCAGGGAAAGGGCCGGCTGGGGAGGTCGGTTTGCGGAGAGCAGCTACAAGAGCGATGCAGTGCTTGGCATTGCCAAGGCTGCAGCTTTTAGGTTATTGCTTTCATTAAAGCAGTCCCCAAAAATGGAAGTGGAGAGCTGTGCTGGGCACTCGGGGTATATCTGTGACGAGCGACAGCCCCAGCCTCTGAGGCAAGCTGGGCAGGCACAGAGCGATGAGCTGACCTGCACGAGGTCATGGATACCTGCAGGGGAAAAAGGGAAAAAAAGGGATATTTAATGTATGAGGATATGCAACCTGGAGATCGGTGTGAGGCTGCTGGTGGTGATTGGAGCTCTTCTGGCGGTCGTGTCGGCAAACGGCAGTGGCTGTAGGATGCGGAGGGACGAAGCCACTGAGCTTCTCTCTGCAACAAGCTGTTGTGTTAAAAATGAGATGATCCCAAGCTGGGTACAGTGGAAGGCAGGGTCACTGTGGTGAGCTGACAAGGTTTTCTCCCTCTTGTCTTCTTTCCTTCAGCAAGAAAGATGCCTTAACTACATTCTGCGCTTCTTGGTGGTGGAAGGATGTGTGCTCTTAATGGAAAAAGTTACTCATTGTAGCCTAAACCCTGTTTTCATTAGTAAGTGAACATTGCTGTCTCTTAAGAAATCCAGCTGCTGTTGGACTTAAACTTCCATTCTGTAAAAAAGCAAACAGGGTTGGGCGGTGCAAGAGGACGTGGGGTGTTGCTGGGGCACATTTGGGCTGAAACCGGGAACACCTGGAGATGGTTCAGCTGGCTGCTGTAGGCAAACCTCACCGCCGGGGTGGGTTTGATGAGTTGGAAGAGGCTCTATCCCTTCGGCTGGAGCTCCCAAACGATTGATAATATTTTGAGGGTAGCTTGCAGCCTGCTTTTGGGTCTGTGTTGGGCGTTTTAGGGCAAGTTTTCATGGAAAGCAGCAGCTTCTCCTCTCACTGGTGTTACCCCAGGCTTGCCACAAGTGGCAGGGGTGCTGGGGTGGGTGCTGCTGGGTGTGGAGGGCAGCGTGCTTGGGCAGAGCAATGTTTCTGTGCAGGGGGAAAATCAAGCCAAAAAGAGCTGCGGCCTTTTCGTCACCTCTCCCAGCCAGCACAGAAACCCAGACTTTCCTCAGGATCTCTTCTGCCCTGGGAGCCACCAAGGGATCTTCACTTTAAGAGCAGTACTGATTAATTTGAGGACATTCTCCTTCTCCTGAGAGGATAAACACAGGCTTCATTATGCCCTCAAACAATGAACAAGCCATGCCAAGCTGGATTTGGGTAACTTTCTGCAAAGCCACGAGCTGCCTTATTTGGAGCTGGATTTGAGCACGGACCAGCTTTCATGACTTTTTCTCCATAGTCACTGTTTGGAGAACCTCAGGCTGTCCCAAGCACAGGAGGGATGAGGGACCGTGCTGGCAGGAAAGCTGCATTGGTTGCTATGGGAGAAACATTAAAAGCTGATTATTTTGGTGGCAAATAGGGGAAAGCCTTGTAAAATCTCCCATCCCACTCCAGGGAGCTGGTGGTGATTTTCTTACTTCCCATAAGCGGAAGAGCCCTGAGGTCAGCTTGTCCTGTGAGTTCTGCACAGATTGTGTGGTTTTGCCCCAGCTTCCATGGCACCCCTGTAAAAAGCTCTTGGCTGGGGGTTTGCAGAAGTGAGCAAGGAAGAAAACCACCAGCTGAACCCTGAGGGGTAGAGCTGGACCCCCCCTCACCAGGGATCTTGCAGATCCAGGTCTTTGCACGTTCACCCAGTGCTCTGCTGCGCTTGTGCAACCAGAGACTTTGCACTTTTACTGAACAAACTCTCTTTTTTTTTTTGTTAATGTGACCTTCATGGTGCCTCTCCTGTCTGACCCAAGTTCCTTTTAAAAAAAAAATGTGTTTCTACTTCTGTAGTCTTTGGTAGTTATCTTGCCTTTTTTAAGATGAATGGCTTTGAGGATTTAGGGCGCTCAAAATTAAGTCAGCATTTTGTGATATTGAATTCTTAAAGGTTGGTGGTTTTGTTTGGTTTTTGTTTGGTTTGGTTTTTTTTACATGTGTGTTTATATTTTTTTCCTTGTGGTTTTCAATGGAAGGGGGGTGTATTAGAGAACACAGTGAGTCCTACTGGAAATGCTTTGGCTCGAGGTCCTCTCAGTGACACCTTCTTGCTGCAATTCCCAGCCTGCTCCCATCCTCTGCTGCCATTCCCAGCCCCTCCCTAAAGAGAAAGTCATAAGGGAGAAAGTCATAAAACTTCCCATTATTTGGACATAAATATTCCAGTGGTAAGCCGGGTTGATGCTCCACATGCAGAACATCTCCTGTGTCTGAAACTTGGTTTTATCCTTGCCCTGAGGGCTCCGTCATGCGTGTTGGTGCGCACACATGCGTGAGTGCTCAGCTCTTCTGAGGACAACAGCTTGGGCAGGGCAGCGCTTTCAGCCTCGCCAACTCAGAGCTGCTCAGCTCTGAACATCTTCGTGGTAGCCTTCAAAAGCGCCGTGGTTGTGCCTTGGTCTCAGCTGATGCTTTGCTCTGCTTCAGTCCCTGTATTCAGAAGTTTAAGGAAAGCTGCCTGTGCCGGAGGAGCGGGAGAGCGTGGTCCCAGCTCACAGCCCACCCATGGGGACTTGTGTTACGGTTTCTTTTTTTCTATCTTGTTATGAAATTAAATGGGCAGTGAGCCGAGCAGTGGAAGTGATGGCTGGAGGGGCTCCTGTGCTCATGGCACACCTTGGAAGAGGACTAGATATGAATCGAAGTGATGCTGCGAGAGCTGCTGGTGTGAATCCTTGTCAGTCCCCTCCTGATGTGGGACATCTCCAAGACTGTTGGGGAGGGGAGTAATGGGATATAACACAAAGATGCTGCTGGAAGTGTTACTGGGTCCCAAGGAGAGTGGTTCCTTAGTCATCTGTGTGCTCCTAAACATCGTGCTACGTGTCAGGATGTGGACGTTGTGAAGAGTGTGTTTTGCAGGGACGTTGAAGGTGTTTTGGATCCTTTTCAAGCGAGTGTGGTGGCAGTTCAAAGCCACAACATCTCTTCACTTGCTCTGCATCGCTACCAATTTGGTGTTGTGGTGGTTGGACAAGTCTCCCCTGAGGCAGAGCAGCTTTTGGGGTGCAGAAAGCTCAGTCCCACCAGGTCTGCTCAGACTGGAAGCCTGACTGATGGGCAGTAATGTGCAAGCGAGACTGGGGGCAGAGGGAAAAACTGACGGTCTCCCCACTTTTCTGAGCCCCAGTCTCCCCGTCCTTCCTACCCTGTTCTCAGCAGATGAAACGAACCCCAAACCCCTGTTTGTACATCACAGAGAAATGAAATGGGACAATAACAGCCCATTGGGAAACGGGAGTAATTGGGGCTGATCCCAGCTTCTGTCGAAAAGCTCTCTTAAAAGCCTCGGTGGCACATCTTGTGCTTCTTGGGTAAGGCTGAGCCTTCCATTTTAATAGAGTGATAAAACAGCTCTTAGGAAAGAAATCACCTGGAAAAGGCTTTGCTCATCCCTAGAATGAGGGGTTCTCTGGTAAAGCAGGGAGGGTGGTGGGGCTCATGTGGTGTAGGACACAAAGCACACCGCAGGTAGGAAGGATGTTCTTGTATGTGAAAGGAGCAAGTAAGAATTTGCAGAAAGATGAAGAGGAAGCTCTCCGCTCCCACCTGGAAATGGCAGCTCTGGTGCGGTGGCTAACGTCTTCTTCCCTCTGCTTTCTCCCCAGCTGGCTGGAGGCATCATCCTGGGAGTGGCCCTGTGGCTCCGGCATGACTCGCAGACCACGAATATCCTCTACCTGCAGCTGGGGGAAAAGCAGGCCCCCAACACCTTCTACGTTGGTAAGCAGGTCTGGGGATGCTGGCATCACTCCATGGGCATGGGCTGCAGCGTGCCCAAAACCAGGGCGGAAAGCTCTTGGTGGGCAGCAAGGGGACCAGAATAAAAATACCTCCTGCTCCCTGTTGTACTCCCCAAAATATCCCGTCCCTGCTCCCCAAAATACCCGCGCCGTGCCTATCAAAGCGTTTATGAAATGTTGGCTGTGGCCCAAGCACAGAATCCAAAACCATGGCAGCTAAAAGCGCAAAAAGACGTGTCGTGGCATAGCGGGTTTCTCCAGTGCTGCTCTCCGCTGCTGCCTCCCCTGGAGCACATTGGGAAGAGCGGGGGACTGTTTGGAAGCGTGTCTCGTTTCCTATCCAAAGGGATGTAAAAGCAGCCGACGGAGCGGCTGGCAGTGGAAAGAGAAGCTCGGCGAGCTCGTGACTCATGTTCTCCAGGAGGGGCAGGTGGAGTCTCTGTGTGTTATGGTTAAGCTTAGCAGGATTTTTATTAATTTGACAGCTTGCTGGAAGATGAAAACCCCTATTTTTGCCCTATTCTCCAGTGATCCCTCGCAGCCAAGGGGGAGCAGCTTGCAGGAGGGGCTGGCTGCCAGGCAGGGGCCGGCTTGGAGTGCAGGCTACTGGGGCTGGGGTGAGGACCTGGCTGATCTGATGTCCTGTCCTCACCTGTAGCTGAAATTACCTTCTGGAAAGGGTTTTCCTTTGCTTTTCCCTGCTTGCCCATGGAAGGGCATGCCTGGGTCCTCTCCCTGGCTGGGCCTGGCTACAGTAGATGCTCCTGCTGTAACTAGTGGTGGGATTTCCTCCCGTGCTGTCTCCCCACTCCTGCCTCACACCCAGAGCTCTATTCACAGCACTTCCCCTTTACAGATTTCGATTTGAAAAAAGAGTAAGGGGAACTCTCAGGAAGTTACACTCTCTCCACGAACCAGTCCAAACATCTTCCTTCCAGGGGCCAACAACTGTTGTCTCTCTAGTTAACACATTTCTCCCCAAAGCGGGAGCCCAGGGGCTGAGCCCTCCCCTCCCGCCTCTGGGGCAGCTTTTGCTCTTCCACCCTTTTGTGTTTTGTCTTTGTCCTCGGCCTTTCCTCTTCAGAAGGCGATAGGGAATGGACCGTGGGTCCCACCACCGTGCTGGCTGTCTGACGGCCATGAGCAGCCCGTGATTTGAGACTGTCTGTCTTTTTAAAGTTATATTCAGCAACAGCTCGGCCTGGATTCTTTCTGGCAGCTGCAATTTCCATGCAGTAATAACAGCAGAGCATTTCTTTCAGCTGCTGCCTCTCCCAGCCAGCCCTGTGGAGTCTGAAGGCTGTGATTTCTTTTTGCTTTTTCATTTTTCCCCCTTTCCCCCACAACCCCTCCAACTGATACTCCCTCCTTCTTCTCCTCTGGCATCCAACATACACATGCACATGATGTTCCTGCTTTGGGAGCGGGAACTTCTCTGGGGTTGGCCTCCAGAGCTGGTCTTGGAGTTGTTTTTTTTTCCTTGCAAACCACTTTTTGGTGTCTGGCACGGGATGCTGGTCCTGGGATCTGTAAGGAGGCTTTTAAAGGCTGGCCAGGCTTTGCCACAGCGCTGCAGGACAGAAGGAAGCAATAAAAACAGTTGGAGGAGGAAAACTGGCACCATGGAGTTTATACTTAGTGAGGAGGGGGAGTGGGAAAGCAACGCTTTGGGATCTTCTGGTTTCCCTCCGCCTCCTTTCCCCTGCTCCAAAGTTGGAGCTGTTTTGTTAAAAGCTCTTTTCCCAGGGTGTCCCTGTGTTACAGGAGAGGAAAAATAATCAACATGGTTGGTCGGTGTGTGGGATTTGATGGCAGCGGCGGGGTGGGTGGGAGGAGGAGGATGTGGGGAGCAGGGCAGCTACCGGGGTCCCTGGGGTCATGCTTATCTGCCTTCAGCCTGCTGCAGGAGCGGGAGGAGAGAAGTGGTCCTTGCTCCCAGCTTCCCCCTCAGCCACACAGCACCACTGCAGCTCTTGAAGCCCCCGTGGGCACAGGCAACTGTTCCCCTGCTCCCCTCTCCAGCCCGTGAGGGGGGAGCTCCTGGGGTTGGGGTTTCCCCCCGCTCCCCCCGCACTTTGGCACTGCATCCAACGAGTTGTCTTGCGGGCTGGCTTGGGAGGTTATTAAAGGAGCTCTTGTTCATGGGCTTTTCCTCGGCGCGGCTTGCAAATCATCTGATCCCCCAACCACTTGTTGCAGCCTTGGCTTTCAGCACTTCCATTTTGGCTGTGGACCCAACGCTCCGGCAAATGGCAAGTTAACCGCTCCAGCGCTGTGAAGACCAAGCGCTGCCGGGGTGGGGATAGCTGGAGCACTGTACTTTCATGCTTTCCTGACTATTAAGGAAAATAGTTGCTCTTCATCTGAGCTAGGCTTATGGTTTAATATGCATTTACTGGCTTTATTTGTAGCTGAAAACCTAAATTCCTTCTTGCCCTTGCATAATAGCACTGTCTGAAGTGCTCTGTGTGTCTAGAGGCTATCAAGGTGTTGATAGCAGATCAGAAAACATCCTTCAAGATAGCCAGAGGCATTGATAAGTTGGATGCTAACAACTGGTTAACCACTTCTTAGATATTTATCAATTCTACACATAAAGTATTTAAAAAAAAAAAAACAAAACAACAGAACTGTGATTCAGTGAGTTATGAGAGCCAGGGGAAAAGGCTGAGCTGGTCCATCTCTGCAGATACCAGTACAAACTGGAGCAGTCTGATCTCTCCACAATAAGTTGGTTGAATCACCATCCCCGGACATGTTTAAAAGTCATGTAGATGGGGTGCTGAGGGACATGGCTTAGCAGTGGAGTTGGTAGAGTTAGGTTAATGGTTAACATGATGACCTTAAGGTCTTTTCCAACCTAAACAGTTCTATGATTCTAAGTTGGTGTTGCGGTGTCACTGGTTTTAAGAGCCTCTGGGGATCTTGAAGAGGCAAGTGACACTGGACTTACTGCTTTTGCCCCATCCCAGTGGGATGGTAATGAAGATAATGTGGTGGTGGAAAGCCGGGTTCCCCATCCTTCGAGGCTTTGCTTATGTGAAGCCCAGAGATGGCCGCTATGGGTGAAATGCTTTCATCAGGGTGAGGACCAAAGACTCAGCTTTTGTTTGCCTTAAACCCCACCCCTGGATTCCACATGTCCCCCCTTGCCTGTGCGCTGGAGCATCGCCGGGCATCATCCCTGCTCCCACCCTTCCCATGCTCTCCCCAAAGCCATCTGGCCAGGCGCGGGGTGCGGCAGCCAGATGGTCTCGCCTTCGCTCTCGCCTTCCCTCTTGCCTGCCAGGTCCAAAATAGGAAATGTGCCTCCAGCTGCTCGCAGCAAGTGACAGGGTGACACGACCCATGGCTGGGATTAGCTCAGCCCTGGGAGCGGGGCCAGCCACGAGGTGCAAAGGCATCCCGAGGAGCTGGGGTGCGGTTCCCCTGTAGCTTTGGGGGTGAGGAGGGGGTTGCGTGAGCTTCTGTTGAGTTTTTTCATGTTTTCTTTTTTCATGCTGGGCGGTGCCTCCTCCCTGGAGCATGGTGGCACCAGGGTTGCCTGGGAGGGGTGTAAGGTTTGGGACAGGCGGGTTAAACTTGGCCACCATGGCTGCTGCCACCTTCCTGCTGGGCATCGCTGCCCTGATAAAATAAATTGTAGCCTCCCTATTTTTTTATTTTGGGGGTTTTTTCGCTAGCAACCAGGCCGATGATTGTGCATCCGGCTTCCAAGCAGGTCAGACAGCAAAGCCTGGGGGGGACAGCCGAGGGCAGCTTTGGGCTGATGTTAAGGTGGTGAGCTGCCTGTGAAGCCGTGGGCTGCGGCAGCGCTGGAGGGGAGCCCGGTGAATGGGGACGTGGGCTCTCTAACGAGGTGGATCACAGACTCTCTGCACTGTCCTGCTCCCTACAAATACCATCCAGGGTAATGATTTCTTCTCTGGAAACAGGTTCAAGCTGCTTTTCATGCAGGCTGGAAGAAATGGGCCAGAAAGCGCAGGGATGCTTTGAAGTCTTTCTCACAGAGGAGTCTGTGGGTTGAACTGCAATTGCATCTGCACACTTGTCCTTGCAGCCAGCGCGGCATCCATCACCGGCAAGCTTTCGTGGTGTCTTTGGGATTTGTGGAAGAAATGTCGTGAGGCTTTGCTGGCCTCAGGGAGGTCTGACCCCCTGTGCAGCACTATGTACATGGGTAGGGATTGGGACACCTGCCCGAGCTTCTCAGGGCTTGCCCACTGGCCCTATGGCATGTCAAGATGCTTCAGCCTTACTGTAGGTCCCAGATGTGGCCAGCAGTGCAGGACATCATAGCATGTCATCCAGGTAGACTTGTGTTGGCTAAGCAGTCAAGGAGAAGTTGTCCCTTCTATCCATAATGGCAACTTTGTTCTTAATCAGGACTTTTCAGGACTGCCTTGGACAAAAAGCAGAGATGTCCAGGTTTTCAGAGAGGTTTTAGTCACAGAGGGGGTCGCGTTGAGCTCTGGTGTGTTGCAGAGACACCAGAAGCCAGCAGTGCTCCAGTGAGCATGGACCTGCTGTGAGCAATGGGGGGTTCTTAGGTTCTCTTCATGCTCCCATCCTTGTCGCCTTCCCTTCAGAAATATTTGGCATCTTTCAAAGGTGATGCCAACTTCTGTGTATCATGGGGTTAAACTCAACAGCAAATCTTGTGCTCTGGGGAGACCAGTACTTGTGGCCTTCCAGCGCTTAAAGGGGGCCTGTCAGAAAGATGGGGACAGACTTTTTAGCAGGGCCTGTGGCAGCAGGACAAGGGGTGAAGGTTTTAAACTCAAAGAGGGGAGATTCAGACTAGATAGGAGGAAGAAATGTTTTGTGCTGAGGGTGGTGAGAGCCTGGCCCAGGTTGCCCAGAGAGGTGGTTGATGCCCTGTCTCTGGCACCATTGCAGGTGAGGTTGGCTGGAACTCTGAGCAACCTGCTCTAGTTGCAGATGTCCCTGCTCACTGCAGGGGGGTTGGACAAGATCACCCTGAAAGGTGCCTTCCAACCCAAACCATTCTGTGATTCTGTGAAAGGGCTAGAGAAGAGCGCGAGAGTCCTGGTCTCTGGGTCATGTCAAATAAACACTAGTGAAAAGCCACCGTCAGTTTTGGCCGGAGGTGCCGCAGCAATCCCTGCGGATGCCCTCGGCTGGTTCAGCGTGGGGATCTTCTCTCACCTTCTCTTTCTGCTCTACTGCTTCAAAGCTCCATGTGTCAACGGTTTGTCGGTAGAGCCATGAGCTGTGGCCAGGCTCGCGTGCTTGGGAGGGGAAACCAAGGGTTGCATTTGGCCTTGAACCACAGTGAGCAAAATGTGTTATTTAAAAAATAATGTATTATGTGGATTTTTGTTTAATAGGAGTACATGCATTTTTCTCTCTTGGAAAGAAACTTATTTACATTTAAGGGCAATTTAATTATTTAGTCCTGGAAAGGAAAAAAAGGCTGAGATTCATGGGTTCCAGATTTTCTTCTAATCACTGTCAGATCAACTCCTTCAATAATAGTGGAATTCTTAGTAGTTTTGAGGCAAACCACTTTGTCAGTGCTTCCCTCTCAAGGCTTACCCCATATATCTGACAATACAAACAATCCTCTCTTTTTTGTATTCTTATCATAGAATTTCATTTCTATTAAAAAAACAACTTGGATTTTATTGCAGCTCTGTCTACCTTCATCATGACCAACTCCTGGGATTCACTTGCTCTGCAGACTAAAATTGTTACAATTTAAGGCCATAAATTGGTGGCGCCAGGTTATTTTGGGTTCTGATCTGACTACTAATAATGTAGTTGTCCTCTTTCTTTATCCCCTCCCGTTGCCTCTGCCACCAGGGACCTGTGCCAAAGGTGGCATCTTGCTCTTCAGAGCTGTAGCTTTGACCATTTTCCTTTGAAAACTTGCCACCTGTTCAGGCCTGCAAAGCCTACAAGAAACCCTCCAGTGAGATTTGGGCTCTGTCAGTGAGTGAGACCCCAGGGCATGTAGAGATGTCCAGGCTCTGTCCATAGCAGAAGACGGGCCACCATGTTCCAGCCTGGGTCTCCTCCACCCCAGCCCTGCAGACGTGCAGTAGACCTCCTCCCAGATCTCCTGGGCATGCTGATGTTAGGAAACTCAAGCCTTCTTCCAGTGTTTCCTGGGTAGGTAGAAGAGAAGAAATCTGTGGCATCTCTGTGTGGGGTCTGTTGGGGTATGGATGTGCACACGCACGCGAGGAAGTTTTCTGGAGTCTTCTCCACTTCTTTGCTTTTATGACAGAGGTGTGTCCTTTGCTTCCTTCTTGCCTTGATCTTACAGACAAGGGCAGCATGTGCAGCTTTTCATCTGCCCGTGTGAGCTGCGCAGCCCCAGGAGAGCTCTCCATGCTTTGCGGCACTGTTGCTCCATCTGGAAGTCATTAGCAGCTGTGAAGCAGCGATGTTTTTCTTGAGAAAGGGGTTGGAGGGGCATGGAGGGGCTTCCCCGTTGTCGTCTTGCAGCAAACCCTCTCTTTTTGTGCTCCCTCTCTCTTGCCCCACTTCCGAGAATGCACTGTTGGCTCTGTGGGGCCAATTCCACCGGGCAGCTGGGCAAAAATGTCCAGAAGACCCTTCCTCACTGGCTGGCTGGTGCAGCCACCCTTTTCTGACCACCACCTCATCCTGGAGGGACTTTCAGCTCCCTGCCTGTATCTTGTCCCCAAGTCACAAGGAAGCATGTCACGGTCAGAACTTCTTGGTATGGAGAGGGTGTTCTGCCAGGCATCACAGTGGGGTATAGGAAAGAGTCTCCTTCCCACCACCAACTGATGGTCCTACCCTTCCCTGCAGCAAGGGTGGTGGTGAGCCCCATGATGTTCAGCATCTCCAGGCCAGGAGCCATGGCAGGGTGGGCACCACAGCCCAACTCCTTCCCTCTGAAGCATGCAAAACTCTTGGATGTGCAGAGTCTCCCCTCAGAGCCTGTCTGTCAGGAGAACAAACACGAAAATCTCTCCTCCCTCTGCTCTCAGCCCCTTTCTAAAGCACATCCCGTGAGGAGGGCAGGCGCAGCTTGGAGAGCCGCCCAGGCTTCCTGGTGTGATGCTGGGGGGGTTCTTTATTTTTCTTTTTTGCCTTTTGGAAACATTGCCATGGTGACCTGCGGGAAGAGACTGGCTTCCATTAGCTTAACGAGTTAAAGCTGCCTGGAGAGGATGGAAATGGGGAAAGAGGTAGGATGCTGCCCGGGAATGCCCATGCCTGGAGCTGCGCAGCTTCTCTGATGGGGATGGTGGGGCACGGGAGGAGGGCTGGCCAGAGCTGGCCCCCTCCCTGCTGGTTTTAGAGTCACTCTGCTGTGCTTGTTCCTCCTTTTTATTTGTTTTTCATCATGTCCTTTTTTTAAGTCTGTTTTTTTCCTCCTTGTTTTCTACTTCTCAGCAGGGAGAGGACGTGGGTTTTACAGCCCTGCAGTCACCAGCTCTGCTGCTTTAATGCCAGGGCAAGTACTGACATCGAATATAGTCTTTTCTTCTGCCTTCCCTGCTCCCAGGACTGAGCATCCCACTTCCTACCTGGCCTGGAGGCAAAGGGCCCTCCATGAACGTATCATCTGCGTGGGCTGGAGCTAAGCTGGCCTCTTGGTTGCTTTTTTTTATTTCCCACCTAGCACCATCCAGAGAGAAGTGCTCATGTCACAGTTGCTGTGCTTTGAATTTAGACAGGACCCTGTGTCTCTCTAAAGCTAAGACTGGTTGGTCCTCTTTCCTAAAGCTTTCTGTTTTAAGGCTCCATCTCAAAAGGAGATAGAGGACTCGAGGCAAGAATGACACCCCTCACCTCTGCGAGCCCTCCTATGACTTCCCCAGCTACAAGGTACAGGTCTTGCAGCTCACGGCCTGTTTCCGTGGGCAGCTGGTTACACGTAGCAGCTTCCCTAATCTGGCTTTACTGCTGTCTTACCAGAGAACTGTGCCGTAGGGTTAGAAATCACCCCGTAGCGTTGCGTGAGGATTTGGAGGTACGTTGGTACCATGAACACCTATAAATGATTTGCTCGCTGCGCATGTTGCTGCAGCTCTGGCCATTCGCAGGGTTATCTACTGCTGCAGCATGGCTGTGGGCACCGCAGTTTGCTTCTTATACTTCTCTGGTTTTATTTTTTGTTTACGGCAAGCAGCATTTCTTGGCCAAAAACCCCTGAGAAAGCTGCGGTACAAATGAGCTGGGAAGCGGCGTGTAAAAGGCAGCTGGAGCCTTGCTGCTGCAGAATGGGGCCGGTTCGCGTGGAGCTCTGAAGGAGCCACTCATGCTTTGGGGAAAGAGTTTCTCGCCCAGGACAGGCAGGCAGGAGTTAATCCTGTCTCTGGCGCTTGTGCTGGGGGGAGTCTCCTCTGACTTTAGGGAGGATAATGTGCCATTCAGGCCGGGGATGCCAGGTGCCTTGCTCACAGACACCCAGCCCAAAGCCGCATCCTCTGCCAGGAATGAAAGCTAAGATGTGTCAGGCTGCTTTCTGGGAAAAGGACTTGGTCGTTCCTGTCTGGGCTGTGATTGCAGTGAAATAGCCCCCCAGCTGCCTGACACCCAGTCTGGAGGCAGAGACAACCCCTCCCCAGGCCTTGGCCCCATCTCCCTTGAGGCGAAGGTTGGATGTGGGAAAACAGACACCATCCAAAGCTGTGGTTGGGTGCTTTGGTTGCCTTCGTTTGCTTTTGCAGCCTTGAGCGTGGCATTTCTGTGGAGAAACACCTCGAGCATTCATTGTACAAGATGCTATTGTCACGTTAAATATTTTGTGCTTGTTTTTAAATAAACTCCAGAGCTGAGTCCCACTCTGTGGCCTCCCGGGAGTGCTCTGGTCCTCGGTAACAAAAGATCACTCCATAACAGCCGCTTGTTTGCCCCTGGGAATGAAGCTGGCCTTTATCCAAAATGCCTTCTAGGGTTTTTTGTGGTTTTCTAAGTTCAGGCCAGTCATCGCTGCCCTCTCCCTTACCTGGCTGCATGTTCCTGCTGCTCCCACCCCACCGGTGGCATCTGCTGTGCTCCAGTCAGGAAGCCACCCATGGTGCACGTCTTCTTCCCTTCCCTCCTTCACCTCTTGTTGTTCACTCGCTTGACAGTGGCACTGGTTCTGGCCAGGAGTTGCTGAAGGATGAGTGGGAAGAGAAGCGGAAAGCTGGGACTTCACTTGTCTGCCTGAGGTCCGCACAGCCTGGCTGGGCTGGGAGTTCAGCAGTTCAGGTTTGGTTTTGGTTTATTTTTGAAGCTGCACAAATCACATCAAGAAGCAAGTACAGAGTCCTCTGGAAGACTTCTATGAAGGAGCAAATGTCTCTGTTCCTTTTAGTCTCCTCCATCACTGAGGTTCTCACAGGGCTTTTACCTCCTAGTTTTCAGAACAAAAACTTTCCAAGCCGCCAGTGGCTCTTACATTTTCCTGATGATCTCAATATAAGCTTTTTAAACATCTTTTTACAGTGAGAACAATCATTCACTGGAACAACCTCTCCAGGGCTGTGGTAGAGTCCACGTCGCTGGAGGTTTTGAAGATGTAATTGGACTGGGTGCTGGATAGTCTCATCTAGGCTCCCTTTCTCACAAAATGTTGGACTAGATATCTTTTGAGGTCTCATCCAACCCAGGCTGCTCTATGACTCTGTGATCTCCTGGCTATATTTTTTCAGCCTGGAAGTTCCCTTCAGTGTTTATTTTGAAGAATTTGAGAGTAAAATCTTCTGTCCATCCGTGGGAGTGACCTGGTTGTTGGAGTCCCTGCAGCATTGTGATGTTTGGTTTCCAGATGTGCTGCATCTGCTTGTTACCCATCTACTGGAGTGATTAGCATGAATGGTGACTTCTTGGACGTTGAAATAACTTACCCCCAGCCCAGCTTTGTCTTCTCTCTCTGACCTAATGTGAGGAGAAGTTAGAGGCCGCTGCGCTCATGGATGAGCAAAGCTGATTTTCCCAGAGAGACTTGTGATGAAGACTCTCCAGTGTAGCCATCCAAAGCTGTAAGATAGGAAAACCTGACACCGTTTGGGTTGAAAACCTAAAACCAGTCACATCACTGGTACAAGCTGGAGTGCTGAGGGTTGGTTCTTGATCGTTAGCAGATTCTGGTGACAATAAGCAGACCTTTTTTTGAGAGACCACTACTGATATGTTGTTCTTCTTGAAACAGCAGTTAGGTAGCATCTGAAAATCTCCATCAGCCTCTCTGGAGCTTGGCAGGCATCCAGCAGACAGCCTTCATTTTACAGGATGTGTTCATGCCTTCCCACAGCCTCTGGCCCTTTGGGGCCCTCTGCCCTGCACACACCCCAGCCCGCTGCTCACCCTGCTGGTTCTCTGCCCAGCTGCCACCGCCACTCCACCTCATGTCATCTCCAGCCGTTGGGATAAAATCACCTAATTCTACTTCAGGCAGGGCCAGAAGACTTTAACTGCTGGTCTCTCCTTTGCAAGAAAATCTCTTGGAGGGGTTTCCCTTGTCCCAGCAGGATGAGGACAGTGATTGTTCCCCTGTACTTGGCACTGGTGAGGCTACGCCTCAAATATTGGGCTCAGTTTTGGGCCCCTCAGTCCAAGAAGGACATTGAGGGGCTGGAGCGTGTCCAGAGAAGGGCAGTGAAGCTGGGGAAGGGTCTAGAGCACAAGGCTGGTGAGGAGCAGCTGATGGACCTGGGGGTGTTGAGCCTGGAGAAAAGGAGGCTCAGGGGAGACCTTCAACAACACCCTGAAAGGAGGCTGGAGGCAGGTGGGGGTCAGTCCCTTCTCCCATGGAACAAGCGATAGGATAAGAGGAAACAGCCTCAAGTTGCACCAGGGGAGGTTTTGGTTGGACATTAGGAACAATTTCTTCCTGCCAAGGGTTGTGAAGGGCTGGCCAGGGCGGTGGTGGAATCCCCATCCCTGGAGGGATTTAAAAGCCGTTTAGATGTGGTGCCAAGGGATATGGTTTAGTGGTGCCCTGGAAGTGCTGGGTTAATGGTTGGAAATGTCCTGTCCCTTGTCCAGGAGCTTCAGCCACCCAGTTCCTGTTGGGTTTTTTTGGCTACCAGGCGCTTCTGACGCCCCTTTGATACACATCAGGAGATGCAGTGCGTGCTTTTTTCCCCCTCCTTCTGCTGGCCGCATTGCCATGAGGATGTTGGTGTCGCCAGCCATCAGGTTTTGTGAGGGGGGTTTCCTGCGGGGTTGGTGTGATCCATTGTGCTCCCTGCAGCTGGCTTCCTCCCTCACTCCCCCGGAGCCTAAATATAGCAGGAGGCATTGTGCAGGTGGGAAACGCCGGCCAGAGGTCCAGTGCCGGGGCTGCCGCGGTGCATCCATCGCTGCCCCTCGCCGAGCTGGCCCTTGCCTTGGTGCTCACGTGGTTTTGGTGCTAGTGACTTTTGTTTTCAAGAAGGAAGAAGCGGGAGCCAAAGTTGACTGTTTGCCAAGTTCTACATGTCTGTGTTTGTGGTGCCCAGGTATAAGACGAGGGGGAACAGGCACAAACTGGAATACAGGAAGTTCCATCTCAACGTGAGGAGAAATTTCTTGACTGTGAGGGTGACAGAGCACTGGAACAAGCTGCCCAGGGAGGTTGTAGAGTCTTCTTCTCTGGAGATTTTCAAGACCTGTCTGGATGCATTCCCGTGTGACCTGCCCTAGGTGAACCTGCTTTGGCAGGGGGATTGGGCTAGATGGTCTTCAGAAGTCCCTTCCAACCCCTACCATGATTCTGTGATTCTGTAAGAGTATTTTAAGCAAGTTGAGACCATTATTACGTCTCTGGGTAGAGAAGGGTTTCACTTGGCTTTGCTCCACTCTTGGTGCATGCCCTTTGGACTTTACACTTTCATTATCAGAAGATTGTTTAAATGCTACAAAGATAAGAAAAACCTTAAACATGACAGGCATGCACAAGCAGTTTAATCTTAAGCTCTGTTTATACTTCAGTGCTGCTCCTAAAGGGGAGTTGACAGGCTGATTAATAACAATAAAAACATTTTAATTTGGAGCAAAAGAAAACATTTCATTGAGGGGCCGCGTCTCCCAGGCACTAGCAGGAGCCACTGTGTTGCTGTTACCTCTGGGAGGCCCCGTGGACCTTTCTTTTCATCCTGATTTTTTATTTTTGTCCCTCACCATCAGTTAAAAATGATGACTGCAGTTTTGCCTCATTTGTAATTATTTGCTTATTTTTTGCATGTGTCAAATTGGGGGTTGGACTAGATGGCCTTTAGAGGTCCCTTCCAACCCAATGCACTCTATGATTCTGTGAAATTGCTTTTGAATGGCAGGTAGGATTCGCTTACCAAGTAGTAGAACCACAATACTTGAGAATATTAGTTAGCCAAAAATGCACTAAATACACGGGATACACTAGGAGAAATGTGTGCTTCTGGAAGAAGAAACAAATTCAACCGAGGTGTAGCAGCTGGGTGAGTCATCACCATGGTCTCAAGCAGTCTCATGGTTGGCGAGACGATGGTGATTACTGGCAGCAGCAGCAGACCTGAGCCTTGAGCTAAGCTCTTGCTTCCTGCATGAAGAAACTCATTCCCCTGCTTTCTGAGCCCCCTAACCCTTGGTTTCCAAGCTTTGAAGTAGCTACGGAATAAGTTGACTGTACAGATTTAATAAGGTGCAGTAAAAAATGTCTTCCTCTCTGTAGAACCTATAAGGAACAAAAGCCAGATGGTATTAAATGATGCTTAAGTGGTGCTTTCCCCCTAGTTTTGTGGCTTGTTTGGCTTTAAGATGTTAGCCAGATAAATATTTGTGTGATGTTTAGTGTAAATACGCCATGTGCCTTATTGTTTATTTTAAAAACTACTCTAACTGAGGATTTTAATCTCCTCTGCTTAAATATTTAAACCAGCGTGTGTGCCATGGGAACTGTCACGCTACGGCCCCGAGGACACTGTAAGGCCTTGGCCTTGCCCGCTCCGTCCTCTGCCTGTTGCTGATCAAACTCTCTGCGTTTCCCCGGATTTTGGGGATGATGGGGTTTTCAAGTTTCGGTGTTAGCAGCCTCAGCTGTATGAAGCTCTGCAGTAACGCGTCTGCCTCTTGCTGTGCCTTGCAGGAATCTACATCCTGATTGCAGTTGGAGCTGTCATGATGTTCGTGGGGTTCCTGGGATGCTACGGTGCTATTCAGGAGTCTCAGTGCCTTCTGGGAACGGTAAGAAGTGCAGAGCTTTGGGTGCTGCGTGGCGCCGTGATGCCCCAGCACGTGGCCATGTGTTCCTTGCTGGAGACTTTTCCAACCAATGGGGCTGGGAGGGTGTGTGACCACATAGGTGGTCACAAATGGTACAGAGATGATACAAAACTGGGAGGAGTAGCTGACACACCAGAGCTGCGCAGGCATTCAGCAAGACCTGGACAGGCTGGACAGTTGGGTGGAGAGGAGCCTCATGAAGTTCAACAGTAGCAAGTGTAGGGTCCTGCACCTAGGGAGGAATAGAATTTAGTTCACCATGAGCCAGCAATGTGCCCCTGGGGCCAAGAAGAACAATGGTGTCCTGGAGTGCATGAAGAAGAGTGAGGCCAGCAGGTCGAGGGAGGTTCTCCTGCCCCTCTACTCTGCTCTAGTGAGGTCACATCTGGAGTATTGTGTCCAGTGCTGAGTTCCTCAGTTCAAGAGAGACAAGGAACTACTGGAGAGAGTCCAGCAGAGGCTATGAAGGTGCTGAGGGGACTGGAGCATCTCTGTGATGAGGAAAGGCTGAAAGCCCTGGGAGTGTTTAGCCTGGGGAAGAGGAGACTGAGAGGGGATCTGACCAGTGCTGATCAGTATTTAAAGGGCGAGTGTCAAGAGGATGGGGCCAGATTCTTTTCACTGGTGCCCAGTGACAGGACAAGGGCCAATGGGCACAAANCAGAGGCTATGAAGATGCTGAGGGGACTGGAGCATCTCTGTGATGAGGAAAGGCTGAGAGCCCTGGGAGTGTTTAGCCTGGGGAAGAGGAGACTGAGAGGGGATCTGACCAGTGCTGATCAGTATTTAAAGGGCGAGTGTCAAGAGGATGGGGCCAGATTCTTTTCACTGGTGCCCAGTGACAGGACAAGGGCCAATGGGCACAAACTGGAACCCAGGAGGTTCCATCTGTGCAGGAGGAAAAACTTTTTTCCTGTGAGGGTGCCAGAGCCCTGGCCCAGGCTGCCCAGAGAGGTTGTGGAGTCTCCTTCTCTGGAGAGATTCCAAACCTGCATGGACGCGACCCTGGGCAACCTGCTCTAGGTGGACCTGCTTTGACAGAAGCGTTGGACGAGATAATCTCCAGAGGTCCCTTCCAACCCCATTCTGTGATTCTGTGGGAACTAGCTGACCTCTGCAAGGAGCAGGGCAGCTCTGTCTGGCTGAGGACTCCTCTGCCCAGCCCGCTGAGCTGGCAGGCAGGCTGCAAGCTCCTGCTCCTGCCTGGCTGCCGAACAGAGGCTGAAGCCAGCCGTGTAGCAGAAGACGTGAACAGCAGGATTCTTGGAGATTCATTTCTCTGTTATATGTGAAATTCCCTCATGCTTTTATCCCCCCTGCCGTGGTCTGGCTGTCTTACCAAGCACCCACTAAACCTTCTTTCATACCTGATGTTCCCTACAGCTTTCTTTTCACTGTTTCAAGGCTGCCTGTGGCAATTCCAGTTCTTTTAAGGAATCATCTACTATGTTTATCTGTTTGGATGAGGAAACAGCAAAGATTTCCCACAATATCTCAGTGAGGATGTCTAGGTACATCCTGGAAAATCCATTACTGAAGTGCTGCTGGCGTCCTTGATGCGAGGCAGCAGCTCGGGGTTCCTGGCATGGGATGAGCTTAATTGTGTAAAGGAGCCACAGCAAAAGCCTTCGCTTTGGGGGTAAGGGAGACCCATTTATTTGAAGCAGGTTCTCACATATGGTTCAGCTTTAAACACGATGCAAAAAGTAAAAATTGGAGGAGTAAAACATAAAAAAAACCCCACAATTGAATTGGAAGAACATTCCAGCACTTGGCTTTGTTGGGCTGGAAGATTTTTACTGGTGGTGTAGTGACCCATGGGTCACCTGGGACAGAGGGAAACGGAGCCGCTTTCCCTTGCTCTTGCAGATCACAGAATCCCAGCGTGGTGGGGTTGGAAGGGACCTCTGGAGATCATCTCACCAAGCCCCCTGCTAAAGCAGGGTCACCTTTAGCTGCTGTCTCCCCATAAGAAGGGGATGCTCCTCACCAGCCTTGATAAAGCGTGTTTTTATCACGGACGTCGGTGGCTGAGCGCTGCGGTAGGAGTTTTCAGGCATTAGCACTGCTGCTGAGAATAGGAGGAGCCCGTGCACAAATCCAACGGGGGTTTCTTAGTGAGGTCTGGCAGCTTTGGATTGTGGGTTTTTTTGTTAATGCAAGTGATTACAGAACCTGAGTTGCCCCTTTTGAAGTTGGAAAGAGGATTAGAAGGGCAGATGGTACAACGTACCTGAGGCCCGACAGGGAAGCCGGCTGCTTTGGCTGAAATGAGCAGCTCTAGCTGCTGTGCGCTGCCCGTGTTTGCTCACACCTTGGCTTGCCAAAAGAAGGCTGGAGACACCTCACAATGACACTTTCCACTGGCCAAGGCTCCCACCGTGCTCCAAGGTCATTTCCAGGCAGTGTCCTCAGGGTGTTGCAGGGAAGCAGCCGCTCACCTCTCTCCTGCAGCCAGCTGATGGGGTCACTGCAGGCTTACTGCAAAAGGGGGAAGGTCCTGGAAGCTCCATGCTATCAAAATCAGTGGCATGGAAGCTGAGTGGTGAGACTTGAGGAGGGCATGGAGCTGCTCCCTGGGAAGGGGCTGGGGCACACCCGACCACAGTGTTCCCATAGCATCAAGCTGCATCTCTGGTGTGCCACAGCCAGCTTGCAGAACTGAGTCTGCAGGAAGCTGTACCTCCAAATCTGGGACCCATAAGCCATCCTTTGCTGGAGGGTAACCACTGCAAGAGTGAGCCCTAGTGCTTAACCAGAGAATTACAGTGGCATCATGCCCGCGATGTAGGGTGACGTGATTCCTTGAGAGGGGTGTGAGACCCAATCCCCCAAAGCTGCTCCTGGAGAATCAGGGATAGGTAGGGGTTTCAGTAGAAGTTGGTTGTTCGGGAACTGGGACAAGAACGTTGGAACTTCTTTCCTGCTGTCAGATCAATAGTCCTGTTCTCATTTTGCTGATAACTTTTTGCTCTTGCACATGAGAGCCAGGTCATAGCATCATTCTGGAAACTCCAGGTTCCTCTGTTGCTGAAGAAAATGTCCTGAATGTGTCTGGAACAGAGACTGCCCAGGAGCAGTCATCCCACCCCATAATGTGATTTTGTCTTCCCCTGACTGCATTCATCTCTTCTGTTCCATGACAACAATCCCACTTTGGGGCTTTTCCCAGGAAGAAGTCACTGGGGGTGATGTGGTCACAGAGGTGATGTTGGCTGCATGTGGAGCGTGCCTCTCAGTGTCTCCTCACTTGACTCTGATGTATGAGCTTTACGGCTTCCCATTCCCAGTCTAACAGACCGACCGTCATAGCATGTTCCCGGGATCTGAGCAAAAGATGGAGGGAAGCTTTGTGGGGCCGCAGGCAGGAGTGCTGGAATTGCACGGACAGGGTGGGACTGTGGGAAGACGTCAGCGTTAGTATTTATGCAAAAAACTGCAGTAGCCTTGCAGGGCTGTGGATGCCAGGAGAGCTGGCCATAAATCACGCCCTGACGCCCCGCAGCTCCTCAGCAGCTGAAATGTGCTTTTAACCCTGCACTGGCAATTCCCATCCATGGAGCATCTGCAGCGGAGCAAGGAACTTGTCTGGATGCTCCCACAGGTGTCTGAAGAATCATAGAATGGTTTGGGTTGGAAGGGATCTCAAAGATCATCTAGTTCCAACACCCCTGCCATGGCAGGGACACCTCCCACTAGTCCAGGTTGCTCAAGGCCCCATCCGACCTGGCCTTGAACACTTCCAGGGATGGAGCAACATGTCTTGTGGTGCACAGGTCATCCTCCTCCCTGCCAGTCCCTGTGTGCCAAGGGCTCTGCTAGTCCCTCCTCAGCCATCCCAGTGGGAAGTCTGGATGTGGGGTGGCATCTGATGAGTTATAGGAAAATGTGTTTGGGCTAAGCACACATGTATGAGAGATAAAATGGTTTGAAGACAGGCGACACCGTGCTCTGATCTCCTCCGTCAGTAGAAGTGCCGCTCCACAGCTCTACCCACTAATTGCTGCTTTTGCCCGTAGCCAGATATGTTAAGCGTCCCTCTCTTGATTTGTCTTTGCAGTTCTTCACTTGCCTGGTGATCCTGTTTGCCTGCGAAGTTGCGGCTGGAATCTGGGGATTTGTCAACAAAGACCAAGTAAGACAACTCCGAGACCTCTGTTTGTGGGACGGGCAGGCTGGGGCAGAACCACAGCAGATCCCAGCATGAGCTGTTTTGCTCATGAGCTGCTCTGGGACTGAGTCATGGGGGCTTGGATTAGCTGTGTGACCCAGGCTGGTCACCTAACTCCTCTTGGCCAGCGTGATGAACTTAAAATGTGCGCACTTGATGGTAGCAGCTGTTCCTTACGGTATATAGAGCAATGTCTGGCATAAAAATAGCCCTGTCTGGCTTGGGTCTCCTCCTTGCTGCCACATTGTCAGTCACAGTGGGAGTCCCTAGACCAGTCTTCTCCCAAGTAACAAGCAAGAGAACAAGAGGAAATGGCCTCAAGTTGCACCAGGGGAGGTTTAGGTTGGACATGAGGAGCAATTTCTTCCCCACAAGGGTTGTGAAGGCCTGGCCCAGGCTGCCCAGGAGGGGTGGGGTCCCCATCCCTGCAGGGGTTTAAAAGCCATGGAGATGTGAAGCTGAGGGACATGGTTTAGTGGTGGCCTGGCAGTGCTGGGTTAACGGTTGGACTTGGTGATGTTAAAGGTCTTTTCCAAACTAAATAATTCTATAATTCATATATGAAATCATGAAGGTCAACAATCTGTTGCAAAGAGCGAGCGCAGCCACATGGCCCCGAAGGGAGGGAACACCGGATGGGTAGAGCTGGTGTTACATTAACGGGACTTCTTGATGCTTCCTGCTCTTTGCCAGTATCATACAGCCTGCTTCGGGCTGTTGGTCTGCCAGGACTGAGCTTGCCACTGATCAATATGCTATGTACACACGAGGGGTTGAAGTTGTGTGTCTGTGTGTCAGGCACCTGCTAGGGACTGCTTGGATGAGGTCCTCTGGCTGGAGGGGGTTAGCTAAAGGGTAGGACTCAAAATTGCACCTTTTCACCTTCCCTTTCTGCTCGCTTTCCTTTCGCTATGGTTACATGTGCGCGCACACACGCAGAGTTTGGTCTCGAAGAGCAAAACTGTCAATGCATGGGCACCGTGGCCATGCTGCAGCCAGCAGCGGACTGGGTGTTGAGCACTTGAGAGTTTGGAGGAGAGAAGGGGACTGCTTGTGCTCAAAGCCAAGTGGACACTGCTTGTGTACGCTGTCTGGCAGAGTAGGAAATGTGTTTACTTTACTGAGAGACGTAAGTAGGTGGTGGCCTGCTCAGCTTTCACTTAAGTGTAGGCCACAGATGAGCAGCTCAGCCATGAATGGGAACACCCTTGTGGTCACTGACTGGAGAGAGCATGACTTCACCGGAATAAACTCTTCCGTGGCTAAACATGTTATTATGCAGGCAGGGTGCTGTTTCCTAGCAACTTTGGTGAGTTAATTAACCTTTGCGGAGGAACTGTGCCTCCTGCAGATGTTAATTTGTGAATCCTGAAGAGTCCAAGATGCACAACTGAACTGACAGCAAAAAAAGTGAAGCCTAACTAAAGAAGGACCCCAGGGTTGTTGCTTTCCGTGTTGGGTAGAAGCCACTTGGCCAGTAGAGTGTAAAGCTGAGAAATTTAGGATTTGCCAATACAAGAGTGGTGACTTCAGCCCCTAAAATTAATTCTGCAGTTTCAAATGAAGGGTGGCAGGCTGTTGGCCTCAGCTGCTTTTGCAGCCTTGGTGATGAATGGGCTGTTTGGAAGTCCCTGCTCACCATGCAAGCAGTTTCTTCTCCCCACTTTGGTCATGAGCATCTCAGGAGTAACACAGGCTGGGAGGGGAGCACTGAATGATCCCAGGCACCGAGAGTTGCTCCCAGTGGGGACTCCATTGTCCATTCCACCTGGGTGTACAGCCCCTTGGGGGGACAGTCATGTCCTACCATGGGATGCTCTTCCACGCAGCTGGAGGCAGTCACTCCCTCAGCCTGCCTTCTCGGAGATGCTTTAGATACAAGATGGAGAGGCCAGAACTAGGATTTTTTTTTTTTTTTTTTTCATGTACAGAATTAAACGGTTTGATTGGAGAACATCACCCTCCAAAGCAAACTTTTTTGAGCAGTGATGGAGAAATGCTGGGATAATTGATTGAAGTCATGCTTCTTATTGCTGCAGTTTCTTTTTTTTGCGTGCTAATCCAGCCTGTGCTGCCAAGAGCAGATGCTCTGGAAAGCGTTTTTCCTTTCATACTTGCTCGTATTTTTTTTTCTTTTGCTTCTCTTGCATGTCCTCCTTTCATCTGTCTCCCAGATGTTTGGAGGGTGTTAGAGGAGAAGCCAGGAGGCCAGTTTCCCTGAAAATGAGAAGGGTTTGCATTGTGGAGCAGACCCTCATGGGTGGCTGCAGTTTACCAGCCCAGGTGGCAGGGGCTAGAGTATGGATGAGACTTTTCATGTAGCCACTCACAGGACTGGGGTGCCCAGCTCCAGGTGGGGACCTAGCCAGGGCTTGACATCTATCTAAAAGCACCTAAGCTTCCTGGCCCAAATGAGCTGCGTCACTACACTTTAGTGTGCAGTCTCTCCCTAATTCCTGCCAACCCCTCCAAGCCAGACCATAAGCCGAGGTGCCCATACCTAGAGATGGCCTTGCTTGTGCACCCCACCTCCTCCTGACTGCCCCTGCGTGTCCTGCCTCTGCAGCCTCAGTAAGAAATGTGTTGCCTGCTTGCTTTGTCTCCATGTGTTGGGTGGTTCAGAACAAGCTGTTTCTGCATTCCTGAGCCTAACAGCAAATCCAGGTGGGCTGAAGGCTGTCTTGGATCTTGGGGTTCAGCCTCCAGGCCTTGGCTCTCTTTGCCTGCTAGAGAGAGCTCGTGAATAGTGTTGGCTGGAACCTGCTGGCTGGTGGATGAAGTTCTTAATATTTGCTGCTCTTAACATGTTATGACTGGAGGGACCCGAGCCGTGTGAAAGACAGGTCTTTTTTCAAGTACAGGTGCAAATAAATGGGGTCCAAATCTATCTAAAAACTGCTCATGTACCTGTGAGTGCCATTAGAGGGAACCTGTCCCCTTCAGGCACATCTGCTGGATGGGTTTCCTCCTTCTCCTCTGGCTGAAAGAGAGTTTTTCCCATATCTTTCCTAGATAGCCAAAGATGTGAAGCAGTTCTATGATCAAGCGTTTCAACAAGCGCTCATGGCAGATTCGGAGTCAAACAATGGGAAAGCCGTAGTGAAGACCTTTCATGAAACGGTAAGATGTCGGTGGTCTTGCTGCATGCTCATCAGGCTCTAATTAAGTTGCTTTTCATTTACCTCAGCACCCATGATTAAGTAAATTCAATGGAAGAACACTGTTGCTGTGAGGAACTAATCCCAATACATCCTCTCCTCAGCAGGAACCAAAATCTCTAGAGAGAGTTAGGTTCACTCTCCTCCAGGATCCCAGTGCCAGACCTGTCTGGGACTATTGTAGGAATCAGCTGCATTGCATGGAAAGAAAACGAATTTGGAGAGTTATTCCCCTCCCCTTATTTCCCTCTCCAAGATGCCTCCTCAGTCTTGGGTGGCTTCAAGGACGTTTAATGGTGGGGAGAGCACTGCATGAGTGTTTGCTGTCTGGTAACATTGGGGTTTTGCTGAATTTTTTTTTTTTCCCCTCCTCCTCTCTCCATGTAGCTGGACTGCTGTGGTCCTGATAGCACAATAGCAGCTAGCCCTCTCGTGTGGAAAGATGACCTCTGCCCAAAGAAGGACTTCCTGAAAAACCTTGTGGAGGTAGGCATGGCTGCTCTTCACCCAGTGTGGCTCCTGCGAGGAAACTCAGCTGCCAGGGAAACTTAGGAATTTACTGGGAATTAGATAAAGGGTAGAGATTCCATTTATTTGGGGATGGTGTTGAGGGATGTCGGAGGTTCCTGTTGGTGCTTCCATTGCTGTCCCTTCCTGAGGGGGCTGGCAGGTGCAGGGGGATGAAGTCTGGTGGGAAGTCCTGGAGCCAGGACCCAAGAACACAAGCAGGACCAGGGGGAAGCAGGCACTCTGACCAACATGCTTCTCTACCTCAGAACTCGAGCTGCCACAGAAAAATCGACGAGCTCTTCTCCGGGAAGTTGTACCTGATTGGTATTGCTGCCATTGTGGTCGCTGTGATCATGGTAAGCATGACTTGCTGTTGTGGGACAGGGGGAAGGCCACCTCAGCCTGCCCTGGTCCTGTTCCAGTTGGGCTGGATCCATCCCCCTGGACGTGGGGAGACCGAGGGCTTTGTCATCCCCCCGGGAGGTTGGGGTGTTAGGGCAGGCAGCTGGCAAGCGTGGTAGTGGAGGAGCACCTGCAACCCCATCCAGAAGGGCAGAGCACCATCGATCCTCCTTGCTGCCTTCAGAACCTCTTGTTTCTCAGGCCACTGTGGTTTGTCGCTGGGGTTGGCAGTGGGAAGGGGTTTGCTCTCTTTGCCACGGTGGGTTTGCTCCCCAGCGAGCGGTGGGTAGCGTGGGCTGGTAACCCAGTGCCTGCACAAAAGCTGGGCCGTAATGTCGGAGGGATCTCAAAGTGTTTGCTGCGTAGCTAGCAGCCAGGAGGGGAGAACATCCCCTTATCTCTTATCAGTTTCTAATGAAAACAGCAGCAAAGACACAGCATCTGCCCTGATCTCTGGCATGAGACTGTTTATGTGGAGCGGGGGACCTTGGGATGGGGGGGAGCTCCTGCATCACACTGGTCAGGGCCTTACTGGTGCCCCTGTCTCCCCACAGATCTTCGAAATGATCCTGAGCATGGTGCTGTGCTGTGGCATAAGGAACAGCTCCGTCTACTGAGCTGTGAGAGCCGGGGAGGGGAAGGGGGGAGCAGGGCGGATGGCACTAGAGGGGACCCCAAGTGCCACCAAGTGACCACGAGACATTTCACGAAAAGACAACGAAAACTATGTATATAAAAACTTCAAATATTACCATACAGTACTTATCGTTTTTATTTTTAAGTACTTTTTTTTTTTTTCTTAATAAATAAAACTTTCCCATATCCTTGTGGCTGAGTTAGTTACACATCAGTTTTGTGTGATGGGGAAAGCTGCTGTAGCAGGAGATGAAGTCCTTCCTCCCCCTTCCCCACTCCCCATAACTCGGAAATAAAGTTGGTGGAAGATGTACAGAGGAGAAGGCTGCAGCCTGTTATCAGAAAACTTTGCCTTGTTTTTTTACTCTCTTTTTTCAACACAGACTTTTTTTATACATGTAATTGGATGCTGAAGCAGGATTTAGCCTTTTTGTTCATTTGTGCTCATCTTTTCCTACCAGTGCCCCAACTCCCTCGTGTTTCCAGGCTGTCCGTAGGGAAGCCTGGCAGAGGAGAGGGAACATCCCTCGTCACCTGGGTGCGGCGCATCCCAGGGGAAACGCAGGCACGTTGGTCCTCTCCCACCGGTCTGCATCACTAGGTCAGTCCTCAACAGAAGTCAGGCTTCAAGGTTTTTTTACTCTCTGAAGAGTGGGGATGTTTTTGGCTTTTTGGGGGTTGTGCGGTTTTTTTCTTTCCTTTTTCTTGAGGCTGTAATTTTATTAATTGGTTCATTTCCAGTGATTCGTTCTATTCAAGGGTCAGTGGCTGGGGGTGAATTGTAGTCCCAGTTTTCCAAATAGAACAAACTGAAAATTCAGTCACTTTTTTCAACCTCCTTCTTTATAGACATATGTTTTTGGGAGTGTCTAGTTCTGTACTGTTTCCACTCTTAAGCTAATGCTTGCATACAAATGATATTGGAAAAGAGAAAAGATTAAAAAAAAAAAAAAGTTCTTAACCTTAGAAATCCTGCATTTATGTATAGCAGGATGACGCTTGGGGGTTCCCAGCCGTATATATACATGTTTATAATGTCATCTTTGCATCGCTCTGTTGTTCAATGAAATTTTCCTTACTTTAGAGCATATTGTCGCACACTGTAACATCGCTGGGAAATTGCCATAACCTGATTGTGCAAAAATTTTTAAAAAAAGGTTATTTTTATTTTTAAGACCTTCCAGTTACGTCAACAGCAGGAGGTGAGCTTACCAAAGCAAGGGAATTCAGGATTTTAGATCGCACAGGTGAAACGCTTTCTGGTAAGCTTCAATTGCCAACTTGAGGTATGTGGCTTGCTGTAATGCCACTCCGTTACCATGTAGATAGAGGGGGAGAATGACCCAGGAGCTATGTAATCAAATCAAAGTGTCTCTAAAAAGATGATCTATATGTAGAGTTCTATAGATATATATTTTTAAGCAAAGCCTTTTCCTTAGCCATACGCGCACTTGAGCTGGAAACGATCATATCTTGCAGCTCTTTGCTGCCTCGAAGCAGGTAAGGGGAGGAGTTAAAACTCACTCTCACCTTCCCCACTTCAGGAATACTTCTATTTCTTAAAGCATTTCACTCCCCCCACCTCCTTTGTTGCAACGAAGAGCTTCAGATTGGATAGGGAGGGAGACCCGTGATCATTTGAAGCTAGTCCCTTGCCCACTGCACGTGGCTGCTGTAGCCTTTGCCGTTACAGGATAGGAAATTCCTGCACTGGGGCAAACTGATCCATTCGGAGGCTTTTCCCCCCTTTCACTCCCCCCTCTCCTCTTCCTGCCTTTTAGTATATAAGGCCTTTAGAGAGTATATAGGTAAAAAAAAAAAAGAAATATATATATATCAGGTTGTGCTGGGTAAGAGGAGGAAGTACTCCAACAGAACTTTGGATTGAGGGGTTGGACAAGAGAAGATTCAGCCTTAGAAATAGCCTTAAAGCAACACTGCCCTGAATGTCCACGTCATGCACGTCAAGAATGAGACGAGGTTTCGCAGTAGGTAGCCCCCTCCCCTGCTCCCCAGCGTAGCTCCTTCAGGTCATCTGATCTGTCATGTGGCTCTGTGTATATGCATCACCCAAGCATGTGTGTCTACATCTACGTGCACCGGGATTGTTAGCGTACAGAATGGATGTGTAACTTGCCGCCTTTTTTTGTTGACTGTTGATCAATGTGTATAAATATGCCATTAAGCATTTCAATTCTGTTCTCTTTCCTTATCCTGTATTTTTGATATTGTTCAGTATTCAGTTGATGCTGTGTATGTAGCTGGAGCTCTGTTTGAAGACAGGCTGGATCTCAATGCAGGTCAGGGGTGTCCTTGGACATTGTAGCTTTAGAGGTCTGAGTTGTCCCAGGGAGGAGCAATTGGGAGAAAGTACTTGGAGATCTGTGGGAGGAAGAAGATCAGGACATTTGCTCAGACGGTGTCCCCCGAATGGGCTGCAGTTTGCTCTCTGGCTCATTTCAGAGGTGGCTTGTCACTGTGGGAGCTCCAGAGGCAGCTCCCTGGGCTATCTCCTGTCCCTGAGGCTGCGGCAGGAAAGGTGCTGCCAGAGGGGAAGAGCCAGTGGCTGGGAAGATGATGGGAGGGGGCAGCAGGAGTTCTGCAGGGAGAGGGTGATGCTTGCTTTCGTTACTAGCTGAGAGTCCCTGTGTTTGATGGAAAGGTCGTCAGCTGTAGCAGGAGGTGTCAGCCCTGGAAGAGGGACAGAGAAGAACCATCACACTTAAGAATGATGGAATAACTGAGAAGCCCTCACAGAAAAAGAAAACACCCACTTGGGTTTTGTCCAGTCCAGCTGGACCTGAGTTAAAACAAACTAGAGAAGGAGCTGTGCAGGGCTGAGGGGACTTGTCCTGTTTCCAGCACTCAGGATCCAAAAGCGACAGGGCTCTTCTGCCAGTTGGCCGATCCCAAAGCTGGCTGAGGTGAAGGGGAATGAACCCACTCATTAAGGCCCTGCCCTGCCTCAGACCCTCTCCTGCATACCTGCATGCTCGTGTGTGCAACATGGGGCCCCGTCCTGCTCCCCTCTACACCCCAAAAAAACAAGCGAAGGAGGATAAATACAACCCCTCCCTCTCCAGGGAAGCATCCTCCTGGAGCTAATGCCAGCTGAAATGGCTGCAAGCTGAGGCGGGGAGGAGGAGGGAGCTGAGGTGGGGAAAGAGGAGAGTCAACTGTCCAGGTCTAAGTTCAAAGACCACATTGAAAGGTCAAACAGAGCCGCTGACAGCTTAACTGAATGCTTCGGATTTTTTCATACTGTGGAGCATGCCACGAAGCAGTGTGTTTAACTTCTTTCTGCCTTTTTTTTTTTTTAAAGAAATGAAACAAAAATCAATTTAATAAACATTTCTCATAGTGTGCATAGTGTGATGAACCGCTGCAGTTATACAACCAGTTAACCTTACCACCGGGATGCTTTGTGAACCAGGCTTCAAGAGCATGGGTGTTTCCAGCCTCTGGGAGGGGGCCTGCAGGCAGGCTGGGGACGCATCCAGAATGGTGCTGAGGGAAGGCAAAAAGGTTGCTTGCTGGCAGTGGTGGCTGCCGCAACTGTGCCCCCCCCCTTCCTCAAGGGAAGGGGATCACAGCTGTGGGGGCCAGCTTTTTGGATTGCAAAATAGTGACTGAAATGCAGGGGGGCTGCAGTGGCAGGACTGAGCATGCTCAGGGGGCTTCTCCTAAAGCGACCGAAAATGGCCCAAAATGCCCTGTGCTGCCACCGGCTGGGGGCTGGTCTGGTTTCTGCAAGTGGTCTGGTAATGCCACCATTGTTTTTTGTGGCTGGTCTGGTAATGCCACCGTTGGTTTCTGTGGCTGGTCTGGTAATGCCACCGCTGCTGCCACCGCCTGCCCCTCCGCACCATGGGGGAAAGCCTGGCTGAGAGCGAGGAGGGAGGCCGAGCGCTGTGATCCCACAACTGCCTGCCTTTCCCTGCCCTGTCGTGGACTTCTCACTGCTACGTTTGGAGCAGGAACGTCCGGCGGCGGCCAGCAGTGCCGGTACGGAGAGGGAGGGAATGCCGGGCGAGGGAGAGCCATGTCCAGCTGCCGCAAAGAAAGGCAAGCCCTGCTCCCAGCGGCTGTGCCCGTGCTACGAGATCATGCCCATCTGTTGTTCTTTCACTTGTTTACCTGAATGTTAACGGAGTCGGACATAATGACTTCTGGAAAGAAAAAAAAAAAAGTGATATTTAAAAACAATAAAAAAAAGAAACAAAGCAAAGTCCCTTGTTAGTGGATTTTAATGATGTGCTGTCAGATCCTCTTTCTTTCCATCGCGTACTGATTTCTGCCATGTCTTCCAAGGGAACAGGCCTGTTTCATTCTTGTATTCAGGCAGAATTCCAGCTGCAGGGAATGCCGTCCTTAGCTGACCCTCTAGGTAGTTTCACATGAGGGTGATGCTCTTTGCTTTATGCCTTAGAACATTTGGACTGTGGTGCTGTGTTGTTGCCCCAGATGGGAATAAGATTATTCCTGCCTTTGGAGCTGGGATAAGCTGATGTCAGTCACTGGCAGACTCAGGCTGGTGTCCCACAGGGTGGGAAGGGATAATGGGAACAAACTGGCAAAGCCCAGTGCATGTATGTGGGGTAGGTGCTGGGTGTGTCCACAGAAGGGCAATGAAGCTGGGGAAGGGTCTAGAGCACAAGGCTGGTGAGAAGCAGCTGAGGGACCTGGGTTGTTGAGCCTGGAGGAAAGCAGGCTCAGGGGGGACCTTCTGGCTCTCAACAACTCCCTGAAAGGAGGTTGGAGCCAGGTGGGGTTGGTTTCTTCTCCCAGGGAACAAGCGATAGGACAAGAGGAAACAGCCCCAAGTTGTGCCAGGGGAGGTTTAGGTTGAATATTAGGAACAATTTCTTCCTGCCAAGGGTTGTGAAGGGCTGGCCCAGGCTGGCCAGGGCAGTGGTGGAGTCCCCATCCCTGGAGGGGTTTCAAAGCCGTGGAGATGTGAAGCTGAGGGACATGGTTTAGTGGTGCCCTGGCAGTGCTGGGTTAATGGTTGGACTCAATGATCTTAAAGGTCTCTTACAACCAAAACAATTCTGTGATTCTGTGTTTTGGCATCCAGGGCATGTGCCTCGGGACTTTAGCCTGGAAGCGTTGCTGGGATATGAAACCTCCCCTGGCTCGAGGCAGTCCCCTCTGTTTGTACCTCAGGTCTGAATATTAACACTGGTGTGCTTGAAGCAGGCGAGCTGGACGCGATGCTTGAGCTGAGATCCTTCGGAGCGGACCGGGCAGACCAGACACCTTTAACACACCATGCAGCGAAGCCGTGCGTTGTTCCTGGCACGCAGCGGTCCTGCTGCACGGGAGCATGTGAGGCCACGCGGGTAAATGCTGCGAGGGGAAGGGGTGGGGGGAATGCCTGCAGCCCACTTGTTCTCATATTGCACCGACAGCCCTGGCTTACGCTTCTCTTAAATGTTTTTCTCCAGAGGTCTGAATGACTTGGAAAGTCACTGGAGGCCTTACTGTGGGCTTGCAATTCCTAGGAATATGGCAGCGGAATCTGGGGGTTTTTTTTTTGCGAAACAATTTTCACAGATACAAGCCTGAGTTTTTCTAAGCTAGACTACATGGGAATTTTTGCCAGTGGAATTATTTCCTTCCCCTTCCAAAACTGTTCAAAAAACCCCAACCCTCTAGACTGTTTCTAAGGAGAAGTTTTGGAGGTTTTTTTCCCTTTGGCGAGCTCTATTTCATAAGCCTCTTCTGGGCTGTTTGTGTTGTAAGTAGCAACGTGCCTCATTGTTTCCTATTAAGACAGCTGCAATGAACATCTAGAAATTGCTCGTGTCCATTCCCTAAGGAGAGGCTGTCTCAGCTCTAACCAAGATTTGCAATATTCCCACAGGAGGGGGGAAAAAACCCCAGCCAGCTCTCCCATGCAGGAGCTGTTTCTGGTGGAGGTTTCTGTAAGGAAAGCGCCCTGGCTGCTGGATCCTGGCCGCACCCTCCCGCTGCCTGCCAGCTCCACTTGCCAGGCTTGGTGATGAAGGATGTGTTAGATGGTAGCTGTGCTGACATTCCTGCTCTGTTTCCTTTGCTGGCCATGGCAGCGTGGACCTTCCAGTTAAGGGAGAGGAGGGACTTTGAGCTCCAGGGCAAGCTGCTGACAGCAGAGCAGAATGTTCTGACAAAATAAAGGTGAATATCCCAACAACCTCATTTGCTGGCTGGGCCACGGTAGGGCTGGGAGGCTGTGGGTGCAGCAGAGAAGAGGCAAGAGTGGGAATATAGCCCCCAGTGAAGGAACATCTGCCATGGTGGGTGCTGAAGGAGAAGGAGACAATTAACTACCAGACCAACTCTTGATTAAGCAATAAAGGGATAGAAACCCCAGATCCCATACGCACCACGCTGTGCAGTTAACTAGAGGTGCAGTGTTAATCCGTGTGTTTCTGTCTGACCGCTCCTCTCGGTTTCAGCCTGGGGAGATTCATCCCATTACCTTGCACCAGGCACCGAAGCGCGGAGCGGTGCGAGCTCTTCAGCCAGCCTCTGGCAGCTTGTCTGACGCAGGCAGCCTGATGCTTTCACTTCAGAGCCCAGGGACTCAGAGCAATGAGAAAACACCGCCCAGCCGCTAAAACTGCTGCATGAGTGAAACCCGCATTGTTTTCACACTTGCAGGTACATTAGAGGGTACATAAACCTCACAGCCAGGCGAGCCAATGCAGACCGCCTGGCACGTCCCACTGGGTTCAGCTGCCCCAGCTCAAGTGCCAGCGGTGCAAGTAACATTTCTAATTAGAGTTTAATCACACCTTTTCCTTAAAAAAAAACAAAAAAAGGGTGGTTTTGGCCCTGCTTTGCTAGGGCATTCCCTCGTGTTAGAGCACAGCTCTGCCAAGTACCGAGGTGATGCTGGTGTTAGGCCAGGTGGGATGGCATGCACAACACCCTGCCTGTGAGATGTCCTCCAGGAAGGGTTAGTGGCCTTAAATCCAGAGCCCTGTGTTGGCTACAAAGTTGTGCTGGTTAATGAAGCTCCTACAGGTCATATTCTAACAGGAGGTCTGGGCAGTTTTAGGGTTTTGTGGTTTTTTTCTTAATGATAACTCCAAGGCCTTCAACTGGTCCCATTGTCCTCCTTCAGCCCTTCGCTACTGCTGTTAGTGTCAAGCACACTGGGGCCAATGAAAGGTAAAAAAATAAAGCAAGAATTACAAGAAGGGTTTTTGTAGTACAAATATTTTGTAGCTAAATCAAAATGAATGGAGCCCCCCAGCTGTTTCTGTTTCTTCTTAAAATTTCAAATAATGGCAGAGTATTAATTTTGCTCTGAAATGACTTCAGCTCCCTCCTACACATGCAGTGTCTCTAACAGAACAGGGGTTGCAGGTTCTCTCTGCAGGTCCTCTCCAGGCTGGCAAGAATGTTGTTGTTGTGAAGAATCACGTTGATAAAGACCTTCATAGCCCATCTGCATTAAAACGCACTCCACAGGAACTAATTTTATGTAGTTACCTTAGGGGGAAAAAGCACCAACATGGGTAAACAGCACTGGAATAAATCCAACCTGCTTGCAGGTGAGCCAGGACCAAATGAAAAACAGGTAAGTGAAGCTTGGTGTAGAAGAGAGAACATGTCAAGCCCCAAATCCTGGGGGATTTCCAGGCCATTTGTAGGCTTTTTGTCCTGCAAATGGGAGAGGACAACTCCAATTACTTCTTGCAGCCTGTACCCGTTCTGGCTGGGTGTGACAGCCTTCTCCCAGCAGAGAAGGATGCCGTGGTCCCCGCTGTGCTTTTGCTTTTTGCCTGCAAGGAAATCCTTCTTCCCCTCCATGCCCTGGCCCAAACTGCCCAGGGCAGTGGTGGAGTCTCCATCCCTGGAGGGATTTCAAAGCCATGTAGATGTGGTGCTGAGGGACGTGGTTTAGTGGTGGCCTGGCAGTGCTGAGTTAACAGTTGGACTTGATGATTTTAAAGGTCTCTTCCAACCAAAAGGAGTCTGATTCTAAGCAGCTGAAGCCTGTCAGTGAGCACTGGAAACAGTTACCAGACAGGGGCCAAATGACAGATTTATTTGCAAGAAAGGAGCTGGAGGCTCCCAGGAACGGGGCTGAGACTGGTATCCATTTGCATACACTGCCTCCGCATGTGGCATGGGGCCACCATCTCTGCTCAGGAGCCAGCCCCTCGAAGCCCACATGCCGGATGCGTCTCACTCACTTGGATGATGTCCTGTGCTGCAGCTCAGACCTGCCTTTCAGCCCCCCAGCCCTCCTCAAGCTACCTTAGTTCATGCTGGCGAGGGGAAAACTCTTTACCATCTGTTCATCTTCAGAGTCTGACTCATTATTTTTATTTCAGCTGTTGCCAAGCAATAGCAAAAATCCCAACACATTGCTGCAAAAAAAATCCCCAAACACCGCTGCAAACTGTCTTGTCCTCAGCCAGCAGAGGAAAAGCAGCTCATCCCCAGTTCTGCGCAGTGAGTGATACTAAATCTTCTGCAAAAAGACAGGAAGGAGGAGAAGGGTACAGTCAGCTTCTGAAGGTGACCTTGGTCATCAACATACACAGTGTCCAGGCAAAAAATGGGAACTTGCAGCATCTGGAAATGGAGAATGGGGCTTGTGCCTGATGTCCACATCCACAGATGATGGAGACAGTGGAAGTGTTGTTGCCCTCTGAGCCCCTAATCCAGCATTGAGCCAGGGTTCAAAACAAAAGAGCACTGTTGTCTGCACGAGTCTATGGTGTACCCTCCTTGACTCCAGCCTTACAGGATGTGCCACCACTTACACCACACCCTTTTCTTGCCTGTTCCTCAGGGGCTCAGTCTGGGTGTGTGCCCCAGACCGTGTTACAGAGCACTGGTTGCCTTCACCCATGGTTCACTCTTTAGTCCCATTGTCTGTTTACTACCCTCCTCCTACCCCTTCTTCCTTTCTTCCTGTTTTCCTTTCTTCCTCCCCGGAGCTGGGAACTCACTTGAATGCCTGTGACCGTACTACCATATGTGTATACATTACAAAAATGGGATCACCAAATGGGGAAACACCTCTAGCGCTGTTGTTTTAAAACTGCAGCGTGACTCCAGACAGACAGAAGACATTTTGTGCTGACCTCATCATCACTCCCAAATGTGTTTATTCCAAACACAGCCCTCATCTCATAAATTACCATAGTTAGCAACACTCCAGCAGGCAAAAGCTATGTATTTTAAAACTGGCAATGCAATTGAAGTGGCTGCTGTTTATACTACGGGTGACTCAGAGTGAGGCCCCGCTTGAAGGGATCTAGTGGTGCCTCCGTAGCTACAGCCTGACCTCCAGCACACCCATCGGCAGAGCAGCCCGTGACGCAGCAGGGTTGGGGTGCTGCAGGGGCAACGCTGAAGTGCCGCTAAGATGAGACAAAGTGGGGCTATGTGGTAATTTGTACTTTTGCTACAAAATGATGGCACAGATAGGGCCAGGCTCGATGGGGCTCTGGGCAACCTGCTCTAGTTGCAGATGTCCCTGCTGACTGCAGGGGCATTGGACTAGATGAGCTTGGAAGGTCCCTTCCAACCCAACCCATTCTGTGATTCTACGAGATGAGCTTTTGCCTATTCCTGAAGCCTAGAGCAAATCCCTCAGAGAAGGGTGATCTGAAAAGGTAAAGGCATCAGCGACCTTTAGAGGCTCAGGCCTATGCAGGCATTTTATTTATTTAATTTAATTAATTTAATGAAGAAGCACCGGGCAAGGCAGGAAGAGAGCCTGAGGAAAGAGCCCTGCAAGCTGCTGGCCACATGCTGGCCCATCCCAAACATTCCCTTTTATTTTGTCTTTAACATAAACAACCTAAACTTCGAAGCCACCAGGGAAATGCATTTCCACTGAAAACTTTAAAACTTTTTGCTGAAGGGAGGAGGAAAAAGAAAAATAATCAGGCATCTTTGGCCAACACCAATAAAACATTTTCAGACAGAATTCCACTTCTTGACGCATACACAAAAAATGTTCTTCTGGGACAGAAAATAGAAACTTTTTCTTTTTTTTATGGACAGTGGTTTTAAGCCTCAAGTGACTTGGGGTTTTCTAGTTAGAAAATAAATGCATTTAAAAAAAAATAAAACAACAAAACCAACCCAAAAACCAGACACTTCCTCTGAAGTTTTCCCCGTGGCCAAACCCTGATTTTCTGATGAGAACAAAGCTCTGCCCGAGCTGTTGTTTTCCAGACCACTTCGGGGGGCGCCGGGGCCGGCGCTGGCACCCCCAGCCCCGGGGGCAACGCGGGGCGCAGGACGAGGCCCCGGCCCGGCCTCNGCACCCCGCGCCGGGAGGGAAGAGGCGGGAAAGGCGGGTGAGAGGCCGCTGTGAGGAGGCGCTGGGCCCGGGCTGCGGCGGGGTACGGGGCTCGTCTTCCACCCCCCTCCCCTCTTCCCGTTCCCCGCCATTTCGCGCTGCGGTGGGCGGGGGGCTCCGGGCCCCTCTGTGTCGTGAGGAGGCGGGAGGAGAGCGGCAGCCCGCAGAGGCCTGCGGGGTGTGTGTACCCAGCAGGATGCCGGCCCGAGGGAGGGAGCTGGGCTCTGAAGCTGCGGGTTGCACCCGTGATGCGGGGCTGGGCCGCGGCGTTTCCCCTTTCCCCGGGGTTGGGTGCGAGCCAGGGCCCGGCGGCTGCTGCCCTCTCCTCGGGATGGCGGCCTGGGCGAGCCCCCTCCCGAGGGAAATGGGCTGTCGTTGGCACAGGATGGCTGGCAGGCCTTGCCGCCCTGCTGTCTGCGATGAGGGCAGGCTCCTGGCCGGGGGTTGGAGTGACCGGGGTCTCTGCTTTCCTCACAGGCTGCACGGAGACGCACAGAGCCTGTTTGTGTAACACCAGGATGGAAGAGCCCCATGGGGACCTTCCCAGCCAGAAGGACACCATCTTGTCTGAGTTCTGCTGTGATGACCCCACCATAACAAACTTGTGAGTCTGTCTGATGTGCTGTAAGGATCAGTTTGTTTGGCTGCTAAAGCAGTTAGGGCTAAAAGGTCTCCTTAGGAGCAAAGTTTTTCTTTTCTGTGTAACAGACGAGATACCCTGATTCACAGGCTGTGACAAACACTTACACAGCCATCAGAAAACAGCAATTTTCGTTTTATGCACTTAAATGTCTCTTTTGGGTTGTAGTCATTACCTTCCATGTGTTGCAAAACTAAGCTGTATGTGTGTTTTTCAGATTATTATTTCCCATTTAGGGTTTACACTGAGGGCAGCATTTTCAAAAGCAGTCATCAGATCCTTTTTCTCAAAGACAGTCAGGTTCTACATGGAACATAACACCCAGTCCTCTGAATTCTTCAGAAGTTTTTCTGTGTTTTAATGCCTTGTGAAGATCTGGCCCTAACTGTGAATATGACCTACCTCTGAAAACAGAACTCTGTGGTGTCCATGATCTTAGTACTTTGCAGCACTTAGTCCTTGCAGCGCATACCTATTATTTTTATAATTTCTTAGCTGCATTTAATACTGTTCATTTAGTAGTGGTTTACTGCACATGCAAATGACAGTAATTTTGTTTTTTTTTTAAAAATCTCTGTGCTGCTCTACAGCATAAGGTTGGCAATGGGGATGTGGAGACTGAGTGGTGCCTGCCTTATTAGGCTGCGTGTTGTTCTTTTGCCAGAAATCCAGGAATATCTGCGGACTTTTATATCAGCATGAGTTTGTGTCTGGTTTAGAACTTGGTTCTACAGCGTAGGGTGATTCAGGGGGAAGGAATTATTTTTAAAACTCATTTTAAAACTACATTTCCAGTATCTTGATGGAAATGTTTGTTTTCTAGGGTGGAAGTGCTGAGATCTTTGGTGGCTTTAACTGACCCTCAGGAGGGGAAGCTGACTCAGTCTCAAGAGAAAGTGAGTGACTGACAGACTTTCCATGTCTGTTTACTGCATCATTTCAGAAGAACCTATAATTAGGTAGTTGAGCTTATTCTAATAATATCCTAGAACTGTTTCTGTAATTCACTTTTTTTGCAAGCTGAACTGAGGTGCGTGTTGGCCAACTCGGTTTCCAGTTGCCCGGCGAGGGCAGTGTGATGTTCCAGCGCCTCAGGTCTTCGAGTCTCCCCTCACGGAGGCAGCAGAGTGAATGAGGCGGCCCAGCTGGTGCTGGAGTCAAGCTGCAGATCACGCCGTCTTTTGACTGACTGAAGGGCCAGCTCTTGGAGGCCCTTGGTGGCACCCTTCCCTTATTTCCATGCTCAAGCGTGGCATGTGCGATTAGTTTTCTTAATCCAGTGGGATTGTTTTCTTGAGCTGGCTCCTTTCCTGATTCCAGGAATCTAGTAATGACACAAGAGCTTAAACCCAACGAAGGAGTGGCGCTTGTATTTTATGCCACTTTAAAGCAATCCTGAAAGTGTAGCCCTGATATTTTTGCGGCTTCTCTGCCACTGACCTCAATCACTGGTAGCGTCCTTTATAATAGGCAGAACGTGATGATTACTGGGACAGGAGGTGCTGTGGCGAATGCAATAAAGGGCTGTAATGGCAAAAAGCAAGTGCAGGGAGGAGAGGACATGCTTTTTGGATTTGTACAGTAGGATATATTCAGGGTGTACATTTGGAGAGGTCATTCCTGTCTCTTGGAAGGTGTGTAAGAGAGTTGCAGGGCGTTCAGATTTGCTCAGATTCTTTATGCCTATCTTCTAGTAATCGAACCTGCTGTACCCCTTAGTGAAATTTGGCCTGCAATGCCGTTTTTAATTGCTTCATATTCTTGTATAGAGTCTTGTGTAAGTCTTTTATTCTAATATGCATTCGTTCCTTAAATAATGTCTTTATTTCAAGCAAAATTGCTTAGGAATCCCTGAAGCTCGGCTGCCTGTTACAGCGCAGCAATCATTATTTTGCATGGCACAGAATGATAGCCTCGTACTTGGCTCTTGTTTCACAGTTGAATTTTTATGCTCCTTTGTGTTCTAGGCACTAAACTTGGTGGGCATTTGGAAAATCGCATTTGCAGCTGTTCCTGGGCCTGTGTCAAAGACCTGAGTGGAGTGACAGCTCCAAGATGGGAGATCAGGATGCAGGTGAACCCTTTCTGGCAGCGGTGGCCGGTGATGCCACAGACTACGATGGAGCTCTGCCCTCAGACACGGTGTCGCTCAGCGATTCTGATTCCGATGATTTGGGATTAGCGGATGAAGCAGAAGTTGATACAATATCTCCCGAGGAGCCATCTATAGATGATGGCGATTGCAAATCAGAGGAGACCACCACCTCTTCAAACAGCAGTCATAAATCTCCTGTCCAGCCATTCCACCTGAGGGGCATGAGTTCTACGTTCTCTCTCCGGAGCCAGAGCATTTTTGATTGCCTGGAAGAGGCGGCCAAGTTGTCTGTGCCCTCGATGCCTGAAGATAATGTTATTGATGGGAGGTTTAAGCGTCCGTTGCCTCCAACCACAGTTTCAGGTAACGTGGTTCCAGAAAGCCTGGGAAGGCAAGCCAGGCCAGTGCAGGCCCCCAAAACCTCCCCTGCAGTGCCTGACTACGTGGCACACCCAGAGCGCTGGACCAAATACAGCCTAGATGGAGTTTCAGAGTCTAGTGACAAGACTAACAGGGCAGTGGCCATGGAATTTCTAGCGGGTTTGAAGAAAAGAGGGGAGGAGCAAAGCTCAGCTACCCAAGAGAGCTACACCCCATACTTCAACCAGGACCCTTCCAGCTGTGGAGCAGGGAGGATTGTCTTCACCAAACCAGCAAAAAGGGGGGTGGATGGACTGGAAAAGAAGACATCAGCTGGGGAGGATGATAAGAAACACATGAAAACAGATCTGAAAGGCAAATCTCTTAAGAGGACTAATGACTCAAGGGAGGAAGATAAGGTAGAGCTGGGGCACTTAGATAGTGGCGGTGGAAAGGCAGCAGAGGAAGAGTGTGTGATGGCTGGGGGCCTGGATGCAGAGGGGGAGTGTCGTGCAAGGTTTAGTGGCACAGGTGAAGAGCTGTCAGTGGAAACAGTTGGATTCCATTGCAGTAAGAAGAAGAATAGGAAAAATTTCCGACCTAAAGTAGACGATGAAGGGGAGGAGGAAGAATCTTGAAGGATGGAGCACATTGGAGACATCTGGGGACTTGTATTGTCTTTGGATGTGCTTGGGGTTTTTTGTTTGTTTTTTCGTTTGTTTGTTTTGTTTTGTATGGTCTGGAAACCATGTGATAGCTTTTTGTCTAACAGTTTGCATCGTAGCCCCCAAGAACCATTTATATTGTTAGAAATTACGCTACCTGAAATAACACGCCAGGCTTTTTGTTGGTGAGAAGTCTGTGGGCACAGGATAGTGAGTTGCACCCCAGCAGGAGAGTCAGGCATGCTGTGTTTACCAGAGCAGCTCCCCGAGCCCTGCGCTGGACCTGAAGCAGCCAAAGAAGGAGATGTGTTGGCTAAAAGGCTGCAAGGCTTCCTGCTGACCCCCAGCTCTGGAGCTCTTCCCAAGTCCTGGAACAAAGATGATGACCTCATTACATAGAGATTTGTTAACAATGGAAATAAAACCTAGTCTTCCACTAGGCGTGATTTCTCCTGGCTCTGTCCCAGGGAGGAAAACCTTTGATTTTATTTTATTTCTTTTTAAAGACATCTTTATTTCATTGCCACTGACACTGAAAGTGAAAACACAATGGTGCCCAATCATGAGTTTGGAGAGATTGTGAAAATGATGAAATCAGGTAGGCTTAGTATTTCCCTTATTTAGTGTTAACACTATAAAGATTTGGAAGAACACAGTGTTTCCCGTGGAGAGGTTACAACTCTGGATACATCCTGGTGAGGACACGTTCACGATGGTGTCAGCACAGCCTCGTCACGTTGAGTGTTGCTCGGAATTCACCGCAGCTTCAGATGTTAAGCTGGGCAGTGGCTTTTCCTCTCGCAGGTGTGGTGTGATGGTTCTTGGCCTGCACGTTTGTGTGTCCTTTCCAGGTGGCACGGCTTCCACATTGACTCTCTGTGTGTTGATTTGGTGGGAACAAGCTGGTTAAACCAGAACTGGACTCTGTTATTCTTTGGGGATTCAATAAACTTTCGGTTGTAGCTCGATCTGTTCTTCTCTTTGAACCATGCCGATGAATGCAGCTATAGGAGTTTTAACAAATAGTTCATTTGATTTGAGAATTGTCTTGAAAATCCTCTAGAACGTTCCTCTAAGCTTGTAACTTTGCCTTCAAGTCTTGTAGTTTAGATTCTAAAATTCACATTTTTAACATGTCCAATCATTTTATGATACATAGAGATTCACCTTGGAGGATGGATCGCCTCATACAGTGAACCACACTGCAATGAATGTCAGATATATGAGTTTTTCCTGCAGAATGTTTAGAAATTTTGTAAGTAAGTTTGAAAGATTAAATTCTTTGAAAGGTTATATGATTTGAAATTCAAGATTAGCTAGGGTCAGTTTGGACTGACATTTTTGCCAGTATTCTAAATTAACCAAGTATCTATGACCGTGTACTTTAGAATTTGTGATCTTTCTTGCTAAACTGTGGTTGCTCAAGCTCAGATGGGTGATGAGACACTGGAACAGGTTACCCAGAGAAGTTGTGGGTGCTCCATCACTGCAAGTGTTCAAGGCCAGGTTGGATGGGGCCTTGAGCAACCTGGTCTAGTGGGAGGCGTCTCTGCCCACGGCAGCAGGTTGGAACTAAGTGATCTTTGAGGTCCTTTCCAACCCAAACCATTCTGTGATATTTGAGGAGGTGCACGTGAGTGGGACCTAACAATTCCATGTGGAGAGATTTTGGTTTTCAGCGGGTAATTAATGTGCTGATCACAACAAAAACAGTAGCTATTTTGGAGGGGAAGCTGCTGCCAAGAGCAGGACATGCTGGTTGTACGCTAAGTGTTATTTCCTACCAAAAAATGCACCTCACTAGAGGCAGAGTGGTTCTGCAAGTTCTTGCCTAGGGAGGAAACCGGGAGGACGGGACCGAAATTCCATCGCTCTTAACGGGGGCACTGAGGTCAGGGGCACAGCTGGACAAATGTGGACAAACACATCGTAACAAGATCAGTATCTGTTTATAAAACACTCGTGTTGGAAAAGTATTTTTGTCAGATGTGAGATTTTTTTTCTTTCCAAGGAAGCTTTTCCACAGCCTACATTGGCATTGCATGGAAGCAGGGTTATATTCACGGGGAAGTGAAGCTCAGTTGAAGCTTATCAGTGTACGAAAGACCGCAACCCAGCACTTCCCCGTTCCCATGCTGTTTATATTACTCCACAGAAAACTCCTGTTGAAGGACAGCAGTAATACTCAGTGTAGTGGTGTGTCTTTTCATACCGAACTCTTAACAAAGCCAGCTAGCTTTCGTATGCTAAAAAGGCATGTGGCAGCTGAAGTACCAACAACAACAAAAAAAGACAAAACAGGCCAAATTCTTAGTTTGCAGGAAAATTCTCACTCCACATTCTTAGGTTTCTAAGTGATTTATTTATTTGTTTATTTATTTCCCTGTCCTTCGAGAGAGAGAGAAGATTAAAATGAAATCAGGAAATGAGGTGCAGCTGCGGTGTTCCCTGTGCTGTGATACATAACGGCCTCATCTTCTTTAAAGGCACTGAGCCAACAGCAGCTACGATCGGGGCATTGACACAAGCAAGCAGCAGAAGCTTGGGGTTGGCTGTGGGAGGGTCACCTGCTCTGTTTGGAGGGTGACTCCAGTCATGGTGACTCCACTGCTGGGGGTTGGCTGTGGGAGGGTCACCTGCTCTGTGTTTGGAAGGTGACTCCAGTCATGGTGACTCCACTGCTGGGGGTTGGCTGTGGGAGGGTCACCTGCTCTGTGTTTGGAAGGTGACTCCAGTCATGGTGACTCCACTGCTGGGGGTTGGCTGTGGGAGGGTCACCTGCTCTGTGTTTGGAGGTGACTCCAGTCATGGTGACTCCACTGCATGCTGCAAGAGCGTTTGATGAGGTTCCAGTTCCCGGGGATGAGTGAGGAGCCCTCAACAAGGAACACCAGCAAAGGAACATCTCACGGAAGCCAGCGTGGGAAGAGGAGGCGGTGAGTGTGATTATTTGAGGGCTGCAAGGACTCCAGGAACTGTGTGGATTGTTACAGTTCAGTATCCCAGGCCCTTTCCTGTGGAAACTATTTCTTGATTTCCTTTCTAAGCAATACGAGCTCTCTTTCTTGGCCGAGGAAGTGGCTTGGGTTTTAGTGTGTAAATGATCACCCCTCAAAAGGGAGACTCCCTTGAACAGAGAAATGTGCAGGAATGAGGAATGGCGATGATGGATTGAGGGTGTGGTGTTTGGATAACCGAAAGCAGACTGTGTTTAGAGAACACAGTGGTAGAGCCATCCTGGAGGAGAAAGTTTTTAGTGTGATTTGTGGAATGGGTTTGTGGAGAAAGGAGCAAGTGATACAGGAGCAGGAGGGAAGAAAGCCCAAGAAACAGGAGGAGGAAGACAAGAAATCCTCAGTAGTGTCAAACATTGACAGGGCTTGGATAAAGGCTTTGAGAGCTGGGCTTTTGGGCCTGCACAAGATTAGGAGTTTACTTCTAGAGAAGTTCAGTAGGACAGAAGGTTTAATCTGAAGAAATGAGAATAAAATTTAATTATCAATATACGTGATGTCAGCCTCGGACTGATCTGCACACTCTTCTCTTTCACTTCTTCCTGGCTGAGGCGCTTCTGTGTTGGCATCCGTCACACCTGACAGGACTGTAAAAGCCAAGAGCTTGTTTAGAAGCCTTAGGACAAGGGGCACATAATAGTAATTGCTTAAGAAACTTTAAAATGATAACAATAATCCACGATAAAAAGATACTTTAGATTCTATTACTTTGCATTTACTCAGTAAGAGATAAAAACAGATTTCTTCTTTATTTTTCAGCTATTTAAGTTTCTGATTTTTATGCAGTTACACTATTAAAATGTCTGGAGAAGATGCAACAGGATCGGTTTCTTATGGGAATGTTGATAAGGAAGCAATTTACATTTGTGTTTTATACACTTCTAACAGAATTAAGTCAAGTTTGAGATTAGTCTGAGTGACTTGAGGTCTTGTCACTTCACAACTTTGCTGAGTTTCCAGCTGCTTCTTTTTCCCATGGAACATCGGTATGTTCATTTTATGGTTTTTGGAGGGCTTTTTGTGTAATAGTAATAGATAGATATTGAAGTAGATCATTAAGAAGGCTATCCAAGATCTTTATAATGTTGGATATTCTGCGGTGGCTGAGAAGTAGTCTGTTTCTGTCTCTAGTGTTTTAAACTCCAAACAGTGGAGCCCTGGGACACAGGACGTGATTCTGAACTGGCAGAAACACTTGCAGCTCTGGAGGCAAATGAGCTGTGTTGATTAAAACAAAGTAGGACGCCTGCCCAATTTTTCTTTTTAATTATTACTGTTATCCATATTTTTTTTCTCCTTGCATTTTTTAAACTAAATTCTTCAGCTGTATCAATTAACTTTTCCATGATAGTTTTCAATACTTACGTGTATAGTTTGGAGCTGGTTGGTTGCACAAGAGGTTGGTTTTGGTCAAAACCTCTGCCATTGAGGAGATAGTGGCTGTACAGTAGCAAATCTACAAGACAGGTGGTGATTTTCTACGTCAGCACTTCATCCATTCTTAAATTTGCACAAAATAATCTATGCCGCAGACTGAAGCAGCATCAGAGACACCACGTATATTTATTTACTATTTTTAAAGAAATAATTGAGCTGTCTCAGAGGAAGATGTGTATTAAATTCCTTCCTGGTTTTTTGTGATTATATTGCATTATCTCAAGCTGGCACAAACTGTTAAAGCATTTCTTGTGTGTTCCCGTTGGACCTGTATTTGGTGTCAATATTGTTCATTGAACAGCATGACTTTTTTCAGGGAGCCATAAAACGGATAAGAAAGGGGAGGGAAGCTGCAATGGGAGTATTAAGATAAGGAACCTTCAGCGAGGCCAGAATTACACTGGAGAGTTCTAGGGACAAAAACCCCAGTAACAGTTGTGCTGCGTAGCACAGGGAAATGCTGAGCGTTTTCAGACTTCAAAAAATGTTTGGTTATAGTTCAAGGGTTTGTCATCAAAAGCTCAAGATAGGGTTTCCTTCTATTGTTTTTGTGTTAGGCACTTCCCTTTGAGACGCTGGTGTCTGGTATCTAAGAAAATTAGAAAAAACTGACGTCCAAGGAGATTAGTCTAGGTCAGGTCAGAGAGAATACAGGTAATTTCAAAGCTGACAGTTTGAAAGAAAGGAAAGGTTGGGTGAAGGAAGAGAATGGAGGGGGGAAGATGAAGCGTTTGCCTCCAGAAGTGTCCTCAACAAAGGAAATAAACACTGCTCAAGTAGACTAGCAAAGAGAGCAAGAAATGCTGTATTTCCCTTTCGACTGGAGGTCAGAAATGTTTCCTTACATACATGTAGAAAAAGAGAGAAAACAATAGAGAGAAAATTTCTCCTTCCCTTTATCCCTAAACAGCATTTACCAAACCAACGTTAACTGAGAGAAACTTGGTGAAATCCTAAAGCTGAGAGAAATACCTATAAAACTATTACTTACCTGGGCTTCCATAACTTTAAACCGCTTTTCCTGTTCTTTCAATCCACTGAAATATTTAGACAAGTTATCCACCCTGTGGAAACAAAGCAGACCCACTGAGGAAGAAGGAAAGGCCTCAGAAGAGGTCCTGAAACACAAACCCCACATAACTTACTAGAGCCACGGCCCCTCCCGGCAGTTTGCTGCAGAGCCATCCCAGAGCCCCCTAAAAGTTGTGTCCTTTTGAGGTGTCCCTGGAAATATTTATTGCACAGAGCAGCGTTTGTGAGACACTCATGCCCGGGGACAGGTAAACTCACGCAGATTACAGCAGCTGTTTTTACATGCCTTCTGCATCCTTCACCTCTTCCCCATCAGTTCCTTATTCTTGGCATCTGATTCCCCAGAGGCTCCTGAAATCCCTCTGCTTTGTCCTAACTATTCAAAGTTTCCCCTCTAACAGGTTATGTTCCATTCAGGTCTATATGAAAAAGCTGCTGCTGGGTGGGTCTAATGCCTTTTGGGATTGGTTCAATGCTAAGTTCAAAGAATCACTTTCCAAGGGTTTCATAAGATTCCAAATACTCGCTGCTACCACCTGAGAGTAAAGATAAAAAGTCATGGGTCTAGTGGTGTTCACCTGAACCTTTTCCAGTCTCTGCTTATGAGAATAAAGCGTAAACCAGCATCATAATCCTAAATTATTATGAATTAAGTGTCTACGTAGATTAGAAGGAGAAGAGTGTTTTCGCAGAACATGCTCAAGTACGCTGCGCTGGTCTCCAGCTCTTCTGAGTTAGATGGAGGTTTGTTTTGAAAGACAGCACAGAAAGAAAACAGCACAAGAATATTTCCATGGAGCTTTCTTACTATGACAGCTTTCCCACTTGTGTCTCTATTTGGAGTCAGTTTTATCCTAAGAGGAAACAGCTGAAATAGGTTTAAAAACCTTCATCAAAGAACTCTTTGCTGTCTGGCCTTGGATGTTTGTGTCTTCCCTGCATGTAACTACTTTGTGACTCACTTAAAGGACTAAACCTCTGAATAAGAACTTAGAACTCCTTCTTTGGAATACTAAACCAATTTAAGTGATATTCTGAGTGGGGAGATATTTTACAGAAGTGCTTAAATGGGGACTTGGTTAATTAAATATGATTTTAGAGCCACTATAATGAATTTCTTGTAGTAAACTGTATTCTCATGCCATAAAGCTGTATATAGTTGTTCTTCCCTATCTGCATGCTGGGAGTAATTCAAGGTATCTTAAACTTCCATTCAGAAGTCCATGTTGTACTCCTACAGGGGATGGAAGTACACGCACTGCGGTATAGCAAAGGAACTGTTCTTCCACCATTCCTTCAGGAATATGATTTTTAGTCAGCTTGACTGCAGATTTGGCTGGAGCTTACAGGTCTGTAATTGTACATACTTCAAGAGTGTCTAAAACTCTTATATTGTAGTGATGCTGCCTTCTCGCATTTTTTCCATGGACTGTGTATTTTCTGAGGTCTAGCTGGACTCTTCATCTAAGCTTTACAAGCACCTGAATCTTTGTCTCATTCAAAGCTGGGGGCTTGCAAGGTATGCTCATGGTGCGTCAGAATAACATACTTATTAGATGTCGCCTTCAGCCTTTCTTCATTGCTTTCTTTCCGTTCTTGTTCAAGGTTTACAAGATAATTTTCTTTTTGCACCAGCTCCCATGTTATGATTTTTTGATCCAGGCCAGCTGGAAGATCTCTTTCTGTAGGGGAAGAAAAAAAAAAAAGGATTATGCTTTACTCCCTTTTCTGTTATTCCGGTAATGGACAGCTGCTGTGCTAAAGAAAAATGAAGTCTTGCCATTGCAGGAGAGTCATGTTATGAAAATGCAGTGTGAAATAAGTATTTTCTACTTTTTTTCCTTGTGATGGAAGACAATAGACCTTTTTGCAGTTGGTTGTGACTCCTGAGTTTACTAAAAAACAGCATGGACCAATTTCTGTGGTTCCATTTAAACTCATTCACAACCTTACTGGACTTCTGACATATTTTAGCCTCCAAGTCTTTAATGAGCAGAGCTTTATGTTCAGATGCACTTTATCATCTAAGCTTCTTTATTAGAACAATTATAAGTAGGAAGGACAAACTGTGAATAAATCCCTCCACCTGGAAGTAGAAAGCCCGTTGTTAAGTATCCCAGCCAACCACAGACCTCAATTTCACAGACATATTTTGAAAGTAACATACTAGTTTTGTATCTTCCTAAAGATCTGTAAAGGGCAGGCTTGCTGCATGCTCCAAACATTACCAAATCTATAACCTGAGCAGTCAGGTATGGGAAAAAAGAATTTTAATTTTTTGGAAGAACCTCCAGCAGTATGCTTTGACAGGCAGGAGTGTGTCTGAAAGGATGCTTTGTCCAAGGGCTCTGAATTGGTCCAGTCTGACAACAGCTCTGCTCCAAAGCCCATTAGCAGCCTGCACATGAGGAGTAAATAAACTTGTCATCAGACACTACTGAACTAGATGTGCCAGCAGAAAGCCCCTAAATGCCTTCTGCAATTAGCTGAACTTCATCTGCCTTTTTATTTATAACTTCTAAGGGACGATGTTTCTCTTAAGTGTGCTCTCCATGTCTCATTATTGGGAAATTCCACAGATCCTAGTAGATTTTTAGACTTGGTCTATGTTTTTAGGGTTGTTCATACTTAATAATTACTAAAATTCAGGAGCAAATTAAATAACTACTCCTTCAACCTATCCATTGTTCTCTGTTTAGAAATCAAATCACTATATCCGGTTTTATATCAGCACCTTTGTTGCAATAACCGTGGTGCATAAAGAAACGCATTGTGGGAAACTGTTTATCGTAGAGGATACGTTATAAAACCTTCGTTTTTCATTTATACTCTCCTGATGCTCTTTGTTACAAATAAATTGTGACTCTTGGCTTAAGGATCTTAACTGCTTCTCTGTTCTGCCTGTGCAGCATGTGCTAGGAGAGCATCAGGGTCCGCCTTTGCTGGATGTTTGTAAACGACTCACCCAGATGTTCTTTTTTATGTTCTGTTTTGTTGAAGATTCTTCTGAGAACCAGAGTTATGTGGTTAATAATGATAAATGGTGGTGCTAAGGCAGGCCGGCCGTGATATTCAACAATGAGGTTGTAGCGCTGAATTTTCCAGAAGATGTCTGCATTGCCCTGAACAACTTGAAAAGTGTAACTGTAATTGGGAGGAGGAAAAGAAGTATATAATGGTTTTTACCGTGACAAGCTAAAGCTTATTATTACAAAATTTAGTCCCATATTTACTTGAAAAAAGGAACAGCAAGCTCAACAAGTAGCGTTAATTTGATCTGAAGCTTGTGCAAATTCTTAGATATTAAAATAATTGCAGTTGCAGTCTTTAAATATTAAAAAATACGTTAGATTTTTTTAAAAGGAAAGGTAGTTCCACTTCACTCAGGCAAGACCAGCAAACAGCCCACATCCGTTCTCCAACCGAATGACTCGTGATTAGCCGTGTTGACATGGAGCATTTCCCCTTTCTGCAGATTATCCCTGGTCAGTCTGCCAAGTTCCCAGCTGCTTTGCACCTGCAGGCTTGTGCCGCAGCACAGCCGGGGAGCCAGACCCTTCTGTGCTGGGTTCATTGGATGTTTAGCAGGAAAAGAGCCTTCTTTTCTTCTCGTCTTTGATGTGGCTAGAGTAAGGATGGTGAGAACTCAAGAACTCTATGATCACAGAGTCTACCTATCATTAGGAGAATTCCTAGTGTATTCCAAAATGAACGGCCAGCAGCAATGTAGTAACTGTGGGTGTTCCGCTAAACCTTGGCAGCCTCTGTCTTGATACCTGCTGAAATCGCTCTTACCTGAACATGGCGATCAGGAGGTTCATAAGGAGAACATTTGTGACTAGTAGGAAGATGACCAACAGAAGTATGACAAGCCAGTTGGCGTAGCTGTTGGGACATGAGGGCGAGTTCTCCTGCGGGATCTGCAGTGGATTAAATGTACAGTTCCTGGGATACATTCGTGATGCTGCAAAGGAAGATAGGGAAATTTAGAAATAGCTTTGACAAATCCTACCACCATGTGTGTGTTTCTTAAAGCGGAGACAAAAAGCTTTGTGTTTCAGTGAGCAAAATCTCTGGCTTTCAACAAAGAATGGCAAGAATTACAAAGTTTTCCTGAGGCTTGAAGTATTGCATTTCAAAGCCATTTCAATGCAAATAAAAAAGCAATTAATATCTCTTTTTAAGAACTAGTGACAGGGATGGTTGTGTACAGTTAGTACCTTTACTGTTTAGGTGCAAAGCAAGGACAGTGATATGGGTTAATACAATGAGGTTTAATCTTAGCTGCGTATAAACAGCAGCATAATTTTGTTCTCAATATTTTACAATAATTAAAAGCTTAAATCAAATAGCGTGGCAGTATTTTTGTACCGCCCATGTTGACTACTGGCAGGACCGCAAATATGAGACGTTCTTAACTCTAAAAGGACAGTTCTTTGGCTGCTTGAGCTACTGGACTAATTCTTGCAGCTGAAAGATCATTTATGTGAACTAATATCCAATGTCTTTAATTTTGTGAAAAGGTAATTGTTGTATACATGAAGAGACACTGCTTTAATGTTTGCAACCCTAGGACAGTTGCAGACCTCCAGAACTTGGCTGCTCATTCAGTGGCAAGACGATTGTTCAGCAACGGGGGGTTGTCCTGACAAGGCTGGAACTGGCTTTTTAGTAACCTTCAGCAAAGGGAGATTGTATTGACGAGGCTTTATCCTTTTAGACTAGTTTTGAGTTCCCAAAGTCAAGTCACCTTTGACTATTTAGCAGTTGTGTTCCCCTCCATACTTGTGTCTTCGGAGTCCTCGTGCTGGTACACGCGTTAGAGGAGAAAACTCAGTAAAAGCTGTGAATGAGGTTCCTCGTTCTAAATTTTAACTCCTTTGTACATCTGAGCTTGCAGTCGAGGTGACTAAGAATGGTTCTGCTGCATCAGACTAGAGGTCTAGCCCTGTGTCCTGCCTCAGCAATGAATTAAATCCACACATTTAGAGTGGCATAATGATACTTACTTTTTTGTTCTCCATTTTTTTCACTCATAATTCTTTGCCGCACTGCCATATTCCTTAGAGCACGCAGTTATATCAAAGCTCACCACAGCTGGGACTGCCTTCACTGAAAGTTATCTCCTTTTATTTATCTACACTGAATTTCATTTGATGATTTAGCACTCGTGAGGGTCCTCCGCAACTCTTAGGTGTCATCTTTAGTCTTTACTACCCAGTACTGTAGTTTTGTCAGCAGATTTCTCCCCCTCACTACCCACCTCCTTTTCCATATGTTTCATAAAGATGTTAAACAGAATAAGCCCCAGAAGCCCCAGGACAAATGACTCCCTTCTGGAAATCGCCTGTGTAATTAATTCTTCTTTTTCCCTGTCTTTTAATGAGTAATTTACCCAAGTGAAGGCACCCTCTGGAGTCTCAGTGGAGAGAAATACACATTTCTAGGGAACACTACATCTAACCTATTTCCAGATGAGATGAATCCCATTCCAGAAATACTTGTTTCTCTCCAATGACTAATGGCAGTAAGAGTGACTGGTTGTGCTGTGCATGCTCACACCGTAGGCACTGAAAGTTAAGTGAGATGAATCTCCCCCCTGCTCTCTTGTCTCATTCGGACTCTTTTGGCTTTTCTAAGACATATGCTTTTTTTATTGAGCAGAGTGAACATGAAAGAATGCTTACTGGTTTGCTTCTGTCAATGGGATTTTTTTTGGATCCATCTATATTACCTCAAGTTTGAATCCTGCTTCAGTATCACCACTGACATTTAGCACTGTTATTGTGGCTAAATGCTGTGGCATCACTTCAGACTTCGCTGGGAGATGACCTGCTCTGTATTTTACCTGCTTACCTAGCAGAAATGTTGCCTTGGAGCTTTTATGCCTGAGTATTTCTGTGTCTTGTGATCATTTCTGTGTTGTCGTGTTTGAAATGTTGCCATGTGCCATTACTAGCTCTATTTAACTTGGGCAGCTTTACCCCCAGAGTCAATACATGCTCTAGAGGAATATTTATTCTGAAACAGAAGTATTTGCTTGTGGGCAGAGCTGTACTGCTTTAACACTATCACATTAAACTACTGCCAAAATCTACGGAGATGCTATTATTCCCGTTTACACAGGGTTATCTGGGTCTAGGTTAAACTGAGCGGAAATGGGTTGAAGGGAAAGAAGGGATGCCAGCCTTCGACTCTGCAAATCCTTGGGTGAATAGTTCAGGTGACTTGTCTAAATAGGGCCAACCCTTATGCTCTACTGTAATTCCACAACGCACATGATCTGTGAAAGCTTTGGCCTGCAGGACAAAGATAAAAAACAAACAACAAAAGGACTATACTGGGAAGGAATTCCATTTCCTGGTCAGAAGTGTGCATTCAAAACCGGCCAAGTTAGGGGGAAAAGAAATTTCCTCACTGTCTATTTCATCCAGTGGAATCTGGCCAAATATCTGAAGGTAGGGTCGATAAAGCACTCTTCTGAATATCCATTCCGCTCGGCTGTCGTCGGGATGAAGAAGAGCTTGAGTCGTCACACCGTAGGCAATGAGCCACACACTCAAGAAAAATAGAAAGAAGAAAACATCCTTCATCTAAAAAAGACAGAGGAAGGGGAGAAAAGGAGAAGAGGTGACTGTAATGGCATCGTCAAAGAACGGTGGTCTTTCTGCATGAGAACAGCTGAAATAATTCTGTTTCTTTACAAGCTGGTTTAGGTTTAAAGGAGGTGGAATAGGATTCAGTTCCACACACAGAATTCCTCTCCTGATCTTGCTGTTATCATATTGTTCTTGGCCTGTAATCAGCATTTTTCTTTGATAGCTCATTTAGATAGCGCCATGTTCTAAACTAAAACCTTGCTTTTCAATCATCTAACATTTTAAAATGAAACACCTTTTATCTTTTAAGTGAATCTCATTGCACCTTTTAAGTGCAGATTTTCTGTGAGATCTGTTTTCCTGTGAATTACAAGGGTTCTGCTGCAGCAGTGGATCCTGGTAGCAGGCGGTGCTTGCTGATGAATAGCAAACCACTGGCACAGCAGGCAGTGAAGGCTGCGAGGATCAGGTAGCTCCTGTCTGGGGTTTTCAAGCTAAGTAGTGCATCTGAGGGATTGTTTTCAGGACTTCCTGCTTTTAAACATTGTGTTTCTCCACAGAACCAGAAGTAATTGAATCCTGAAACACTTACTTTAAAAAAAAAAAAAATCTAATATGTATTTCAAGTGCAGTAATTTTTCCCTGGTGGAAGAGGAACACTTCATCCTCTTCCCATCTAATCTGACAGAGTTCATTAGGGACTGTAGATTCATTTAAATTAGATTATTGGATTGTGCAGCTATCCAAAAGCAAAGGCATTTCAGACCTCCAGGAGGTTACTTAGTGTTCAATTAAGAAACGGGGTATCTAAACCAGGCAAGACATAATTGCTGTCTCTGTGACTTTCACCAATCTCTTTTGTTTCCTGGGTGATTTAAAATTTAGCAATGCTGCAGGACTGTAATGGTGTCATAATTAAGAGAGAGTGGTGGCAAGTCTGGAGATATTTCCTTCCCAATCTGCAGTCTCTCTGTGAACGGGCATTGGTCTGTCCTTGAACTGCCATTTTAGCAGCTTCCAGAATTCTTTCAGCAATTCTGTAGCAAGGTTAAAAAGGAGAAAGACAATAAGAGGCAATCTTGGATTGCTTCTCTAAGTAAGGGAAATGATCTTGCTCGAGCCCACTTGATGAACCTTTCAAGAAGGTCTCATTTGCTGAAGTAACATTCACCGTTCCTTCATTTGATGCAAGGTTCAACAGTGAACGACCAAAGCTAAGGCATTGTGTTGGCTTGGAGCAGGGGGGAAGATGAAAGGTCCCAGTTTAGGGGTTTTTCTATGCTGCTGTTTATGTTCTTATTTGCATCTTCTTGATCTGTGTGTTATCTCATATGACTTCAGATGCCAGCATAGTAGACACATCACCATATTTGTTCAAGGCTCTGGTTTATCCTGGTATGCAGCAAGGAAGGGTTAGAGCTGTAGATCTGACTTGTTCTTGTACAACAAAACCCGCTAATGCTCTAAGCTAGATAATGTTCAAGAACAAATATTTATTTGCCATTTACCCTTTTGCTCCTCCCAGCAAATGTCATGTTAGAGTTCCAGTTATTGCATTTGTAGACAAATCCAAACAGCTTGGTGGTTATGTTTATTCAATGTATAGGCTTGTTTAGACTGTGAGGCTTTTACTGAGCTCTGCTCTGAGTCACAAATCAAATATTTGTAGATTCTATAACAGCACTTGCAATTAGATGATCTCCTATTAATCAGTTACCAAGACCTAACTGGCCTAGAGGATTAAGATGCCAAAATAAAAAGCTACTTCAACATACCAATGCATACCAAGCACAGTAAGTGCAGTCCTAACATCTCGTTTCCTGCAGCAGAGTGGTAATAAATAAAAGAATTTTATCAACATCTTCCAACATACCCTCACTAAGTTCTAGTATGTTTTCATTGTAACTTGGAACTACAAAATACAAGTAAGAATAACTCCTGTGGGAAACTTGCGACTATCCTTTTTCACAGATTATCTAGTTTTTTTCACATTTCTTGCAAATAACATCAACTATTTCCTCCAGCAGCATCATTCAGTAAATGCCCCGTCTGCTGTAAATGGCCTGGCATCTGCCTGAGGTCTTTGCCCTGAATGCAAACAGCTTAGGAGGTGGGAGGAATCGCAGTAAGTCAAAGACACTCCACTCTTCATTTGCCAGATATGAGGATGATTCGGTGATGTACAAGGATTAGTAAATTAGGACCAATTTATTACATTATAGAGCTCTTTGGAAGGATTATTTCAAACTGACTGCATCTAATACTCATGATAAATACGGGTATACGTGCAAAATGCCAAGCTTTAAAAATATAAAAATAAAGGTAGATTATAAACTGATTTCCTTTGTAAAGAGAAGATTTCCCACTCTCCGTTTAGTAGGAAGCATAAGTATTTGTCTGAGAGAGACTGCACACTTACCATCCTCTCCACAATGATGATCTTTGGTCCAAGTTGTTTGTGAATTGCAAAAATATGTATAAGTCTAAGTGTAAACACCATAAAATCGATGGCAAGTATTGTACGGCCAGCTTGAAAAGTCGAGTTCAGTATCCTGCAGAAGACACAAAAGGAAAGATCTCAGCAAGTGCTGCTGAGAAGTACCTTCTCAGATGTTACACTCACTTTCCGGGCAGAGCCTAGTTCGGAAAAGGCAAGTGTCTCAGGGCTGTGGTTGCAAAAGTCTCTAAGAGGAATGTAACATAATGTCTGTAGTCGATAAGAAATAGCCGGAAGATGGAGGGACACCGTATTCTGTCTTGGCTTCAATGAGATGTATTTAAAGAAAAAAGAATAAAACATTATAAATTGAGTAAAAGCGATTGCCAAAAACAACAACAAAAGAGCACAGAGCTTTTCTGTCCATGTGTTTGAATAGACCAACAGGTCTTTTTGTGGTCTCTGGAGCAACTTCCGTGATTCCATAGAATTTTAGAGGCTTTTGTTGCAGAAACATGTCTCAAAGCTTGTAAAAGTTACTGTCACAGCCTGTCCTCACACGCACATGAGACCTTGCTGCTGATGCTGACCACCTTGCACAGAACAGATACATACCTGCAGGTTACCCCGATTATGAAGAGGAAGATGGTCACCATATCACACTTATTCCAGTTATCCTCCACATACAGTTTAAATTTTTTCATTAAATTTGTGTCTTCATCTGTATAGAAACTCTGAAAAAGAGAAGTGGTCGTCAGTACTGATCTGTTTCCAGTTTCACTACTTCACTGGGAGTTTTAATATAATACCTGTTTCCTTTTTCATTGCAAAGAGTAAAAACAAATTCCTAGAGTAACAGGAAAAAAAGCTAAATTACATAAGCTCGGTTACTGTCTTAAATCACAAAAGTTGGATGGAAAAGAAAAATGAAATCTTTTTCTTGATATTAACCTTAAGAGTTTTGAGGCCTGATTTAAGATTTTGTCAGCATTCGGGCTCTTAAACAATACAAGAACTTCCAGTCAAAGTTCAGTTTCTAGACACTGCTTTCTAACCAGCGTAAGCAGATTTGACATTTGGGTACTGGAATTGTCAGCCAGAGCACGTTTGATGGTCTAGGCAGAGAGCTGGGTTTCTTAATTGGGTGTTAGCCTGGCACTCATGTTTTACAGGTTTACAATGAAGCATTCTTTGATCCAGATATTTTCCATGTCCTCCTCTGGTTTTGGCCTTGCTGCATGATTTCAAATAAGCTGTAACAAACTGGGATCCCCTTCATTGTCCCTATTGCCTAAATAATGAACACCTATTTGTTCCTCTTCAGAAAATGTTTATAACCATTCTTGTGCCTAAAGAGGACAGTTTCATGCACCCACAGTTGGCAGCACACTAGCACCATGCTTCACACGTTACTTTGGTTGCTGAGCTGAGGACATTCCCAAATCAGTAGCTGGGAGAGTAGTAGAGAAGGTTTGTTTGTTTGTTTGTTCTAGAAAAGCAAACCAAAAAGAGATCTGCTAATGTTTTGAGTTGAGAAGTATTTTAGGAAAAACACAAATAACCTGAGTTAATTTACTTGTGTGGTTTTTTTAAACAGTCCCCAGTGAGGAAGAAGCTCTTAAAAGGATGTAGAGTTGTCTGCTGTGCTTCCAGGTGGAGAATATAACTTCCGTGATTTGCGGTAGGAGGGCCTAGTTCTGGGGAGTGAAATCAGAGAGATCTTTGCAAAATGAGGGACACCTGAATCTCAGCAGACCACCTGACTTGGCTACAGCTGGAGCAGGGTAGAAAAACAGAGGTGGGACTACAGGTTTACGTGGTGGAGGACGAGTCTGCTCTGGGAGAGAGAGGTGGTGTGTTTTGGGTGAGGTAAGTGCTGTGTTCCTTTCCTGTGTAAAACTGCACCTGACACTTGAAATCTTCAAGTTTGTACAGTTATAGAGGTTGTAAATCTATTTGCAATACTGGTTCAGGTTTCACTGTGTTACTACTAAGATGTAGGTTACTGACCTGTCGCATCTCTTCCAAGACCAGGGTAAAAACCCAGAAGTAAAGTGCAATTTCCTTGGCAGATGGACCCTCTGGTGGAGGTGGTTTAAAGTCCAGTAAAAGGACATAAGTAAATAGAAACAGAAAAGCAAAGTACATTATAACATTCCCCATAAATACAGTTATAGGGGCACTCCAGAATTTTCTCCACCGAGTAAACATGAATGTTGCCCATGCTGTGTTTTTGGAAGGGTTCTGTGTTTCCAGTTTACTGATTCCCCTGCAAAACAAAAAGAACATGGGCTTGGTGATGATTTCCGAAAATTGGTTCATGGGAATAAGCTCAGTATTAGAGCAACTGCATTACCATAGCAGAAATGTTTCAAGTCAAAGAGAAGGTTTTGAAAAAACAAAGTCATATCAGACTTAATTGTGTATTCTCATTATTTCAGCTTTGTTCTGCTAATTTGTTTTGTAACTTCATTGCCTTCCTGAATGTAGTACAAATGCTGCACAAATACACAGGCAGAAAGTGGCTAATTGCTCTTCATCCTAAATTCTTCCTCACTATGAGGGTGGTGAGACGCTGGCACTGGTTGCCCACAGAAGTTGTGGATGCTGCTCCATCTCTGGAGGTGTTCAAGACCAGGTTGGACGGGGCTTTGAGCAACCTGGTCAAGTGGGAGGTGTCCCTGCCCATGGCAGGGGGGGTGGAACTAGATGATCTTTAAGGTCCCTTCCAACCCATTATATGAAATAATAAGGAAAGGAAAGCAAATGGCCAATGTAGTTTGCAAGTCAGTTCTTAATTATTTTGGCCTTAGAAATTTCTTGCAGTGTTTGCAAGCAGAAGGTCTTGTTGTTGCTGTGACTTTAAGCAATTCCTCCTTTTGACCCAGTCTCAGAAGTGCTGGGCCATACTAAGCGTGTGTTTCTTGACTACCCTTGCTGAAGCCTGAGAGCTGCTGAAGGAATACTTCAGTCCTTTACACAGCTGTAAGAGCTGGCATCTTGCCCATTACGATTAAATTAAATTGCAGAAAAACTAATAGAGATGCCTTTTAGCAAAAGAAGTTGGCCTTATGAATTATTTAGGAAGGTAATCTTTGACTATTGTGGAATGATGCAAGTATTTTGGTAACTGAAGGGAAATTTGACCTGTTGTTCTTGCTGTGTTTTGGAACATAAAGTACTATCTATTGACACTGGAAATTACCCTGTGCAGAAAATGCAAGTTCCCTGTATTTGATAGCAATCAGATCTTAGCATAAGGTTTTGTTTCCCCAGAAATTGCTCTCCTGTGCAAGCTAGAGATGTTATTGGATCTTTAATTTTGTGCCTCTGGCTCTGAGAGGTGTGATCTCCCACAAAGGATGTGCAACTCGAGTGTGTTTTCAGTTTTTCACCCCACAAAAAACACTACTCCTCGCTGGTTTTTAATTTCCCCTGATGTTCTTGCTAATTATTAAATACATTTGTTACAAGGAAAAGTTTCTCCTCGCAGCCCGTCTTTTCTGTGTGCCTGATTCTGTACTGCCTCTCGATTGGTGACATGGTAAGATACATTCCCATGGTAACCGGCTCATATCATCAACAGATGATTGCAGCTTTACTGTAAAAGGCTGAAATAGATCTGGGAGGGAGAGAGCCTCTTTGTTAAGACAAATTGCTAAGATAATAGCAATCGGAACACACAATGTAGCGACCAAACCACGCTTCATGTGGGATATGGAAGTTCTTTATGACATTGCTTACAAACAGCTCCCGAGAGGCAGATGCTTTTACACCTATTTTATAGGTTAGGGAGGGAGGGAGAAGAACTAACAATTTTCTCCAATATACCAGCAGTTAAATGCCAGAGGTAAAACCAGAACCTGATAACTCTGGCTTGGTCCAGCGCTGCATACTGCAGGTGATGCTTCTTTGCTACACTTATTCACATGTATCTGAAGTTCTCTTTAAATCATCGAAAAGTACACACTTGATACAAGCGGCTGTTGAGGGCTATTTAGCCATTAAGAGAACTTTGTGCTAATCAAAATCTTCCTATCCTGACTTATGCCCTTGTGGCCTTCCAGGTTTTGGTGATGAGCTTGTGGCAGAGGTATGGGGTGGGGTTCAGAAGTTGAGTCGCAGATCTATGAATGACCACGAGCAACTGACAAAATATTTGTGCTCAGTTACCCCTTTGTGTAATACTCCTTCTGAGTGACAAGTTTGTTGTTATTCTTCAGGTTTCTCAGGTCCCATCTTTTCAACCATAAGTGAAGAACACAAGTATGGTGGGAAGCTGACTTGATATAAAATTCTTGGGTACTGATGTTTGCAAGTACTTCTGTTGCTGCCTCTGCAGGAAAGTATGTGGTGATGCTTTCAAATAATGTAAGGTTTTGCTGAGAACTTTCTTTCTGCTCAGCTCAGTAATCTGATGGGGGCTTAGCTCCTAAATCCAATGTCTGTCAGCCACCACGAGCTGAAGGGAATTTCAGGAAATGCTTCCTGATTCCCCAGGTATTAAGCAGATTCCTTGTTCTGCAGGAATTACCTGCTCAGAACAAGTTGTCTCCTTAAAGCAGTGATGTATCCCTGTTTATCTTCTATATTCCTTTTAGAGAACAACAACAGCAGTAATCAGAGGGCAGAGAGTTTTCTGAGGAGTGACTTACTTGGTCCTTCAGCTGCCCCTTAGATCGTTAGCTAATCGCTAATCCATAAGAAGTGTCTGTTGTTTGATTATTGTCACAAATGTTACATTAACTGATGGTTTTAAACTTACCTGTCCTCTTCCTTGGAAAAAAATAGAGTCCCCTCTGTATCTAAACTGTCCAGCTCTCTAAATGGCTCTGGCTCAGTCTTTGATTGCTTTTCCTCACTGTAAGGAAACAGCTGTTAGTTGAAAGGTGATGGTTAGCAATTTTTCACTACTAAACTGGCCTTCCTACAGAGCTGCTAGTGTGTACTTATCATGGACTTGCTCCACTGGGAATTCTGAAATAATGCTCAACCCTTAACTCTGCAACTTCTGTGTATTTGTAAGGAGAAGGCTGAATTTACCCACAAGATTCAGATAATTGGCATGCTCACAGCAATGGAGCAGGATTTTCAATTTCCTCAAATTCCTTAGGATCTGAGCAGAAATAAACCCCTTGGTCAGTCCTAGAAGACAATACCCCAATGCTCCATTCCTGCTTACCCTCAGTAGCAATTGAGAGCAGAAATGCCAGAAGCAGTAGGGAACATGGTGTCAGCTCTTGCATTTCCAGGGAAAAGAGGCAAAAAATGTCCTCGAGAACAAATTTGGAAAGGCTTCCTTCGATTATAAATCATAACTTAAACCTTTCCACGAAAACTTTGCCAAAACTTTGCATTAAATTACTGGAGTTTCTGAATCTGGCAGGCACTCTGACAAGAAGGTCATCTTTAGGGATACTGGCAGAAGGAAAGCCTTAAGTTAGCAGTGCCAAACAAGTCTTGCTCTTGCTTTTTAAGTAGTTTAACAGTTAAGAAACGTATATTTTATAGTAGCATGTCATTCCATGCCAATTCTGATGATTTGTGTGTGATTCTCACAATATTAGGAGGTTTTCTTAAAGTTTCAGTTCCTGGATTCTTATGACTGCCTGAGCATCTTGGCTGCTTTTTTTTCTCCACCTTTATTTTGTTTTCATTTTATGAAAACCTAAGACTCTAGCCCTCTCCACTTTGACAAAAAGCTGGAAACTACAAACTCTAAAGCCCTGCCTGTGGAGGACTAATAAAGAGATGCCATAAAGCATTGAATTTGAAAATCTTAACTGATTTTGTATCACTCCTGTGTTTTTAAGCTTGACTTATGGTTATCAAGGCTTGTGGCTGTTTTTCTAGATAAGATGCTGAGGTTTGAACCAGGCATTTGCAAATCTAGAAATAGATGGTGCTACACCTGGAGATACTCTACACATTTCTGTGTAGAATCTGGAGCTGACAGAATTCCAACAGGCTTTTCTGCAGGCTCTGCAAAATAGAAGTGACCTATGTGAAAACGTGGCATTTATCTTTTAACTATTAGAACTAGCTCATTTGGTTAACAGTGATGCAGTCTTTCTGTAGACACTCTGAGGCAATATTACTGTTTTTATCACTTAAGTGAGAAATTTTGAATCTGGATATTTTTTATGGCTTATCTTTCATCTCTTGCTTCTCTTCCACCTGAATAGTTCTGCTTGTACCTGAATGTTATTAAACTTGTGTAGATTAGGAAAGGACACCAGAATCCACAGATTAACTTCAGGATCTGTGTGTTTGTAGACATGTCTCCCCACCATATTTTTGTCAGGAAGGCCTGAAAGTCAAGAAAATGAGAGAGGGCTTTAACATCACAAAAACATACATGCAGATGAAGCGCACCGGTGTTCTGCAGCTCCTAAGACAGTGAATGCTCTGGAAACAGAGCAGGCACAACTTTAGAGGAAACCAGTGCTCTGTGCATCCCTCTGCTGATGTTGTTGAGTATGCACAGAGTTATGAAGAGGACAGTGGAAAGAACAGCGAATAAAGCAACATCTGTAGTACTAAGAATGTGCAAGTCAGGCACTGAGAGCTAAAAGCACCACCACTCTTAATTTGGCTTTGTGTATGTAGAGAGACCTTGGGTTGTGAGGGTGAAGCTGAACACTGATTTGATTTAACTTTTATCAGTGAGCTCTTCCTTGAATGTGAACAAGGAGTTACCTCACATCTTGGAGCAGCTTCATTATGCCTCAGGCAGATATAAAGTGCTTTCCCAACGCTTCTCTGTGAGCAAGGAAGGAAGAAAAAGCACAGGATGGAATAAGGGCTAAACCTGGTCTGTGGGCCAACTGGATGAAAGGAGGGGAAAAGGGGAACTGTGTGGCTTTGTCAAGGATGTGATAAATGTCCTCTTTGTGTGGTGCTAGGGAGAGGGCAGAGTCACCTCTCTGAGGAAGGTCTCTTAGAGGAATACTTTTCATGGGGTTGTTCAGTTGGCTGGGCTATCCTCTTCTGTGTCCAACATCATGCTTAAAGGTCCTGGGGGTAAAGATGGTGAGGAAAGGGTCTGTAAAACTTACCTGGACACCGTCATGGGCAAAGAAAGACTTTGCATCCGCTTCTTTAGCCAGCTGCAGGCAGGTGGTTTTGCTCCAGTACTGGTTTTTCCTCACCAGCAGAGCAAATGCTCTTTCCTCGCTGTTGTGGTAGCATTCGCTAAACAGTTCTGCCAAAGGAAGGAAACATCAACAAATAGACCTCTTAATACTGAATAAAAAATGACTGTGAGGCAAGAGTGATATGTGCAGGGCAGAGCACAGTGGCAGCAGAGCCCGAGCTCTGCCAGATGCTCCTTGCTGCACCAGATTTGCACAAGGCTGAAGGAGTTGATAAGTGCCTGGGCGAGCTAAGAGGAGTTGGGAGGGAGAGAGGAATGATGCTGGACACAAGAATAACTCGCTATGGCTTTGTGCGTGTGTGTACATGTGTTTGGGCAGAGGCAGGTGAAATAGATTTGCATTGGTTAAAGAAAATCACTGTAATTTTAGAATTCCTGCTATTTGCAGAAAGGTACAGAGGAAATCTCTCAGTACCTCCCTCTCACCTCTATCTGCATGTTCCCTTCTCAGCCTGGGACCTCTAACGGGTTTCGTTTAGGGTTTTTTTTTCCTTTTGTTTGATCAGAGGAGAAACTTTTCTTTCTCAGTTCTTCTACAAACAGCATAAAAAACTTCTTGGAAACATGTCAGTATACGTCATGGTCCCTCATCTGTAGCTGCCTCACGTGGAGCTTTAGGCTACATCAAGCAAAGCTCTGTCTCTTGGGTGATCCTTGAACACTTTGAAGGATGAGTTGCCATGCTGTCCCCTATCCCCTGAATAGACTAAACAAAAGGAGCAGCCCAGCTGTGGCTTGTAGCCAACAAATCCTGGGTTTTAAGGCACAGTTATCTGACATTAAATAATATTAGACTTGTAGAGCATTGTGGTGTAGTTCTGTTTCCAGTGAAGCTTGTCCTGGTGCTCAGAAATGAGGATAAACAGTCCCTGGAGTCAAGGTTTTCTCATGAGACAAGATCTGGTGTCTGCTTCATTCTGCTGATTCACTTGATGATCTTGGTACCTTTCCTGGGGCAGCCTACACCTTGTGGTTATGCTGTGAGGGCTGGGGAAAGGATCAAGTTCGCTTAAAATAAACCTATGTACAGACTTCTTTTGCAGTTGATGTGGTGTTTATCATTCTTAAAGAATGTTCACTCTACTTGATATTGACAGTGTTATCTGGGCCAGAATTTAGAAGTGGATCTGACCTAATACTTGCCAAAGCCAGGGAGCAGACTCCTGTGTATTGGATTAGGCCCTGTAATTCCATGTCTAAATTGCCCGAGCCCTGTGATTCCATGAGAACCGGACTTGTGTGTTTTGTAAATAATAACGGCCCAGTGAGAAGAGGGGGAAATGTGATCTGTGTACAAATAACGTAGCAATGTCTGCATGAGCCTTCAGCTCCTTGAAGTACCAGCTCTAAGGGGAGAGCAAGAGCCTCTGCGTTATAGCATGCATTTAAAGTTCTCTGTTTGCAGCAGGTCCTAGACTGCAGTCAGACTAGCAGAGAAGGCTGTGTGCAGACATCTGGTTTTGAAGCAGGCAAAGGGAAGAGGGCTTGGCGTTCGGGCACTGCAGATGCCTGGATGTTGCTGCTGTAAGGAGGGGCGGCTTGTCTGCTGTGAGACCAGCCTGAGCCTCGCTGCAGCTTTGCAGTGCCGTCAGCTCTCCTCTGGGTGAGGTAATCTCAAATTATTTTTAGCAGCGAAGAAAAAACTTAAAACTTGTTGCTCTGGTGGCCCTTACAGAGCAAGCTTGATATTGCAGGAAAAGCAGGCTGCTGTGAGCCTGGAAGTGTTTTGGTTATTCTGTCTTAGCTGAGAGAGTTGGGGTTGTTCAGCCTGGAGAAGAGCAGGCTCTGGGGACACCTTCTTGAGGCTCTTCAATACTTAAAGGGGACCTACAGGAAGGATGGGGACAATCTTTTTAGCAGAGCATGTTGCGACAGGACAAGGGGTGATGGTTTTAAACTAAAAGAGGGGAGATACAGACTAGATGGGAGGAAGAAACTTTTCACAGTGTGCGGGTGAGGTTGGCCGGGGCTCTGAGCAACCTGCTCTAGTTGCAGATGTCCCTGCTTGCTGCAGGGGGGTTGGACTAGATAACTTTTAAAGGTCCTTTCCCACCCAAACCTTTCTATGATCTTGCCCGTGGCTATAACACACCTTGTACTAAGATCAAGCACTTAAAATACCAACAAGGAGCAGGAGAGTAATTTGTTCCCTGCATCCCAGGGAATACTGTCTGAACACTGATTTTCTCCAAAATGTTTGGTTTCAGTCCTACTTCTGCAGTATTTGAATGTTTGGGACTGCCTGTGCTGCAAGACTGTTAAATAATTCATGATAGTTGACCTTTTACAACTGAAATGGTGTGGGTTTTTTTTTTACTTGTTTGCCTTCCAGTGGCAGTTACTTCTTAAATTTTTGATGCTCTTAAAAAGTTGCCATTACTTACCAACAGCGAGCTGCTCATACTTGGCCTCTTTCATTATACGTGCTACTTCAGTCTCCGTCTCCAAGCGGGACATCTCTTTAAGGATCTTGCAGGCTGCCAGAGCTGAAGCTACACCCTCCTGACCCTGTAGAATTGAAAAGAGTGCTGCTGTTACCATATGCTGGAGGGAATTTCTGAACTGGGTAGAGCTCACTGAGGAACACTTCTAATAACAGCAAAAAAAATTAATGCATGTCTCCTCTTTGAGGAATCTTCCCTCAAATACAGACTTGAAACTCCAAAGTGATAATCAAAATGACAGTTTTGGTGATATTTCAGAGAATCCCGGCATGGCAGGGGTGAGAAGGGACCTCTGGAGATCGTCTCATCCAACCCCCCTGCTCCAACAGGGCCACCCAGAGCAGGGTGCCCAGGATCACATCCAGGCAGGTTTGGGATCTCTCCAGAGAGACTCCACAACCTCTCTGGGCAGCCTGGGCCAGGTTCTGTCACCCTCACAGCAAAAAATTTTCTTCCTATTCAGATGGAATCTCCTGGCTTCCGGTTTGTGCCCGTTGCCCCTTGTCCTGTCACTGGGCACCACTGACAAGAGTCTGGTTCCATCCTCTTGATCCCTGCCCTTTAGCTATTGATCAGCATTGATCAGATCCCCTCTGTCATCTCTTCTCCAGGCTAAACAGCCCCAGGGCTCTCAGCCTTTCCTTGGCACAGAGATGCTCCAGTCCCCTCAGCATCTGTGTAGCCTCAACTGGACTGTCTCCAGTAGTTCCTTGTCTCCCTTGAACCAGGGAGCCCAGCATCGGACACAGTGCTCCAGATGTAGAGTAGGGGAGGACATCCACCCGCAACCTTCTGGCCACACACTTCTTCAATTTGAAAATTGAAAACCACATGTTGGTAATTCTTGTGCCTCATAAGGCTGGAGATTTCTGGGTTGGTTTGACCTTAGAGGGGCCTGATCTGGGGAAGCAGTCGAAGACTGAAAGGAGAAGAATGTGCTTTGGAAATGGAGCAAACCAGTCTCTCAATGCCAAGACCCCTCAAACGTAGCTGGGCTGAGACCCCGTGTAAGGAGGTACAGGAAAGGAGGGAGCCCAGCTGGCAGAGCACAACACAGTGGAGAAGCGTGCCTCTGGGAGCAGGGCTGCCCAGCCACGGGGCCGGCGAGGTGCCGATGTGTCTGCATGCACACGCACACCCGCAGCACAGCCCTCCCCATGCCAGATGCAGCGTCCAGAAGCCCTGGGATGGAGCCTGATTGCTGTGTCTGGCCCTGGAGGGGGAGGGAAGCTATGGCCTTGCACTCCAGATGCAGGAGACAGGGGCTTGGTTGTGCAGGATTGTAAAACAGGAGCCAATTATGCCAGCTTGAAGCTCAGCCTTTGAGAGCGTGGTGCTGTTGTTCCTTACGCACGAGGCACGTGAGCTGAAGATGCTCCATTGCACCCTCTTCCCTCCCATGCTAGAACCCGAACAATTGACCTATTGTAGAAGGAACAAAACCTGAGACTGAATGTGGTGAGTCACCAGCAGCGAGGAAGATGAAGGCCAGTGCTGCAGCTGAGGATGCCCAGCAGGGTTTCAGGTTGTGCTGCTTTACACCGGCTGCTGCTCTGCCGTCCCTCTCTGTCAGACCCTCTGGTCCCTGCTGGCATAATCCACATGGAGATGGAAGGCCCTATAAATGCCACATCTTGTATTTTAGCAACAAACCTATCTCAGCTGAGCGGGAAGGCTGAGCAAAAACCATCTCATAGACTTGAAATATGCCCATGTTTCAGCTCAAAGCTTACCATAGCCCAGAAATAGTTTGCCATCTTGTGCCGGTTTTGAAGTACTGCCCATACAAACAAATCCCTCCAAGGATTTTCACTTTTCTGGTTCATATCCAAGGGCTCAGGTAATTGCTTTGTATTCATTTTTTCCTGAAATATAGTTTGGAGAAATTAAAACCTGCTTTGTAGTCTCATTCCACACAAATGACATGGTCTAAGCTGCTCTTGGCCTTGCTGGCTACTTCATATTCTTTTGATTTTTCTTTTCTGTAGGACTGAGTGGTAATTAGTTCATTCTGTACTGAATCAAAGGACCCTTGTGTCCCCGACAGAACTCAATATGTGTGAGAACGTTCTGGATGAAGCCGTGACTCCATTGAAGTCGACGGTAAAGCTCTCATTGACTTTATTAAGGCCAGGCTTTCACTGCTGGTGTGTAATATCATACAGGACAAACCTGTGATTAGCTAATCTGAGCTTGCCTTCAGTTCTGTTGGATTCTGCTCAACTGCTATGCAGGACATGCTTTCGGAGAAAAGGGAACAAAAGGCATTTTATTTCAACAGAAAAAACCTCACCAAGGCCCTGTACAGGACAAGAATAGAGGACGTCAATACCCTCTTTTTAGTCTTTCCTTTGAGAAGCCTCTCCCTTGTGCAGGGAATGTTTTCAGTAGAACACTGCTTATTCCTTTAGTATTTGATAAAAAAACTCTCCAGAGGAAGGATGACAGCTTGGGTCAAGTTCTGAGTTTGAAGTATATTTAAGAACTACCTATATATCTATTACATTAACTAGAAGCAGCCAGAGTGATTTTTTTTAATTAAAAATTTCTGTGAGGATATATATTTTTTTCAATCACTTAAACTATGGTATTCTGTTTAAATTTATTTTAATGGCATTTTTGGGGAGTGTTGGTCAGTCTGTAGTGAGCTATTTAAGCAACAGAATGATAGCATTGAAAGCTTTGCAGGAGAAAAAAATCTCCCAAAAGTCTCATCAGTCTTTGCAACCAGTAGTTCCTGGCTCGAAACAAGACACACAATTTAGCAGCAGTGACGCTGGTGTCCCAGCACAGTGATGCTCTTTCTGTTGCCAGTGATAATGGGATGGAGCCACTGGTGGCAGCCAAGGGAAGAAGCTTTCAAAGGAAAAAAGCTCATAGGCAGTAAGATCCGGTATCTGATTCAGGCCTCATTTACAGCACTTGGCTTTAGCTTACTGCCAAAGCCCACGAAGGACAGTGAGACTTCAGGGGCAAATTTTCTGTAAAATGTTTGAGTCTGGAGTCTGCTTAATGCCTTCGAAGGATTTGCCCCAGATTGTCTGTCCTTGTGAACAAGGAAATCCTGACTAGATTCAAACTTAGCTTTTCATCCTCCTAATTAATTTAGCTAGGCTTCATCAAAGCAGAAGTGATTGAAGCTCTTGAGTGAGGATTTATTTTTTTTAATTTAGTTTTTAGTTTAAACGGGTATAAGATGAAACTAGAACTTGGCAAGTATCAAAGTGTTTCTTTAGTTTGTCTAAAACTCTTCAAAAACATTAAGTTTCATCAAGAAATTTCTCTATACCTCTGTTTTAAAGTCATATATCCAAACTTATTTTCCTTGCTCTTGCAAGAACTTTGGTGCTTACCAGTTTCAATGTTAAATATGCCATCAAACTGCAAAAATTATGATCTATCTATTGCAATGCACTGTAGACATTCCCCAGTGGTACCCATCACATGTTATCCTTGTCACGTGTTGGCTAAGGGACCTGCCAGGGCTGCTTCATATAGGTGTTATTATTTCTTGCTGTGTGTTCTGTCACTCAACAACAAGGCTATAATGATCTAAAGACAAGTATCGTGCACTGCACATGACTGAATAGCCAACCTACTCCTATGCAGTAGAAATCTGGGAGTAGTTTTAGGTACAGAGATTACTGTTTTCAGACCTGGGATTGAAAATGGCCATCAGCTGCTTGTTTTTCTCCTAGCAAATACTATTTGTCAAGTACTTCTCCTTGAAGTTCTGTATGAAAAATGCAGGCTGCTATTTTTATGTCTAATTACTCCTTAGTAAACGTAAATCTATCTCTTTATATTCCCCACATATCTTTCATTGAATCTGTTCAATGAAGTAATGAGAAACTGAAGTGACTGTTTCCCTCATATTCCCTTTCTTTCCCTGTGCCACCCTGAAAAGCTGGACTTAGCTAAAATTTTTCAAATTCTAAACTGGAGAGGAGCAGGACTGTGATGGAAAGTTGTGACTTACAGATTTCTTCTTGCCTCCATGTCTGAGGTCTTGATAGAAACCTTTGCATGCGTCATGAAGAAAGTCCTTGAGAACTCTAGAGACCTCACTGAGAGTGAAGAGTGGGTGGATCTCCTGCTGCTCCTTATGCTGTTGATCTGCTGAGGTCAGCTTGCTTTCTTCATGTTTCTTCAGTAGAAGTTCGTAGAGGAGACATTTCTGAGAAATGGAACAGTAGAGTCTCTGCAGGCGACTGTATGTCAGGAATTCGGATATGTTAGCCCCATTGTCAATAAATAATTTTACGAATTCTGGTTTGTCATTGACCAGAGCATCCATCATCACTTCTTCCAGGTCACAGGACTAGATTGATAAAGGGGAAAAAAAAAGAGAAGTTTTTTGGGAATAATCACGGGTGGATGAGGAGAGAGATAAGATTTAACATGAGGACATACACATTTTGTCTTCCATCAGGTCAACAGTGGGTACAATGAGAAAGAGAAGTAGAAATCCTTCATTTCTGTGGCAGAATTTCTATGGAAGTGTTAATGTTAAAGCATCCATGCAAACAGCATGCTGTAGGCGTGCTGGGTATTTATACAGTGGTTGGAAACAGTGACATTCTTCCTATCATTTTCTAACAGCAATCTGTGTGTTGTTTTTGCCTTGTAAGCTCAGATTTGTTTCCTTTAAAGGTCTGTACAGAAGAGAGGAGGGAAGATTCTTGCCCCCACGTTGCTCGAGAAAGAGATCGTGCCTACCAAATTATTCCTTTATCTTTAGGCATTATTATATAGGGGACCAGAAAGACAAACAGCCTAAGGAAGCACATTACCACTGCCCAGTCTTAGTGGAGAGTGCAAGCAGCATTAAACTGAAGCCTCTTATCCCTATTTCAGCATCCTGTGCAGATTAGATTATACACTGATTGTCTTCTAAGGCAATAAAACCCTGGTACCTTCCACTCCACGTCACCATTGAATATTTCACTTTTAGCTATGTCCACTCTATTCCAGGCCACTGCCAGCTTCAGTTCATCCAGATATTCCTGAGCCTCCTGACTGTGACTTTTACAGGCTGGCAAAAATAGGAAATGAAGAGGAAGTCAGCACTTGACACTTATGTTTAATACGGTATTGATACTTTGGCAATACAAGCTCTCCTTCAGCTATCACAGATCTGTGCATTGCTTAACCAGAAACCCTTCACAGCATTTTTTTGTCTAACTTAAATATCAATATATAAAAATACTAAATTTTTGCTAGCTGGATTCTCTATTGAAACATTAAGTTTAAATGTCTGTAGGATTTTAAAAGGGACCCTGGCCCACAGAAAGCAGGGGAAGGACTGTCAGTTGTTTTTTTCTTGCCTCAATTAGCACATTAGGAATAGAATGTTGGGTTTTTTTCCCCCCATGCTAAATTTAGGCTGACACACATGAACTAAAATGGGTGGCACAGCAAGTAACATCATCTTTCAGCAGGTAGAGTGAAAATCATAGAATCGCTTAGGTTGGAAAAGACCTTTAAGAACAATGAGTCCAGCTGTTACCCCAGCACTGCCAGGTCACCACTAACCCATGACCATCAGCGCCACATCTGTTTCTTACAGGAGAAATGGATTGTTTCTGGAACTAAGCCAGTTCAGGTCTACTTGCACTTTTTGGTTCTTTGGGTTTTTCCGGGTTTTGTTTCGTTTTTTAAAATGCTTTGTAATTGGAATAACTGCTCCAGTGTATTTCAGTTCTTCTATAACCTCCCCTACTAAGGGAAGCAAGTAGTGAAATAAAGGAGCAATTAAAATAGTACCATACAATAGCATGAGATGAAAAAGCAAACACTAGTTTAAAGCAAGGTTACAAGATCTGTGGCAACAGCCCCAGTTTCTGTCAGTAAGCAAACAGAAGAACTCTGCATCAGAATCAAAATCTGATCCAACGGCCAGCTGAACTTGTGCTGGATAGGAATTAAATACATTTACAGCATAGAAGAAGTCAAGACAAGTATTACACTGTGCTGGGTTTTATGTTCTTACCTTTTACTAAAGCTTTTAAAATGACTGTGTCTAGTTCTTCTGAACCATCTTGCTCAAAGTTGTGCAGAGTTAGAAGATGTTGGTGTGAAATAATGTTCTGAATCTATTGGGAGTTGAAACAAAAAATTGGTTTACGCATTGTCCTGCTGCTGTTAATGCCAAAGAGCCCAGTGGGCATCACCCAGATGGTACTTCCCAAAAATTCACGTTCTAATTGTAAAGCTGAGCTTTGGCAAGAAGATGAACTTTATTAACTTCCCATATATAACTAAGTCCTAAGGCAGGGAGGGAGTTACTGCCTTTCCCAAAATCACCTAGCAGGGCAGGAGGAACAGAACTCAGATAACCTGAGAACCAGAGCAATGCTTTGATTAAAAGATCCTTCCTTAACTCACATTCTTATTTGACTCTCAGTCGTGCTGCGGCCAGCATACCGCTAGTTTTGTTTCACCTCTTCCTGCTTTGACATTTAAGTTTTGCTCTCAGAGTTGTTTATTTAAAAGCATAGTCTCTAAATCTTCTTTGAGTAAAAGTCATCAAATATTGATATATCCAGTACTCCTCTTTCCTTCAGCTACTGTATTTATTGAGGTTTCCTTCTCGCAGTGCAGCTGTGCTGAGACTTTGTGAGCATCTGGCAATATTGCTTCTAGATGCCCTTCCAACCTCTTGTGTTAGTCATCTAGTGAAGTTCTCCCTATGGAATTAATATGTGGAACTTTTAAAGCTAAGGATTATGGCAGGGACTGTGAAGAATAAGCAATGGGTCAGGTTGTGTGGGCTTGGTTTATGTCAGAGGCACACAGTGTTCTTCAATCATCACATAAAGACAATCTCAAAGTGTTTTTTTGTTTCTTAAACACTTAAGCGTGGTGGTTTAGGTCCAGCAAGTGTCCCTCAAGACAGAGTAAGGAAAATTGTGAATCTGTTTTGTCTTTCAAGGACACGCATAACTGACAATAGAGGGGTAATTTCTGAGCACCCTTCATTCTTTTCAATCTATTCATGCTTATCCACAATCAGGTTTCCATTTAACAGCTGTAGATCATGAATTGGGTCTCTTCTGTCACAGCTGCACAAGCTCCACAGCTGTGGAGATAAATAATGCTTCCTGTCCTCCAGAAGGACCATGGGGTTCCTGGGTGCTGGCTGTTACTTCAGGAAGGACAGAGCATTGAGTGTTCAGCTGAGTCACTAGGACAAAGTAGTATGTATAATCAACGAAGTAATTGATGTTAATGTTAACGAGGTGTTCTATCACACCAGTGTCAGAGCACTGGAGTACACAAAGCTTCTGGGCAGCTTCTTGTCAAACTTTTACTGAATGGACTACTAAAATGGTAGGAGAGAGCTTGTGAACACGATGCATTTAATGGTCAAACATAGGAACTCACTGTTGCTGTCCATTGGACAATGTCCTTCCACAAGAAGCTTTCTCCAGGGAATTTCTCCTTGAATTGCTTTGCAACAGCTTCTGGCGTGATAAGCTGCGGGTCGTTCGCAAATGCAGCTAAGATGTCAGATGTACCTCCAGACCCTGCTAAGATAAGCCAGGGAGCAGAATTTTCCAAGCCATGGCAAATTCTCTGTTTAAAAAGTACATTTTTTAGAATTAATATATGGAAAGAACATGTTATTCAAAAGAAGGATTTCTTGCAAACTAGGAAAACTTAGTGTACCTAAACCAGATTCTCTATTGAGTCAGTCCAGACTCCTCTAAGGTATTGGGATTTTTCTGATTCTGTAGCAGGTTGTCCTTTTCATGACATATCTGCTGAGTAGGTGAGTATCTGCTGCCAATCTATTCCTTGCTCTGGAGTCAGGCAAGAAGGTAACGAGACTAACTATTGAGCCAGTTGTTACATAGGGATTGGTCTTTCAGTTTTCTTTTTTTCTTTTAACAACTGTTGCAGTCCTTGGTGTGTGTTATCCAATTCGTATAGAAGAAATTTATATTCTAAAAAAGTGCAATTAGTTTTCCATTCCCAGCACAGGCAAATTTAGGGCAGTTCCAGCCAGTTTCCTTTTGGTCTCCAAGTCACTTTGTTCTCTAAAACTTTGAAAAGAAGATTTATAGATTGTGGTATGTAGTGGGTTGGTTTTGGTTTGGTTTTTTTTTTTTACACCTGAGATACAGAAAACATTGCCATATTTAGCTTCTAGAAGGAAAGCTCAAGAGGTGACATAATCCTCGTTTAAACAGTGAGATTTCTAACACCAGCGTGTTAGGTCCAGATGACAAAGATAAAACAAGACATAGGGTCAGGAAACTGAAACTCGAAAATGTCACCAGGAATGAGTCATCATTGTGAAAGAGGTTACCAGCCTGTGTGGCAGAGTCTCATCGTGTGAAAACGTTAAATTGTGATTAAATATCTCTAAAGGTATTGCAGAGTATTGCTTTTCACCTGAGAGTGTGATTTTTTTAAAATGCCACGTGATTGCTACAAAGTAGCAATGAAATATATTTAAAACAAACCTGTTTTCTGCAGGTTTGTTTTGGTTTTGGATTCTTTCTCCACACTACGAGCTGGCAGTGGAAGCTTTAATGATCAGCTGGTGCCTATTCAAAAAGAAATATTTCTCCCAAACAAATACTGGCATACTTAATATTAACAGAACTCAGTTCTTAATGGTTGTAGATAGGAATTTTGACTTTGTGTAAAGTTCCAATGCATGTGTTTATCATCCAGCCAAATTTTCCATTAATAACTTAGCACCAGATAATTTTTTATCTAAAGCTGCAAGCAGCTTCTTACCTCAAGTGTGCCTGGTTCTCCATGTACCAGTAAGCAAAGCACAGGGATCTCAATGCTACCTGTTCCTGTGAAATGAAGGGGTTAATTTGTTAAAAGTTAACAGCTTTCACAAAACTATTGTGTTTTTGCCGACCCCTTGAAAATACTTCTCCTGTTATGTGCTTTAGAGGACCTACCAGAACATGAGCCTGCAGAAGCAAGTGGCAATGGAGGAGAACATCACTGGGACATGGCAGATGGGGTCCTAGTCTAAGACTCAGGACTAAGACTTTGCCTCAGACCCCTGGCAAGCAGGCTAGTCTGTGTTCACCTCCATACACCTCAAAATCTGGATGTTGGCACTTCTGTATTTCACAGCACTGACTTTCTAAGTTATTTACTGCAAGGGGATCAGAGGGAGGAGTAATGAACCCGCATTAGGGTGCAAGGTAAGATTGTTAGGTTTTCAGAGAGGTTTGTTAGGTTTTTCCCTGATTTATATTAAGATACAATTGAAGGGGAAAAGCTGTCGGTTTGTCCCAAGTGTTCTGCGTGTGCAGGAAGGTGTAGTGGAATCCAGGAGAAAAGCCTGATGAAAGGAGGATTTAAGAGTATGAAGAAGCTGACTCTGTAGACCAGTTTGGGTGAGATGAGTCAGATAATAGGAACCGTATACTCTTTATTACTCTGCTTAAAAACTCATTCAGCACAGTCTAATGTGGTGATTATTCATAACATTCTTACACATTTAAACAAAATGCTAATAAACTATTTAATGTGTTACAGCAGTAGAAGAAGAAACGTTGTAGGCATCCCTGTCCTTAGCCACCCTCCCACAGGGACCCATTTATTTCTAGGTGGTTTATTCTGTGAGTGCTGAACTCTGTTATCTGAAGGTGACTATAGATTGGCCTGAAGGAGCTCAGGCAAAACAACAGCATCATGAGATGAATGGCTCTTTCAGTTGGAAGATAAAAATAGTCTGGTTCAAACAATTGGTTGATGTTTCCCTTTGTAGGTCTCCCAGAGCAGTGTTACAGATCACCACTTACCACTTGTTGGATCTGATGTGGGATAAGTACAGAGATAAAAAACAGGTAAAAGCCATACTAAACCAGGACATAAGGTAGAACTAAGCTGTAGCCAGGACGTGACTAGCAAGGAACTTCATTTGTTTTAGTGATGGCATAGCACTGCCATACCTCTATACGGTGATTCTCTAGATTGAAGAGGGGCCTCTGTGACTACAGCATCCTCCAGATATGTTGATGACTTCAAATTTTCTTCATTTGCCTCAGATGTAGATAAAATTTGCCAGGGGAGGGAGGGGGCGTGTTATTCTGACTTTATGCTGAGAAGGTAGGAAGTTGTTAACCACAAAAAATATTGAGCATATAAAAAACTTGCTCTGAATGACTCTTGGGTATTTTTTCAATTGGGGAAATTCTGTATGACCTTATTAAAGTGTTTTACTTCAGTAAAATCTGATAAGTTTGCTCAGCTTGAATATAAAAGAGCTTAAATGAATTGATGGTTTTGTTTATAGAAGATATCACCAAATTCAGTGTGTTCCAGTGAAATATTTGTCAAATGAATCAGCATTTTTTGACAGAAAATTGCTCCACTGAGATTTGCTCAATCGGATTTGGCTTGCAGGCAGAAAGAGGCCACTTCCTAGTTCTTAGCATTGCAGCCTCAGCCCATCATTACAGTCCACTTGTGGTCTCTCCTCTCTGAGTTATCAGATAAGAACCCTTCAGGTGTGTTCCTTCTCTCAGATACATCTGTGCAACCACACAATGGGCTCTGCAGTGGAATGTTTCATTGGTGTGTACAAGTGCAGCTGAGCTCTCCCTTTGTTCCAGCTGTGTGAGCACTTCAGAAACCAAGGAAAGGTAGAAGTAATGGGATCAGTACCACAACAGAATTCTCCCCCCAGACAGTAGTAGGAGGCCTGCCCAGTACTTGGTTCTCATTGTAAACAAAGGTCTCATTGATTGAAATGGCCATTAGATGCTACGTTGTTTACCCAGGATAAAATTTTTATCCTGAAATAAATATGGCTTAAAATATATCAGAAGGCCTTGGACCAAGTCTTTTCTTCCAGTGTGGGAGCAATTCAAGACCCTGTGTGTGACAGCAGATGAAAGTATACAACAGTGAACATCCCTCTCTTAGAGCTGCTGGTTAAGGTACTTAAAGGTGGATTTATTTTCCATTTGTTGTGTTTTAAGGCAATTGGAGCTATGCTTTGAAGACCAGCTTTGAGCTATATTCAAGGAGAGGTGATGAAAGTCAGGATTTTTGGTTCAAAGAGCAGTTTTCTCAACTTCAGAAGTTCTGCCTCTTACATAATAACCAGTATGTTTATTTGATCTTGGCTATGTAGAGGGTTGTAAATTTGAGGGTTGGACTTGTCTTTGATAAGGCTGAGGGCCCACAAGCACCACTGTACTATCAGTATTATTCATTAGCACGCCTAGATAGAGCCTGCTTACCACCATATCCAGTACGCTGTTCCGAAATGTGCTTTTCCAAGGTGAGACGTAGCTTAGTGGTTCCATCTGGCTCATCTGGTGTTAGGTGATCCACCAAAATAAAATGGGAATGGTTGTGGTCCAGGGAATACAGTGGGCCTTGGATGTTATCATCTGATTGGTAGTGTACAAGACTCTCATTCTAGAGAGAGGAGGAGAGATGTTAGTGTTCTCTACAGAACACAGCCCATGGTTTTGTGTGTTCCATCTCCATTTTTGTGTTATCTGTGCCATGACAGAGCGCACCACCTTTGAAACACTTGAACAGACCCTTTGAAAAGGGTAGAGAGGGAGAACGTGTTTCTTCTGAAAGGTGCCAGATTTGACAGGACTGAAAACTGAAGTCCCTGAAGCTTCCTTCTTGGGCTTTGCAAAATATAGTGACTTCAGTCATCATCTCTGGAATGCAGATATTCATTTGAGGTTTTGGAAATGCTTGTTGGACAAATAGAAAGTTTTTGCATATTACACCCCAGCTCAATGACTACTTAAATATTTCAAGACCAATTTTTCTTATGGCTTGTGTTCCATGCTAGAAAATACACTTTTTACAGTATTTATGAAATAGTGCAGAAGCACTTACTCCAGGCTAAGTGGAAAAGGGAGAAAAGTATTAAAGCTACTTTATGCATGATTTCTTTTTTTTTTTTTCCCCCACCTGAGGTCCATCCTTGCTCTGGTCTCTAAGCCCATGTCTAAGGGTGTCACCTGCTGGACATCTTCAGAATCGCTGCCCAGTAGACTGAGTGCTCAGGGCGCTGAGTTAGGGCCTAACACTTTCTCCTGCTCTTTTTCTGTTTTCCCCCAAAACACGCTTTAAACCTCACTTTTGCTTTTAAGTTGTTGTGCCTACTACTTCCAAATTTTGTAAAGGTGAAGCTTATTTCTGAATAATCCTGTCTCATGAGTAGAATAAGCAAAAAATACCTTTGTGTTGTCCAGAATTTCTCTGTGCTGAGTTTTCCTGAGGGAGGTTATTCCAATGGCAATCACTCTCGCTTTGGATGAAGTACTGGCCAGCGCGTGATCTCGGACTGCTTGCACCAAGTGTCTTGTTATTCCTACACGCAAAGCACTAGTGAAAATCCAGGCATCTGAAATTATTTTTGTAAAAACAGTTAGCTAATTTCTTCATAATTGAAAGACAAACTTGTTATAATTGAACACATTTGTGTGTCAAGTAACGTTACTTGCAGTACTGGATTTAAGGGTTGGGGTTTTTTTAGCTAAACTGTAGAGAGGTCTTGATGGACCGTAACTTTTAGAAATAAAATACAAAGTACGTAACACTTTGATAAGGGAAACAAGAAGTTGTATGACCAAGCAAACGTGCTTCATGTATGGAGTGATGCAATGTTGCCACCTTTACTCTGATGTCAGTATGCCCATCAAGAATGCTGTGTCCAGTCTAGAGTCACTATCTAAATGTGAGCAGAAGCATCCCTATACCAAGCAGGTCTGATTCTTGCATGAGGCTGGGCAATGGGACAGGGTGGAGGAAGCTGTTGGCTTGAACTGAGGAACTTAAACAGTGCTGGCAGCAGCAGAGCTTGGGCATATCCTGCCTAATCAGATGTTCTTTATCCTGTTCTTGTGTGTGTTAGCGAGTGAGCTCTTCAGGAGAGTAGGATTTACAGCAGTGTCGTTATGGTGACAAAGAATTTGGAGAGCCTTGGGTAAACAGCTAGCCAACCTTTTTCAGATATGTAACTAAAGGAACTGGAGATTTTGATGCTGTCCAGTCTTAAGTATAGAAGGCAGCTGGAGATAGAGAATATCTGTGTGGTATGAAAGTACCAAAAAGAGCTTCGGTATTGGGCTGTCTCATTACAAAAATGAAAACTGCTACGATCTGGTCTGGATGAGTGAAGCTAAACCAAGAGCTTGCTGTGAAGTGCTTACAGGTATTGTCACTTTGCTTTGCAGGTATTTCACAAAGCTATGAGGAGGAAAAAAAATAATCTTAAAGCCACTTCCTTGCATGTTCCCAGACATTGATTGGCTTGGTTTTTAAATGCTTTTCACTACTCCTGTCATTCGTGCGAACAGCCAGAGAGAAAGCAAGCTGACTTCGTGTTACACATTACCAAGGTCTTTTTGCTTCAACTCGACTCTAATCCAGGGCTGTTTCAGTAACAAAGTCTGTCCAATGCTTAGATTTGAAGAAAACGAAGTAGAAAACCTGTTCTAACATGACTTTGAGAGCTAAAAAGTGAGAATGGAGAAAACAAGACTTATTTTTGACCTAAATTCACTCTTGAACTCAAATTGCTGTGCTCTCCTAAGTCATTTTTCTCTGGCCCTGAAGAGGGACGATGTATTTGATCCCGTCTCATGCTATCCTTCTAGTATCATCTCTGAGGGAATAATGTCAGATGATTTTTACACTTAGGAACAGTTACCTAGAGTAATTTTGCTTGAAATAACTTTATTTTTGATATTTCTGGTAGAATAACTTGCATTTTTTCAAAGCTATTTAAATGTAGGCTGTAGGTTGCATTCAGCAAAGCCTTTAATTTCCAAAAATAATCAAGTGTGCAGGCCCACTGCTGTGAAAAGAGCACTGGATACTAGGTGTGAAAACCCAGTAGGAATACAAATTGCTTCTTTCAAGCCTAAAGCACTAACCTGTGCTTTGAGCTGCCTTTATGAGTCCTTTTTTCAAGGTGTTCCGTAGCCAAGGCTTCATCTGGAAATTTTCTTCTTCGCCTACTAAAGAGACAACTAGATTGGGAGCAGGTAGCTTCCATTTGTTGAGCATGACTTCAAATATAATTCCAGGATGAATGGTACTCGGGACCTTAATAAACTTCAACAAACAAAACAAAACAACACTGAATAACAGTGGGACAGTAGGAGACAGTAGAGATATTGTTCATGGTGAATGCAGAGGGAAATTCATCATCAACTTGGTTATTGAAGAAAAAATCATCTGAGCAAGACCTGACAGAGAACTACATACTGGGATGAGTTTAGCAGGCTTCTGTATAATTGTCATCTCACTAGTTGGGTCAGTTCCATGGGTTAATTCTGTGTTGCAGGCTGACATATTGCTCTGTGCTTTAATGCTTCTCTTCCTCTTCAGCTGCCTTCAGTTCCATCAGCAGTCTGGCAAAGCCAACAAATTTCTTGGGCGTTTCTTTTTTTTTTCTGCACTAACTGAATTATTTGCCTGATTTCATGTCTGTTTTTCAAGAATGTGTTACATGGATCTATCGCTTCTTCCTGTTCTGGATGTATTTTTGGCTTTGTGCTTAAGACTTTACAATGAAACAATTTTAAGTCAGATTTCTGATCCTAGCAAGGGACTAGGGCAGGAGGTGGGTCTGTCCATGAACCTCCTTCTCTGCATATTAGCAGAACAGAGAGAGGGAACTTTTAAGGAGAATCTTGAAGTGGCTCAAAAGGATGTTGAAATCTATAGTATTTATTTTTGGCAAAGAGGTTAAAACAGGGAAATGCTGCAAAATGAAGGAAGAGGGGCACGTGGCTGATTTTTTTGTTGGTTTTTTTTAAAGAAAAGTGATCAACTGTACTTGTACAATGGCAGTGCAAGTCAAGTGATTGATTTCTATATATTAATAGGCTACATTTTAAGTCACCTTTATGTTCAGGAAGGTACGGTGCCCACTTTGAGTACAGTGTTGTGCCTTCCACTGTGGCACCTTGACCCTCACTATTACAGTCTCCACATTTAACGCTAAGAAGCGACAGCTGAACAGCAGCAATAGTGTTACAGGGTTAAAACTCCCTGGGGCTGTACCTTCCCGCGTTTCTTCCCAGAGGCTGTGAAGTCTATTTCTCCTGTGCAGTACGGTAGCTCTCTTTTGAAAGCTTCCTCTTTGTCGCTGCTACAGAGCTTGGTTTCCATTTCCTCCATCACCTCCCAGTGAGGTGATCACCAGCAGACCAAGGTCTTTGCTGTGAAGACAAAAAACTGGGAAATGAGAAGCTGTAAACTGAAGAGGCTACAAAAATCCATTAATTTATATCTAGCTCTGGTTTTAGTCAAATATTTTACTTCTTGACTATTATGCTTATAAGGTGCAGCAAAAATTGGAGGTGTTTGTACCAAATGTTGGACGTTATATACGGGAGGAGGCAGATTGCCCACCAAAGCCATGGAACTTAAGTTATAAAAAGGCGTGAAGGAGGAAGGCTCTCTCTACTCTCGTTCAGCAGCCAGAAAGCTCAGTGGCAAGGTGCAAGATCCTGCAACCTACCCAAAGTCATGTGGGGTGTCTCATAGCCCAAAGGTGACCTTAATTCTACAAGAGAAAAAGAGGAGCCTCGGCCACAAACTGTTGCAAGCAAGAGTAGAGCCGTGTTGGGGAGCATCTGAGTCACTGGTTTCTTGATGTCATTATGCATTGTGCTACCGTGACTTGCGTTATCCAGTGAACGCTGAATAACTGATGGCCTGAGAGGCTTGCTCTCTGCTGCAGGAATAGGCTATTTCTTCATAAGCTAAAGCATTTAAGGCCAGGCTGTACTTGACAAGAACGTACAGTTCAAAAAGGCAGGTGGTTTTTCTCTGTGCATGGCTACAGGGTGATGGTGAGTAACCTGTCCTAGAGCAAAGGTCATCTAACAAGAGCTGTTCTGTGTTACATGAAACACTGAAAAGTTCTGCTTGCTTTTCCTACGTTCCACTTTGAACTGGTATAACTATGATTTGGAAAATACAGATTTCAACTGTCTTGTTTTGTTTCTTTTTAAAACAAAATGCAATGAACTAGCTCTCCCCCCTCTGCCTTCATCTGCATATTCAGGTACACATTCAGTCCTTTAATATTGCTGGCTTATCAGAAGGATTTTCTAATCAACCCCGCGTTAATCTTTATTTCCTAGTCTAGAGATTTTGCTGTGGACTTCAGTGAGTCAAACTAGTGAGTCTATTGGGATGCTCCAGTAGAGGGAGCAAGCCCTCCAGCTGTCCCTTGGCCTGGGAAGTCTCTTGGAATCCTGGCTCCTTCACCACTCCTCCCTCTGTATTTTCCTCTCTTCTTTTGTGTTTGTGAAAACGTTGTTTGGAGTTGCCTCTTCCTCTGAGCTGCCTCTGAAAAGTGGATATGGACCCTCTCATGATTTGTTTCCCCTACAGCTATTCTGTACCTCTGTATCCACTCCCCAAACTTCCGTGAGAGATCACTGCTTTAAAGATGTTTTTTTCAGTCTTCTCCCTGCCTGCTACCTGGTCACTTCTGGAGACAATGAAGGTTTCTTCTGAACAGCAGGATATCAGACTAGTCTGGTTAAGAGTCTTACCTAAAAACTTCTTTTGGATTATCAATAATGGTAGTCACAGCAAAGCCCACTTTTTTTTTTTTTGAGTCCACTTTTCCACTAGAGATGCAGCTTTATCTCCTAAGAGCATAGAAGATAGTAGTCTGGGAAAAAAACAATAGTTAGTACAGATGTATAGTAACACATTTTGACTGTTCTAACCTACAGAAATCAATTGCTGGAACTTGCTGACAGAATAAAGGATTTTATTAGAAAAAAATTGTTCAGGACTGAATTTCCAGGGTACATTTAGTCACTATTCATCCCAGTTCTAAATAGTACAAGCTTATTTATATCTACACACAAGCAATGAGCTTGGAATAGATAGCAATTTATAAAGTAATCTTATCATTAATTTGGCCTCATAGATAGGTCCCTAGTGGTTCATTTTAAGTCTAGATCAAGATCCTCACTTGCAAAATTTTATTGAGTGGTTATCCATGACTTCTCCTTTGGAATAAAGACACTGAGCTGCTGAGATTCATAAGGAATATTCTTGCATTTGGATAATTTTTTTTTTCCCAAAATAGCACATTATTTGATTTTCAGTTCAGGAATTCTGGTTCTCAATGGTAGTGAACAACACAGAGGCAAAAGTAGGTAAGATGCAGAAATGGAAGCTCTCTTCACAAGCTTTTATAAGACTGGAGAGTGAGGGAGGCAGCTGGTAAGTGGCACTGCAGAGGGCACTACTTTTTTTCTCCCTTTCTCTGTTGTTTGACTTCCAAGGTATAAATACTGTGACTTCCAGTACAACTGCAGTACCATACACATGCAAATGTTTCACATCACTGCAATGTTCCACCCAATGGTCCTAACGGAGCAAGGAAATGTCACTTTGGTATTTAAAGGGGTGTGGCAGAAGATTTTAAAGGCTGCTCTATAGATACTATACAACTAGGTAGAAAAAAACCCAAACCAGGAGTTCCTTATGTTGTGAATGCTGCAAAATGACCAGAAAAAACCCTTCTACGTAAGTTTAGCAGATGTGGTTCTTAAGCACAAAAGCTGACCACATGAAATGTTTCCTTACCCTCCTGTAGTGGAGCTTCACCACACACTGCTCTGTCAGCACACAGACTCCGTTAGGGCCCTAATATTTGCATATATATTCAGAGGAGGATATTGTCAGCTCTGTCACTTCCTCCTGCCTTGTGAAGATCTCTGTTCTTAAAAACCGTGTGGACATCGCTTGTCCTCCCAACAAGCATGTACTGGCAAACTCTATAACAGAATCATGGTTTTTGGGAGTGCCTTTCTCCTGGGTTTAATTCAGTCTTGTTCTGCTTGGTTCCAGCTTTCACATAAGTCTCTGGTGGCTTTGGGGGCTTTTGCTTTGACTCTTCAGGCTGTACTAGATTGCAAGTGTGTCAGGTCACAGTAATTGGGTCAAATCTTTGTGGTCAAAGTCATGACATCCCATGGCAGTCATCTTAACTATGGTCAGATTGCGTCACGGTAATATCACCAAGTATTGTTTAATTGCAAGGCTCTGGAATAAGTCCATGTCTTGGGAAAGAATAGACAGTGAGGAAGAGGAGCAGGAGGGTCTAAGCACCTTTTGGATTAGAGGACAGGTAGAAAGGAAAGCAGAAGCAAAGGCTGTAAACCCAGCTGGTGAAAAACCAATGGGGTATGACCAGTACTTCATAATTTTCTCCCTTTCCATAGACTATTTTTGGTAAACTTTTCAGAATATTCTGGGTTTTTTTTTATTCTAATATTTAAACTTTTTTCCCCCTCCATTATCTGTGAGAATGCCATTGCCTTTCAGCAGTCTTTTAATCAAATTTAATACAATCAATCAGAAATACTTAAGGTATATAGGGGGGACAGCTACAAAAATCTTGGCTGCCCCAATGTGTGCATTCCTATTTTAAATTGTGTACATATGTATATATCGAGCAATCTCACTTTAGCTCTCGTTCAGACTTAAGTACAGATTTTTCTATCCAGGCTGCTGCTACATGTTTAAGTTTGTAGGTCAGATTCTGTCCTAGATATTCCCATTGACTATAAATACAAACGTCAATGGAAAGAATGTACCTCTCATGATCACCAGATTTGAAATATAACCTAGAAAACTATTTCTAACTAGCAAAGCAAGCTCAGACAATTATGAGGAAAAGACAATTGCCAGTCCCACCTACGTCTGGAAATGTGAGTCAATGTCACTTACGTTATGGGTGGCCTGATTAAATCATTCCAGGTGTCAGCTGGTCTCATGAATCATTATTTCTGTAACCTCATAAGTGGGAGCTGTTAGAATTGTACCATCATGCAACCAGTGCTTCTGACGCTGGAGCTGGCAGGTCCTAATTCTGTTCAGCCCTTCATTTCGGCTGGTCCTAACTTCTTATTTTGGGCTTTCTAGATTTCTGGGCTGTAGGAAATTGGCAAGGTGTAACTTCAGGGGGGCCGCTGTGATGGCTGTAGGGACAATTTACAAGTGGATCCCTGTAGGGATTCTGTCCTGAAGGATTTATTTAGTAGAAGTGATGAGAGCAGAATGACAGAGGAACATTGTGACACTGATGTACATCCCTTTCTGGACTATCCTCCCTCATCTCCCCTCTGCCGTTCCTTCTCTTCCCAGCCTGCTTTTCCGCTACAACTTCTCACTGTTTCCTCCAGCTCTCCCCAGGCTCTTCTAAGCTATTGTCACTGCCTCTTAGCCTGCTGTGAATGTGCAGCTCTTCCTCCTTGTGTGGTAACAGATGACAGATGGTTCACCTCCGGGTGGGTGACAAGAATATGGGTCTGTTGCATCCTTCCTTTAGATTTTAACCAGGGTTAGGCTGTGTCCATGGAAGGAAGTGTGGTCAAACTTAAGCCTTTCAAACATCTCTTGTGAAAAGGGGCCTACTCAAGAGATGGCTTGACCTCAATTGTGGTCTTCAAGGGTAATGGCTCGATTAAGAGGTGAGGTAGTACACTCATAGTATCATAGTAGTATGCTGATGGGCAGGCTGGGACACACCCTGAGTTTTAATCGCTATCGGAATCCCCCACCCACTCAAGAAGTGCATTTGAATATGTAGGTGAAGTGATTAAATCTAGTAATACAGTAGGCACAGTGCTGATGTTAAATCAGCCCCAAAGCCCCCCCCTTACCTTCAGCAGCAGATGGAGCAAATGCATGGAAACACATGGAAGCCTTCATGTGAGGTGAAGGAAAACTGCACCAGTATCCGGTGCCCTTACTGGTGCAGGGTGAGCTAGCAATCCTAATGAAAAGCGAGCCTTAACTAGCGATTGGAAAAAGAGCAGGCTCACAGTAACGATGCAAGTGAGCAGTAAGGGGGAAACTGCAACGAAGACTAATACAATGAACTTTGCTTGAGCAGGAACAATTGTCTTCCAACACGTGATGGGATAGCATTGGCTAAATTGCAGGCCTCTTGGAAAGGATCTAATGGTTCCAGGCAGACCAAGCATATAAGTAAGCAATGTTATGCTGTGTTTGCAAGAGAGAAATGCTCTCTAGGACAGTCTAAACAGGTTAGCCTGGGTAAAGTCACTCAGCTGTTCGGCAGAACAGCTTTAGCTGCAATATTCTGGGTTTGGGTGCCAGGTTGCAAGGGAATTGCAGATCAGTTGGAGAACGTTTGAGCAGGAACAAGAACAGAGCTTGCACTGGAAGAAATGCTTGAGCAAATTAGAATTGTGTAATGAAACAGAGAAGGCTTCTCTTATGAAAAAAGGCTGAGAGAATTGAGGTTGTTCAGCCTGGAGAAGAGAAAGCTCCAGGGAGACCTTATTGCAGCCTTCCAGTACTTAAAGGCGGCCTACAGGAAAGATGGGGACACTCTTTTTAGCAGGGCCTGTTGTGACAGAACAAGGGGTGATGGTTTTAAACTAAAAGAGGGGAGATTTAGACTAGATACAAGGAAGCAATTCTTTATGCTGAGGGTGGTGAGACCCTGGCCCAGGTTGCCCAGAGAGGTGGTGGATGCCCCATCCCTGGAACCATTCCAGGTGAGGTTGGCTGGGGCTCTGAGCAACCTGCTCTAGTTGCAGACGTCCCTGCTCGCTGCAGGGCAGTTGGACTCCATGACCTTGAAAGGTCCCTTCCAAGCCAAGCTATGATTGGGGAAAAGGTGAATGTAATAGCCTACCAGTGCAAAGGGATGATAGGGAATCTTCTGGCTCTTTCTACTTGTGGCTAGGACAGAATGCAATGGGCTCAAGGGAGAATGGGAACAAGGCTGCTCAGGGATCCAGTAGTAACCACATCCAGAGAAATACTTCCTTGGAAAGAATGGAAACCCTTATACCACTGGTTGGGGATCAATTAAAGCAACCAGGCCATAGTCCTCAATTGTGATGGAATCTGTATATTGTGACCCAAAGAACTTGACCTTAACCTGCATGTTATTGCAATCCTAAGAGCTGGATACGCATCCGCAGCTCTGATCCTCCAGATACACCTATGCTTATGTAACTTTACTAATAGAAATGCTCCTACTGACTTGAGTGCAAGTACTCGCTCAAGGAAAATTGCATCAGTGAACTCACTGGGCCAGTGCCAGCAGCAGCGCAATAGAATTATTTGCTGCCAATAGTAGCCAGGTTTTCATTCCTGTTTTGAATGAAAGCATAATAAATACGAAGAACAAAGCAGATGCAGGGGATCAGAATAAAAAAAAACAGAGAAGTGAAGGGCAAAGACTACAAAACTCATACTCAGATTCAGCATGAGCTCCAGAGATGAGTTGGATGGACTCTAAGTCGGGTGTATCTTTAAGTGTAAAGAAACAAACCCCATATTTTAATCAAGGGTAAATGCAATGGAGAAGGGGAGGTAGGAAAAGGCATCAACTAGAATCCAGGAAAGGAAAAATACATAAACTTGCTGTGGGAATACAAATACATGATGCAAGACAAAAATAAGTATTTGTTAGGGAAAACAAATGCATACTTACCTGTGTGAGAGACTGATGTGTATATATACACCTATGTGCACTTACACACATAATCTTGCTTATATTTGTGTTTCAGCTTTTAAAAGTGTTTGTCAGGAGTTAGTACATTCAAATTCTGGTAATGATGCATAAAATGTTTCTGCATCACAGCCCAATGACAAAGCAGAATCATCTGCCATGATTGCCACGGAATTGCTAAATAAAGCGTGAAGGCCTAGGGATGGTGAAACACCCCAGCAGAAATCACGACCAGCTGTCCTGTGCAGGTCTTTGTCGTGACTGTAGCAAGTACGTCTTTGAGAACTGCACAAACAGAAGAGAACAAAAGAAATGTGACTGTCATGACAAGCGCAACTGGGCCTGTAGTACACGACACTTCTCTCGTGTTCAGACGGGGGCTGAGAAAAGTCGCTAAGAGCTGGAGGGATGCAACAGCAAAGAACCCATGGTTTGACTAGGACAGAGAGGAGGCTAGCTGAGGGTGACAGCAACCTTGGGAATGTGCTTGCTAACTGGAGATTTTATGAGCTGGCAGACACAGGGCCAGATAAGGGCAAATGTTAATAGAAACAAGGAACTTGAAGCACGATCACGCCAAGAAGTGAAGCATGGAAGTGGCCTAGTAAAACAAAAGTGTGGGCTGAGCTTCCAGATCTGTGAATTGGCCCTCCTAGAAGCTTTTAAAAACATCAGTGTTGTCAGTTACCTTTCTAGAACAGCAGTGGTCCTAGAAGGTTATATCAAGCAATTCCTCTTTACTGTATCTGTGCGTAGTCAATAGTTGGAACAAAATCACTTTCAAAACCCCATTGACAACAGCAAGCTCTAACAAGATGTGTGGGAAGAGACCCTTGTTACTGAGCACTGTGGGCTTTGTTTTATCATTTCTAGGGTCTGGCTCTGGAGCCTGCTCCTTCCTGTAATGGCCAGGACACAAGGATGGGAGGCAAATCAAGTATTTTATTAGCATTTTCCCACCCCTTCCTGGGAGAGTAGATTGTGCTTTGGTTTGGATAAGCGTTAGCATCAGGCCTTTAACAAATGAATGTGCAAAATGCTAATGCAAATACAGGTACTTTGTCTTTTTTGTTTGTCTCCAACCGCTTAAGGCAGGAGAGAGCACCAGAGGCTATTTGAATAATGTACTGCTGTCCAGTTTGCAGAAATTTGTGTACGGATGTTAGCTGGTGAATTTTATAGAAGTGGATTTATTTTGGGGAGAAAACCTGAGAGTGGAGAGGTGATAAAAGGGAAATGTAGACATTGGGCAAGTAAAGAATGGAAGGGGCAGATGGAACAGATGAGAGAATGCACAGCGATACTGCTCAATTAAAAGAAAGACCTTGGCGGTGCTTACACAGCACACGGTATCTGGGGTGTGGGGGGATGCTGCCATTAGCTTCAAACCCTCCCGGACCTCCACTGCTCTGTTGCCATCTTTGTGTGGCCTCACAGTGGGTCCGGCTGAGTTGACTTCAGAAGAACTTATTTTTGCCAGGTCATTTTTCAGCAGAATCCGTTCCCTGATGTGGTATGGAGCATGGCACACAAAGCCCTGGAAAAAATGGATTGCCACAGCCATGGCTTGTGCTGAAAGAAAATGCAAGAATGTGGGAATAGTTCCCATTGAAAACAAGTGCTTCAGGAAGGGCAATGTTCAGATAAAGCAGACAAAACAATACCTGAAAATTCTGGTGGAAGCTGGACTGTGCGTGGACGCTGGCAGAGGAGCACTATTGAAAGCGAAGGGCACAATGAATACTACAGAAGGCAGAAGTATTAGAAAGTAAGAAGGACCACCACTTGGGAACTGGAAAGGCTTGAAATAATCTTGTGTGGTTTTGCTCAGATCAGCTAGGATTCTTCATTTATTAAGGTCTTAATATATCATACTTGTAGAACCTGCACATATTCACCAACGTTTCTCTTGATGCCAGCAGCTGACTTCACAATGTTAACCCCCAGCGTTAAGCTAAGCACCAGTCTTTACAAATTCCACTTCACAAGCTATGCTAAAATCATCTTTACCTCTTTTCAAGTTTGTCATTTGTACAATATTGTGTTGTTTTTTTCAATTTCATGCTTGTAGCCGTGCATTCTTTTATAGAAAAGAGCAATTTTTACGGGGGGGGGAACCCCTTCACTGTGTTTCCTTGTGGGACTGCTTTAAACATCTATTTCTAGGAGCTTGTTCAGTGCTTTAGGCAAATTTTATAAGCTCTAAGGGGAAGTATATTCAAAACCAAGAATCTCTTTTGCATAAACCACATACAAGGTGTACTTTGAGAGTTCCAAGCCTTAGGAAAATAATTTAGTCTGGTTTGTTTCTTAAATATAATAAAACTGCAGATGCAATTTTGAACTTAGTGCATCACGCAAAAATGGTGGCGGCCAAATTGTTCATCAACTGTTTTAAGTTTTTCCATTGTTAAGAAACGAACTTCTCTATCTTTTCCATTAACTACAAACCTGAAGCTGCATTTGGATGTGGTTGTGGATTTCAGGAAGCCTGGGGCTCCAGCACCTGAGTTCATTGGGCCATGGTGCCCATTTAGAACTCAGACCCACTGAAGGCACTATGATGTGTTTTTAAAATCTTTTTCTCAGAAATTCAGACCTCTTGCATATAGTAAGCACTGCCAACCCTAGATTTTCAATATATGCCTATCAACCACGACAAGGAAACCTGCCCTTTCTTTTTTCCTCTTGATAGTATTGATTTTTTTTAATCCGCAGTTGCAGCAAATCACAGCCAATCTGCTCTCTGGCACTCTTTGTCAGGTTACTTATCAGATAGGCTCAGACCAGATCCAAATGAACGAGGAGGTTATAAAACTGCAACACACAGAAGAAAGCACCTGAACATGGCCTAGAGATGAAAATGGTTGACCTAAAGCTGTTAAGAACCCTTTCAGTGTATAGGAGAAAGAGGGACCTCACATACTGGTGTGTTTGGGATACTCAAGACCACCTCTGCCTGCAGATGTGTAATGTAGCTGGGGTAAAGCTTTTACAATTGCAAGAGAGTGGAGTTAGAGGATGTAACAGTGCTATTGACATTGTTTTCAAACAGAACAAAACCCTTGTAGATGAACGTGTAACTTCCAGCTAATTACAGAATGCAAGTCTAGAAAAGATCAAAAAGCCACTTTCTCACTTGCCACAAACCTCATGAAAACAGCTAAAAATGAGAACTTTATGGAATTATTACTGGCTACTGAAGTGCAGAGTTAAAAAGTAACTACAGAAATGCATAACTTCGGGTATTACTATCAATACACTGTGTCCTATTCCACGCTGGCTATGATTATAATTTTGACGAAACAAAAACGTACGTAGTATAAAATGCTGAATAATATTTAATATAAAACCAAAGCAGGTTCCATACTCATCTGGGGTGATACTAATTAGCAGACATTCAGCTTATTTCTGTGAAGGTCTTGAAAAGCCTGTGTCGATGATAACAGACCTAGTGCTTTGAGAATGTGTGTACCTAATTTTATTTACATGAGCAGTGCCCTTGAGCCATCCATTAGAATAAACAATTATACAAATTTCAAAGAATTTACCAAAGACAAGGGTAACTTTCACCTTTATTATTTATTGATTTTACTTTAATTCACTAGGAGAAGATACTTTCCCAGGTGAAGAGTTAATAAAGAATAAAATGAGCCAAACTCTGGCTTGTCAGCATTGCTGGCTGCGTTCCTTGTGATCCTGTCTGAATGTAGAGTCTTTACAGGCAGCCAACTGCCTTCTATCAGAAACTGTCAAATAAATAACAATGGCTTTTTCTACCTTAGCTTATATTAGGAAATATCCTAATGTTCAGATAATCTGCTGTCCTGAATGCAATCTTGTGAAATAAAAATTACATGGAAAGTTTAGAAAAGCAAATATTGAAATAGATACAGAGCTGAAGCCATCATCTCTGCCCCAAGATACTGTTGGGAATTGTCTTCAGGGGCTGAGGATGTGAAGAGCAAACCCATGAAAAACAGAGAGCACAGCGTACAGTTCTGTTGGTGTGTGTTCACGTCCTAAACCCGTGGGCCTGGTAGAAGAATCCCATAGAGTAGAAACCTACAGTGCAGGAGGGTAGAAGTCATGGTTCTACCTTTACTTTGCTGTCTCAGAAACAGCTGTATAGTAGACAACTGCCTGACTGCTAGTTCTGCAGTCTGCTAATATGAGGCCAAAGCAGCAGCCAAGGATCAGCTTAGATCCAAGAGCCTATGAAGATTCAAAGGCTTATTCCTAGTGCAGGCTAAAAGGTTGTCTACACATTAGAGAGCGCGATGGTAGAACATTGTCGATGTCTAATTGCAGATCAGGATCAATATAGTAAGTTAGCTACTATTTAATGTAAGAAAATCAAAGTGCTGAACGGAAAAGACCCTGCAGAAAGGGATCTAGAGCATAGATAAAGGACAGCAACGCAGAGCTTGTGAAATTCCCGATGCAGAAAAGTCTTATGCACACTTCGTTATTCAGAAGGAAGAAAGAGTAACAATGACTGTTTAGTTATTGCTGCTGATTGCTCACAGATAATGAAGGGAAAAGAAAATGGGAAGTAATGGTGTCTTCTTGGTTGAATCACAAGCATCTCTTAATACACTCAATCTGGTTAGTGACCCTACCTGCTGGCATCAGCATCCGTCTGCAGGGCTGAAGCTGGACTGAGGTGGCTCTTGATAGCAATACTATGTGCTGCTGCTCCCCGGTCTTGTTGGGGAAGAGGAAGATGTTACCAGATTTTTCGGCACACCAGCTCCTGTGACAATGAAAGTAAACACAGCTAGTGTGTAGTGATACCAACAGCTCTTCTCTGGGATGAAAATAAGCCCCGTGAAGCAGCTGGAGATGCAAATAATAAGCATTTCTCTGCAGCAGTAGTGGAGCAGAGAGCTCTCAGAAGTGGCCAGCCAGCAGGAATGCTCTTTAGCTGTAAACGTGTTTTCTAAATTAACTTTTCAAATTATTGCAATAACTTGGATGTTGAGTAGCTGCATCAGTAAATAATCCTTCATTCCCTTGGAGAAGAGTCATGTGCTTTCCCCAGCTAGAGAAATCTTTAACAAATTTCCCAGAGCACTTGTGTGCAGCCTAAGGGCTCTCCTAATTAAGTTTCCAAACAAATACTGTCCACTTACCTTCACTGGTAACTTCAAATTTTCCTGCACAGCATGAGAAAAGTGAATTCATTTAAGGGATTTATTCTGTATTTCAAGAACAAACATTGCATCACCACAGTTCCTTAGGTAACTTGCCTGTGGGGCTTTCTTGATGTACAATAGACCTCATTTGGTATAAATCTTGCAGCTCGGTTGACTGCTGTGAATCAAAGCTACTTTGAAGAATCAAAAGATAGGCCCAAGCTTTTCAACTTTTTCATGATCATAGTAATGTGTTTCTTCACGTATTTTTGTCCATCACTATCAAAATAAGTGGTATGGTTCCTACATATTTGTCCTGGGGCCTTGGGTTTTTTGGCATAAGTTGATGTATGCCATAAACATTCAGTGTTCTCCATACAGATGTTGCTATTTTCATAGGTTTTTAATTCACCTTTCTTCTGCAAGCCTGGATTCCATTGTGCTTTATTTCTAAAACCTTTAGAAAACCTCTCTCTGACACACCCTTTGATTAGAATATAAAATGACATAAAATGGTCAGATATCTGAATTTTGTTTCTCTCATGACGAACTGTGTAATTATTCTGGATTGCTTTAAAACTTCCTTTATATACGTCACTGTTTTTTAACTATCTGTGTTTCTGTTAATGCTTATATTTCTAGGAATATAATTGTGTAAAATTCCATTACATCACAGTCATAAAAAGTCATTTATCTTTGATCTTTGTTACAACAGCGACAGTTGCTTGAAGTATGAAAAAACCCTAAAATTAAGCAGGATCTTAATCAAGAAATGTTCTCTGAAAGCTGAAGCAGGTTGTAATGGATGGTGTTGAAGGCCCTGGCTATTTTTGTCCAGGTTTGACTAATGGTTTTGTCAGACAGCACTAGGGGCTGCGAGTGTGAAAGTCGTGGCCCAAGCAGAAGTTCTTTAATGTAGTTCTGGTCATTCAAGTCTCTAACACAGAACCGAGCAGTTTCCTTCACTCAATCAATAATTAAGGAGCAATATTGGGTCTGAGGCTAAACTGTTCATGTACCAGACCTGGAGTAAGACCATCTCAGTCCCTCCTTGTCTATTCTTCTGCAAGTGTCTTCTCTGTTGTAAACCCTGTATGTTTTTATCTTTCTAAGTACTATTTGAACTGCAGTGTTCAGCAAACCTTTTTTTACGTATTCTCCCTTCTGCCCAAGCGTAGGTGTTTTATTATTAAACCATTTCATAGGTAGTTTTATTACCTTTTCTGGAGAGTTCTAATAAGGTTTTCTGGGTACTCTGCCTAGTCGTCACACCCGTGCATCTGTCTCCCTTCCTGGTAGCTTTACAGACTTCATGTCAACCTGCAAGAGGGAAATAATTCAGAACTGATTGCTGTCTTACAAATACTTGAGATTAAAAGCTTTTTAAGCTGCTGAATGCAACTGTACTGCAAATTCATGACACTGTTTATTCAGCTCTTCCCACTGTCTTGCTCATGCTGCACGTGTATGTGCAATGACTTATTACTTACGTTCTTTTGTCTTATAAGGTAAAGCTTTCCATTTAATGTTCATTGAGTTGAACTCTGTCTTCTAACATAACATAACACTTGTAGTGATAGGACAAGGAGCAACGGTTTTAAGCTAGGAAAAGATAGATTTAGGTTGGATATTAGAAAAAAGTTCTTTAACATGAGGGTGATAGATCACTGGAATGGGCTGCCCAGAGAGGTGGTGGAGGCCCCATCCCTGGAGTCATTCAAGGTCAGGCTTGATGAGGCTCTGAGCAACCTGAGCTAGGTAGATGTCCCTGCTGTGTAGGGAGGTTGGACTAGATAACCTCTAGAGGTCCCTTCCAGCCTAGAACATTCTATGATTCTATTCTATAACATTTGAGTTGCCGCATCCTCATGAGATGCCCATTCCTCCCCCTTCCGTTATTAACCCCAGCCATTGCTGTGGTGATGGGCTGTGTTTAGTTGTTCTTTGTACGACAGTTGGCCTGTAACTGAAAAGATCAGTGTTATCAGTGACACTTAAGTCTGTTACTGTGTGGCTGATAAGCCAGGTTATGCCCATTTCTGTGTTTGTTCACACAATGAAGTTTTCACAGCAATGGCAAATGCAAGGAAGAGAAGGAATCTCTGCTAGAGCAGCAGTTAAAGCATTTATTCAAGTTTGTGTTTCCACTCAAAACACATCTTGATTTAAAACCCAGATGTAATTTGTTCTGTCTGCACACCAGAACTTCGTACAGTGTTCCAAAGCATTCCTACCTTTATACTGGCTAATCCTGTTTCTCCTCTTCCCCGGCAAATCCGGGTGCTTAACATGCAACCGCATTTATCATCACAGCCACAAAGGAGGACAGTGCTATTATCCCATTTACAAATTAAGAACTTGAGGCACAAATAAGAGCAGTGACACACCAGAGGTCACACAGGAAGTCTGTGGGAGAAACTAGGAGCTGAACTCTGGTCATTCAAGTCCAAGGTTAGAGACTGGAACTTTCCTCTTTGATGGAGGACTGAAAATACTTTCTTAAATTCAGTATACTTACAGGAATTGGGTGCTCTCTTTGACAGTTTCTTATTATTTATTATGCAAATCTGGGTAATGTATCAAGTTAAAGTCCAGCCTATTTTTCTTCTTTTTTCCTTCTGCTTTGACAGCTACCCATCAAACTACTAGGTTTATTAGGGTTTAATTTTCAAGTATCTTTGCTTATAATGGTAAATGTCAAATATTATGCTATTCTCTTTCAAGTTTTTGCCTAGATTATTAACAGAAGTCAAATCACAGACGTGTTTTCAATGGGAAACGTGGCTTAATCCATCAGCCTTTTTCTTGGAAAATACTCTCATGTTTTACCTGGTCACCAGCATTTGGGAGTCCTAACCTACACGACTTGTAAACAATGGTCTCTCCTGCACTAGTATTCAAAAATAGGATGTTTTCTATAAGCTACTTTGTCCTATTTCTTCCTTAGCTTAAAATGTCCCAGTTCAGTGTTCAGACAATTCTGTTGTTGCCACAAACACGATCCTAATAAAGCAGCAGGCAGACGGTACTAAGTTCTCAGTCTTTGTAGATGCTTCTGGGATCTTGAGATAAACAGCCCTTGCTCTCATTACTGCAGAATTAGAGGAACTGGGAGAGTAGTTAGAAGCAATGTTGCATGAGATGTCATCTCTGTACAACGGTATTTTTAGTGTGTCTACACTTCCAGTCACTTGTCAAGGCTTTTTAACAGGCATGATAAATTCTAGCCTAGAGCTCACGTGGAGATTTGCCTGTTAGTCACACAGGTAGCTCCAGTTTAAAAAAAGTAGCAACAAATGACTGTCTACTACAAACTTTGTATTTCTTTAGCCTGTAATTCAGAACCACAGTTGCTGGGGTTTAAAAAACGCTGAATTTTAAACACATGCTTACTTCTCAGAGAGTATCTTGACTTCTCTTTAAAAAATAGGTACCCCAAAAAGAGGTTTATGCATCAGATTATTCAATCAGTTGTCCTACCTAAACAAAACACCCCAAATTAAAGACCTACTGCATCAGAGGGCATCCTGATAATAAGGTATTAGCTCTCCTTGGCTTAAAATAGACCTGTAAGAGGAAAAACAAACCCAGCTGTGGCTGTGGTTGAATGGCAAAGTTGAGCAGGCTTGCAAGCAGTGACACAATTTTCTAACTGTATGAAATAGTTTCCTCGTTCCTTAAGTGCCAGTTATTTTCCTGTTTTCTTAATGTGACCAATCTTTTTTTCACTTTCAGTTTATTTAGAAGGAGGAAGTGTCAACGTTAAGAAAGTATTTATGTCTATTATGAGAAATTTCTACCAAAAAAATGAGACAAAACACCTGTAGCCTTTTAGGCCAGAGCAAATAAACTTGATACTTTAGCCACTAGAGGGACCTCCAGGAATAGAAGAGACAAAAACATTTGCAAAAGCTATTTTGAAGCGTTCTTTGTATTTACAGAAAACCAAGAAAAGCTTTGCAGGTCAAAAGAACTGTCGTTAGTTTGTAACGAGCTTTGAAATAATAGCAAATATGGATTAACTAGCATCTCGTAGATAATTGTCAAGAAAAAGCAACTTCTCTGCTGGTAGGATATGAGTTTGGAGAGTTGTTTCCTCCTCACTGAATCAGTGAGGTCAGCACATCCTCTTTCCCGGCTTGACATTGGCAGTAAGGTATCGTTCTTTCAAGATGTATAAAGCAAATTTCAGAGTTTCTGAGAACAGCATTTGGATGCGGTGAACTCTGAAATCAATAAGCTTAGTTTCTCACTGAAAGGTACTTTAGCAGAGCCCTCAACTTATTTCGAATTTTAACAGCAGCTTAACAGCCCAATTAAAACACATTGGTGCCTCACCAAGCATGCCAGTGCTTTCTGAAAAGTAGTGATGCTGCCACTTGGATCACTGGATTTGTAATTAGCAATCAATCGGGGAGATGACAAGGGCGCTTTACTGTTCCCTTTTATACTTCTGCGATAGCGTAGAAGTTGTGGTGTTCCTCACACATGAAGATTTGGGGCTCTGCAGAGTACAAATCCAGCAAGCTTTAGCTTCTGCATAGCTGCTGTAAAATGAAATCTTGCTAATGTAAGCAACCGTGCTTCTGAGTTACTAAAGATGAAGACACAAAAACAGGAATTGCAATTAACCCAATTAGCAAAAGGTCAGGGATGGGACTAGAAGTTGGCATCAAGTCACAGCTATGGAACAGGTTAAATGAATTTTTTGCAAGACCTTAAATTATGTTGCATTGTTTATCTTGACCTGTTAGAATGGTACTAGTGAAATGAAAACTCTTATTTTGTGTGATGAAGGCAACCTGAAATTCCAGTTTGGCAGAGCTCATTGTTCCTCAGGTCTCCTTTGGTCTATCCACTGAGCTTTATAGTTTCCATTTTGTTTGCATTGAGAGGTTACTTGCTGAGAAAAGGTGTAGTGGCAGGGGAGGAGACATTGCTGGTACCTTTTCTCTTATTCTTTGTTGTTTTTTTCTGTCTGGGGTATTAGAAAGCTCTTTGAACTACTGTTTGAAAAATCTTTGCTTCTGCCACAGAGTTAGCATTATAGTCCTTGCATTGCACGTGAACAAACCTCCCACTGAAGTTTTCTAGTGAACCACCTGCAATTAAGAGACCCGTCCAACCACAGTTATGCTTAACCTGCATGCTGATGACTCCTGACATCAGAAGTGGGTTGCCAAGTGGGCCCTGCCGAAGAAGAATGTTTATCTATCCCATGTCATTCCATACGTGTGAAGTAGGATATTATATGTTACAGATTAACACGGTCACGGGCAGGAAGTGTTCCTTGACCAGGAAGAGATTTAGTGATAAGTGGTGATTTCTTTCTCAGCTGCTAAGAGCGAAACCCTTCCTGAAATACCAGAACATCCTTTTATTAAGCACAATCCCCCCCTTAAGTAACTATAGAGCAAAAGTTTGGGGGGCTTTCAGAATTGCAAATGTTCCGTTGATTTATTTGGAGCTTATTCGGCAGTGTTATTTGATACTGATTCTAGTCTGACAGAGAAGGTTTGTGACTAATGCAAGGAGGAGAATTTTCTTTTGATGCAAGAAGGTGACGTGAGGATCTCTTCATTTGAAGAATGCCGTGAGTCACTCTGTCCTCAGACACCTTCGTGTGTGTAAGGATCTGCAGACTGTGCCCTGGGTGACATTAGGTGAGCAACCCAGCGCCTGTTCTGAGATTAAAATCCACCACATCTGCCTTAGAGGGGAAAATGAACCTTGTGGCGTTTTGTCAGACTCTTTAGCTTCCTTTTTTGCAGTGATACTCAGAAGGATCCTTTTCCAGTTATGAAAATTGCTGAATGATTCTTTGGTGCGCACCAAAGAGCTGGGGAGGATGGGGCACTGCTGGAACAGCCTGGAGAGAATACAGGTGCGTGTGTGCACAAGCGTGCCTGGCTGTCAGGAATCAGAACCAAGATCTCCTAACAGTATCCTCTCTTAGCTCTATTAGGCTTTCACAAGCTTTAGATTTTAATTTTTCCTACTGACATTTTATTCAAGATTTGTAAGTAGGTTGGGAGCAGGAAAAAAAGTGTTGAGAGGGATGTTTACAAGATGTGAAGCATGGAGGCTGTTCAGTTACATTTCTGGCTCCACCTTTCTCTTCTTACTGCCAGTGAGCCCTTCAAGGGCTTTGCCCTGAAGTCCTGCTCCTAAATAAGTAAGGGCTTGAATCCTTCAGAATTGCCTATACCTGGGAGCTTTTTGTCAACAATAGCAGGTCGAACAGTATAACATTGTCAAACAAATTGGATCTTTACTGACATAAACCAAAATTCCAGTTGGCTGGTACCGTCCTTTCATATAAATGAGAGTTAATTAACAAGAAAAATGGAGAGTCTACCAAGTATTGTGGCAGATGTGTGCTTGCTCAGACTTACCTGGAAGGGTTTTCATGCTTATTTTTGGGACACTTTCTTTTGTTGAAGACAAAGAGTAGAAATATTGTTGTAAATAGCAGGACTACGGACTATGGACAAGCAGCAAATACCTTTTTTGTTTTACCTTGCAAGTTTCAAATTGAAGTTGCAGAGCAGTTAAGCATTTAAACATATGCATACCTCTGAATACGTGAAAACAAACAAAAACATTGGTTTGTGTGCCCTACGTTTAAATATGTGCTCAGAACCTTTCTTGAAACTCTTGCTTTAGGACTTCAAACCCGAGCACTGGTAGACAGTGATGTTCTTTCTCAGAACAGAACCGATACGCTTTAAAAACCTAGGAAACAACATGAAAAGAGATTCTAAATGCAGACATAACCGTGCAGTAAGACAGCATTCAGCCAGATAACGTTAATCAGGACTGTCAGCTGCTGCACTGGGCAGCCTCCAAACTCCTAATATCTGGTGCACGCTACTATCTTCTGCAGCATTACTTCTCCCTACTGACCAGATTCCTAAACTTACTGCACCCGCAGTTAAAAATAACCCAGCCACAAAGAGGGGGAAGAACTAAAAGCCAGTTTAAACTTTCTGAATGGAATGTTATCTGCTGTTTTCTGTCTGCCCCCTTTGTCTTGCCAGAGCCTGATGGAAGAGCCAACTGCATAAACACCTTTTAAAAGGGTGTCTTTTTTGGGCAGTGATTTCTTTGGTGGTGTTCTGAAGTGATTCATTAAGGTGGTCTCTGACTTAAGACTGTTAACTTGTTGTTCCTGCTTTGTTAATTTGCTCCAAGAGGAGGAACATGGATTTCTTCCTGTTTTTTCAAGTCTCATTCTGTCTGTAGATAGTTAATTTGCCCCTAAAGGCAGCATTTCAGAACAGACAAGGCTACATTGTCCAATTTTCAGGAAACAGTTTGAGTGTCTGGTCCAGGACATACTTTGCCTGTCAACTAGGCTGCTCTGAAGTCTGTAACTCTTGATGATGAACATCTCCCATATCCTTCTGTGCAGCACTTGTCCTAATTCCCAGCTCTGTACTGTGGTGCTTTTCGAGTGAACGGCCAAGGTGCTCCCTTCCCTTGACGTTTTTACTCTGGTACTTCTTGATGGAGCTTCTGCTTGTTGACTCAGAGAAAGCCTAGACAGCAAGAGTTAATAGATGCCTGAATTGCAGGATCCACAGGAACTGTGGATCTCCCTGATCAAGGAAGCTGGAATAAATTCACTGGAAGGAAAAGGTGAGCTGGACTAACCTGAGGACTCTCGATGGCTGCACAGCTACGTGACCACAAGGCGCTAGTGGAGAAGGGCAAAGTTATCACTGCACATTCCTGAAATTTTACCTTAATGGTCAGGCTTTTGGGCCATACTGCAGTTCCAAATGATTCACACTCTCCCTATCTGGAGTGTCTCCTGGTGCACTGCCTGAGTCAACTCGCAATGCCTGTCAGCAGGGAAAAACGGCTGGATTTATACCTAAGAAGCAGGAATGTAACCAAGAGCTTGGAACAAAGATTCTCCTTAACTTTAAAACCCAAAGTTAAGCTGGCATAAAAGCATACTGGTTGTATGTTAATAGATTGTGATTCATTAAAAAAAAGGGTTAATAAGATTACCAAGGTGTCTAAAGAAAAATGTGTACAGGTACTCAGAAAACTTAATTGTAACCGGATTAATTGTTCTTAACTGCAATTGGATGAATGAATGAAAACTTGTGTACGTCTCCCCATCTCCCAATGTAGTGACAGGCCTCTATGAACAGGATTTTTTTAATTGATAGAGAATATTTCAGAAGTTATTGTCATACAGTTATTGCTATACAAAACTATACAAGCAGTCTTTATTCTCAGTTCAGTACTGAGTCGCATTTACCTTCATCGCTGTTTTTAAAATGATTTACTGACTTGATTAAACTGTGGATTCTCCAGGAAAGGGAAAGCGGCAAAATTTCTCTGATTCAAGAAAAATAATCCAAATATTGAGACAAAACAACTCTCTCTTTCCTCTCCTTGAAAAGAGTTCTTTAACATGTCTGCATAGCTGGGCAGAAATGGCATTTAAAAACCAGTCCAAACAAAACCATCCCCCAAAGTAATCTAACAGCAAACAAGATGATTTCTACACCAGCGCAGAACTGGTGCAACCTGTAATTGCAACGTTAAGTGTTAAAGGCTTTCAGAAGACACAGAACGCTCAGATACTTACTGTTTGTTTGAGGCTCAGCTTCCACAGGGAAGTCATTGCACAAAAGATCGAGGTGTCTCTTTATAAGTGGCTGCAGCAGTTCCAGCTGGTAACCGTTCAGCAGCGATTTAGCAGTATGATCTTACCTGGTACTAGGGCAGGCATGGCGAAGCTATAGCAGGTGGTACTCATCCTGACCTGACATTGCGCGCATAATGTGGGTGAAAATTTGGTACAGGGCAATAGAAATACAGCCCCAAGCTGCGACAAACTTTTCTGTTCTACTATAGCCAAAAGAAGCGTGGGCAGCAGGTCAAGGGAGGTGATTCTCCCCCTCTACTCTGCTCTTGTGAGTACTGTGTCCAGCTCTGGAGCCTCCAGCACAAGAAGGACATGGAGCAGGTCCAGAGGAGGGCCACAAAGATGATCTGAGGCCTGGAACCCCTCTGCTGTGAGGCCAGGCTGAGAGAGTTGGAGTTGTTCAGCCTGGAGAAGGTCTGAGGAGACCTTCCTGTAGCCTTTCAGTATGTGAAGGGGGCCTACAAGAAAGCTGGGGAGGGACTTTTTACAAGAGCTTGTAGTGACAGGACAAGGGTTAATGGCTTCAAACTGGAAGAAGGCAGATTTGGATTAGAAATTCAGAAGAAGTTCTTCAGTATGAGGGGAGTGAGACACTGGCACGGGTTGCCCAGGGAAGCTGTGGATGCTCCATCCCTGGAATTATTTTTGGATGGGGCTTTTGAGCAAGCTGGTCTAGTCGGAGGTGTCCCTGCCATGGCAGGTGGGTTGGAACAAGACAATCTTTAAGGTCCCTTAAAACCCAAACCATTCTGATTCTATGAATGGTGGGATTTTCAGAAAAGCTTTACTGGTCCTGCTCTGATTAAATTACTAGAACTGGGAGTTTTACCATCAGCTTTATTTGTGTATTATTGTTGTACTTTAGTGATTTATGATGTCTCAATTCTAGAATCAATATCCTCTTAAAGATGTAAATATTTAAAGCAGCACTTGCAAACTGTGAAATAACACACACAGTTGTTACTCATTTTGCTACAGTTCTGTAAATACTCAAAGTAGACTAAATATTATTGTTCTAAGAAACAACTCAGTGTAGTGGTTTCACCTTAGTATTTAGAAGCTATATCCTCTTTATCCAATGTGTTATCCTACTCTCTTCACTAATTATTCCCTGGCTTCTAATCACTAAGTAGTCCTCTATTTGACACTTGTATTTAAGCATGCTCTTCCCTTCACCTCTGCCAGACAGATGGTTTAGTGTTCAGTAACCTGAGCTAGCTGGGACCCACCTAACCAAATGATTTCTACTATTTAAAATAAACATCACCAGCCACCGGTAACCCCTTAAAAAAGTGGATTTTTATTAATTCTGTGATTCCGGTGCAAAGATGTTTAGATACTGCCTAAACACTCTAAGTATTTTAAAATTCCTTTATTTGTGACGGATCTTTGAAAGATTTAGCCAACATTAGAGGTCCAATGCAAACTCTTATGAAATTATTTCTGACCTGAAAAACAGTATATTATTATACTGAAAAATGATACGTTATTGGGCTATAGAATACATTTGAGACTTTTCCTGTTTTGCAGTGGTAAAATTATTGAAACAAACTTTGGTTGCTGGGAACGGTTTCTTATTGAACACCCAGGATCAAATTTAGTTCTTAAAAATTTTCTTCCCTACTTGGCTGTTTACCTCCAACTTTTTTTCTTTTTCTTTTTTTTTTTTTAAGGAAACTGTGTAAGTAATACAAAAATTCCATTTTCTTAGGTTCAGCTATATTGGGATTTCTATTCTCTGTTTTGCTAACCAGTGGATAAATAACATAATGCCATGATGTTTTCTTAAAGATTTTGAAAACATGTTTTGAAGAAAACATAATGTACATGTGAACGTACACCTTCTTGTTTTGCTGAACTCTGTAAATTCTCTTTTGCAGCTGGCTTTAGGATAAGGTTCTGTATAAGCCAGACTATATGTTGGTGTTTAAAACAAAGTGGAGCGCTTACATAAAGAAACACATTTGTTAACTTTGATATCAAGACTTTATCAGGCTAGTCCTCAAACAGCGAGCCTTCAAGGGTAGCAATGACATTCTTTCTTCCATTAGTCATTTTTCTTGCAGGTTCACTGCAAGAAAGAATAATTTCTCAAAATAGAGAAACCTGGCTCTGTTTTGACCAGATGCAGGAGAAGTTTCCTTTGAAAGGCTGTTTTTCTTAAGCTGGTTTGTTCTTCTTGCTCTGGTGGAAGGGGGGAAAGTCTAGTTAGTTCATTGTTGGTTTAGAAACAAGTTTTGCAAATTCTCTTTTTAACACTTCTGTTTTCCAAAGAAGGAGACAGATCCTCCAAAGGTGTAAATGAGTACACTACAAGCAGTCTTGCTTGTTTACGCTAGTGAAGGATCTTGCCCAGTTCCCCCCCTACCATACCTGCAGCCTGGCATTTGAATGGAACTGCAGTGAGCAGCCTTGTTTCTGTTTAACTTTATTTAGCACCTTATCTTCCCTCAACATTCTTGTCTGAGTACCAGTATCAACCATGAACTCAACATAGCTCTTACTAGTTCTGTTCTATTTTTGGGCTAGAAGGAAAAAAAAAAACCAAAACCCAACAACCCCGCACTCTAGATCAAAGAGCACCCTCCTCTTTCACTCCGGGAACAGAACATTATTAACTAATTGGTGCAAAAGCAACATGACAAATCAATTCACACCACAGTGAAGTCAGTCAGAAATTACTGCACAACACCGGAAAGGTGTCTGAGCCCCCAGAATAACCCTGAGCCCCCAGAATAACCCGTTATTAATGGCCAAACACGCACCCCCTTCCTCAAGAGGGAATGGTTTTGGTGCTGGGGAGAGACCACAGCTTGTGGAGGATGCCAGTCTGCAGAACCGTTCGCTGTGTTCTGCAATTTGCCCAATTACTGAGCCATTTGCTCCCTGGTGTTACAGTAACGCCAGGGACTGCAAGGCCTGCTGGCCAGCCCCTCTTCTTGTTACTCGCATGAAAAAGAGCCTCCCCGAGGCTCCCGAGTCCGGCGGAGCTCTGCTGCTGAAGTTCTACACAAAAGGGAGGAGCAGGAGGCTCTGAAGGCTCCACATCCGAGCTGAGGGGCAGCTCAAGCCACCGATGGGCCACAGGCGTGGGAATCGCTTTTTGAGCACTCCGGAGCCGCAGCTGCCGGGTGGGCCGAGGCGGGGAGGGCCGCGGGGCTCCCGGGGGAGCTGGCCGGCTGCTCCCCACGGCCCAGCGTGGGCGAGCTCC
>VZZY01002630.1:1214531-1297983 GCA_013400335.1 Eurystomus gularis
AGCCGGGAAAGCCCCTCCCGGCGCGGCCGTCGCTGCCAGGGGCTCTCGGGGCGGCCCTTCCCGCCGGTGCCCCCCCCCGGGGCTCGGTCCTCGCCGCGGGCGAGGGAGGGAGAGAGAAAGGGAGGGAGGGAGGAAGGGAAGGCGGCAGCCCCGGCGCTCCCCCCGCCGCCGAGCTTTGCGGAGCAGCCCGCTGCTGGAGGCTTGAACTTTCTTGCAGATAGAGTCTTGTAGTCTTGTGAGGTGGGGGTTTTTCCCCACAAGTGTGCTCCCTAACAAAAAGTTACGCTTCAGGGGAAGGTTTCTCTTGTTTTAAGCAGAAATGCTGCGTTTCGCTTCAGGAGCTGGCAGGGGTATGTCTCAAAGCAGGAGCTGGCTTCAGGTGATTTTCTTCAGGAAGTTACCCCGGCAGTTAAAACAAACCGCTCATTCCGAGCGAGGGAATGAAGTAGGTGAGAGCGTTGTCCGTTCTTTAGTGATTTTTTTCCTGCAGTGACTCCCGATCTCGCAGCTCACTGCACAGCATCTCCTTCTGACTGGGTCGGTGCTTGGTCAGCATCGCAGCCCCAGGAAAGGGACGCTCCTTCGCCTTGCCTCCTGGTGCCCCTCGCTCCAGCCCCTCGGCTGCGAATGCCATCGCAGCTTAGAGGTAAAGATGTTTTATGGTCAAAATCCGTAGACAAAAAACTTTGGTAAAAATCAGGTTGTAGGATCTAGCTGTTGTATTCTGATCTTAAATAATATTTCTAAGTGACTGTTATTTTGAAGTCAGTTCAGGGTTGTGTGCTTCTGTTCCCCATTTGAGGATTCTGGAGTCTTTAGGGAGTCAGGTAAGTGGCACCAGCTTTATTTTGATGAGGAGAAAACTGCTGTCACCTGGATGTATTTAACTGGGAGATGACTGTGTGCAGCTGCTGAGATAATTGTGGGCTCCGTTCTCTTTAGCACTGTGATAATGCTGTTAGATGACAACACAGCTAATGGCTGTAATTATGAAGTGTCTAATAGTTGTGGCTGAACAACGTAAAACACTTTCAGGAACAGGAGTTCCTTTTTTTTTTTCCCTAAAAAGGAGTTTTTGGCGGCCATCTCTTCTGATTTCTGACCTCTTTCAGGTGTCTCAAATTATGTATAAAAGGGACAGTAAATTGTGTTGAACGTCTTAACTAATCTTCTCTAAACCTTAACAGAGGGCCTAGGGAAATGCTGGAAAAAAAGCCCGTTAGAACCTAAGAACCAAGCCTGAATATTTGTTTTTTTCCCCAAGTATTAACAGTGTGTATTATGCCTATCTATGCAAGAATGAAGATTTTTGTAATTCTGCTTTAGGAAAGAGAATGTAATACTTAAGGGAAGTCTTTGCCTGTCTCTCCTTCCAGTGTACACACGTACCCATGGTGTAAGCATTAGCCCCAACGTTTCCCCTCTTTCCAAAGTGCTCTTATGATGCAACGGTGAGTGACAGTGACAGTAAATATCCTCGGGCCTCTTAAGCATTGTGCAAATTCCTTCTCTTAGGACTCTAAAGAGGCAGAAGAGGGTACTAACACCCTCCTGTGTTTCTGTTGTGGTTCAACCTCAGCTGGCAGCTTAGCCCCCCACATCTGCTTGCTCACTCCCTCCTGGTAGGATGGGAGAGAGAATCAGAAAAGTGAGAAAACTTGCAGGCTGAGATAAAAATAGTTTAATAGGTAAAGCAAGGGCTGCACGCACAAGCAAAGCAAAACAAAGCGAGGAATTCATTCACTCCTTCCCATCAGGCAGAACCAGCACGGTTTCTTGCAAGGCAATCTGTGAGTACCAGGTGTGGATTTTTAGGCATCCTCCCTCTGATTTCCACCAGCAGAGGGAATGGAGTCTCTGCTGTCCTTAGCCATCCCAGCTTCTCCTTATTTCTGTGGTAGACAAGCCTGTGCTTTTGTGCATGTTAATGTTTTAGGTTGCTGATCGTTGGACCGTGTCTCTTGACCTTTCTTGCTTCCTGAGCTCCCGAAGCAACTTCCCAGGATGCTTGCTTCCTGCTGCACCAAGGAATGCTCTCTGAGAACAGCCCTGCCAGCCAGGTGCTGAGCTTTGGTAGATTCACAGCTGCTACAAAGCAGCAGTTTGCTACTGAAATCAGCTGGCAAGGCAGGTGGCTTGATCCAGAGAAGCTGTGTTGCCTTCTCTGCTCTGGAGGTGGCATGGCACCTGAGTTTTGCAGGTGTTTTGCTGGCTTTGTGCAAACAGTTCGTTACCAGTGATGAGCTGCAGAGCTAAAAAGGACTCAGAGTTCTAAGACACACATCCCTTGCCACTGCCATGCACGCGCTTCTCGCTCACTGGAGAAAGTAACTTGATCATTTTGTTGTCGGCATTACTAACAGACATTCCTAGAGAGCTAAGATGGCTTTTACCTTGTGATGTGCAAGGACCTTGATGATAGTCTCTCCTGCCAAAGTGAGCTTAAGAGCCTGATGTAATTTGTTGCCTGTTTGCCCTCTGGCCACCTCCTCCTTTGTTCTGGGGGCTTTCAGCCCCAGGAAGGTCTTGGTCACTATCTTAAAGGTTCAGAGGGGAAGAAAAGGGAACAGGAATGGTGTTAAATCTGGGCATAAAGACCAAAGCTGAGTAGAGGGTCCTGGCCAAGATCTAGCTCAAAGATGGGAGCAACAAGCTCTGAGAGCTTCTTCATTTTCTATCTGTTGCCCTGTTCTGCGTTTTGTGGGGTGTGTGGCTATGTTCTAAATTATAAACTGAAGTGATTAAATTTAGAAACAGCTCCTGGAATAGTCACTGTAACTTGTTTGGGACCTGTATCTCTGGCTGGTTGTTGAAACACTGTTTATCAAGTGATAAGAGCTACATCTACTGATTGCCTGTCACACCCTTTTCCTGCTCAGGAATCTTAGTCAGTAATATCTAGAATACTAACAGCCAAGAACTGATACTCAGAACTGATTTTCCTTGGGTTTATATTATAATGTTTAGAAAAAGGAAGTTGAACACCGAGCTGTAATCCACAGATCCTAGGTTGGTACGTTTGTTTCAATATTGTTTACGGTTTGGTGGGTGGTGAAGGTCCTCAGGTACCCCTTGATCTAAAGAATGGCATCTGGTGATCTTGTACAGCAGTAAAGGGGTGCTCTACTAGATCAGTGCAATGACCTGTTTAGTTCTGAATTGTTATTTCTGTGAAAAGGTGGCTGAAATACCTCTTTTCCAAGTAGCAAAATGTATATTCTTTCTCTCTTGTTGGTGTTTTTCCTTTTCCGGGATAAATGGATATCACTGTTGCTGACTAAATCAGTTGAACATTTTTTTTTTTCTGAGATTTGTCCTATTTGCTCACCTCAAATAGCAGAAACATCTCAAGTGAGTAGAATAAGAAATGAGTTGTTGCACCTCATTTCTACTAGATTTTTTTATAGGCTGTGAAAATAGTCCTTATGGGGAGAAGGAATGAGGAACTGGCTATAAATTTACTGCTCAAAAAACCTGCCTAAAAATACTGGTGGAGATAACTTATTTCACCTGCATGACTCGTTATTAAATATTGTTTAAATACATGAAATATATAGTATAAGTACGCTTAATTCTACCACTGCAAGTAAATTGTGCTCGATTAGCTGAAGATTTATGTGCGTGGCTTCTACAAACACAACCAGTGGTCACTTGGAAACTTGGATTTTACAAGCACGAGGTTGCCCTGCGGTATGGCTGCAGGGATGGCAATGTCCTGCCAGAGCCACCAAACCCCCTTTGGCTGCCAGAGGTGAGGAAAGGTTGAGTGGCACCGTTCTCAACGACCTTCGCCTCTAGGGCATCTTATCACACTTATCATAGTAGTTAGTACACCTTGGAATAGTGGCTTTCAGAGGTGAAATGTTCGGTGGCCTTAACAAATGGAGTTTTCAGGCTGTGTGAAGAGGGGTGGAGGGACAAAAGAAGCTTAAATTCTGTCATAGTAGCCTGGTGAAATCCTGAGGCTCTGTCTTGGTGCTGGAAATGACTGTGAAGAATAAGTGAAGTCTTCAGATATTTCTTAAAAATTCTTTTGGATTTAAATGGATTTAAAAGGAAGAGTTTACTCTCATGCTCTTCAAGTAGTTCAAACTAAAGCATCTTCAAACGTGCCTGAAGAAAGGTTATGAGCTTTCTGGTGACTTCTCCTGTTCTCAACATGGCAAATACTGGCTTCTGGCAACATACACCACGTGTTGACTCCCCACGTTCTCTGAAGTGTTGGCCGTTACCAGCGGGAACAATTCGGAAGCCGATGGACCATTGGTCTGTTCCGGTATGGCAGCTCCCCTTTGTTGCCATGCAAGATAATCAGCTTCTGTCTTATCTTTGCCTGCATGTACCTGGTTCAATTTACTTTGCCTTTGTATATGTTTGATTTAATCAGCAATGATTGTCATTGGGTTTGTTCGAATCCCAAGATGTTTACATAAGCTTGGAGTGGCTGGTGGTTGAGATTTGGGAGCCTGGTCTCTAGAAACAGGCAAACTCTCTGAAGTGTGGCTGAGTGTGTGCACACACAAAGATAAGAAGCGAGGGTAGATAGAATCTTTTGGTTGCATGTGCATCAGGACTTGTAGTAATTGATTATTAAAGGCGATGTGGTGTTTATATAGTGCTGTTTATATACAGTACTGCGAGGAAGAAGCATAACACCAACTGAAAATCAATTTCCGTCATGTTTCCAAATGTATTGTAAACATACTGCCAAACTGCTGGTTCACACTTGGGGTATAAACTGTTGAGAAGGGAAACAGATCCATGAAAAAATTACTGTATGCACGTGCTCACCCATGACTGAATTTTCTTTCATTCTGAGTAAACTGAGTGGGGAAAAAAGGGGCAGAAAATACCAAGTACTATGTTTTGGACATGAACACCAGGATGTTTAGAGATTTTTTTTGTGGCTTGGAGTTAGATTTTTCAGATTATTACTTCTATTTTAAAAAGGAGATTTAAATCCTCCAAAGGAAGCATGGCTTTTCTCCGTGGTAGCAAAGAAAAATAATTTGATCACAGTCATGTTCTTCCTGCTGCAGTCAATCACTGGAAAACCCCGGTGATTTAGCTGAGGTGAAATCGGCCCCCTCGTTTTGGCATGCTTGAGAGATTGTGCTTCTTGCCATTGTTAGAAGCACTGGAACAGGTTGCCTGGGGGGTTGTGGCTGCTCCGTCCCTGGAGGTGTTCAAGGCCAGGTTGGATGGGGCTTTGAGAAACATGGTCTAGTGAGAAGTGTCCCTGCCATGGAAGGAGGGTTGGAACTAGATGATCTTTGAGGTCCCTTCCAACCCAAACCATCCTGTGATTTCTGTATGACTTTTGTCTATGAGCTCCTGTTGCTTACAACCAGCCAACTAGCATTTAGTATTGATCTGTACTGCTGGAGCCCGGTGCTCCCATCCCTTCTTGCTAGATACAGTTATAGTAATCTGCCACTTTGTCACTCCACGTTTTCAAGAACGTGGTGTGTCACAGCTGCACAGTGGCTTTTGTAGATCTTTGAGGTTGCACACATGCTCAAGGACACAAGCTGGGAAAAATGAAGTGGAAACAAGGTGATATTTATAGCTTTTTTTTTTCTCCCCTCGCCTTCCGCAACTCTATTCCCTTGGTTACAATTTTACCTGGGACAAAAAGGGGTTGGAAAGGCAATTTTGCATATTCAGGAGAGGAGGGAAGAGACTTTTTGCCTGACCCAGTATCGTGACTGGTCATACGCTTGAAACAGTGTACTAATGTTTAGGAGCTGCTGTTGCAGGGTCAGCCCTGCTTGCTGGTTAGCCAGATATTGAATTTTTGATTCTTGGCAGATTTTGGATACAGGTGAGGTGGGAAGTGACTCCCTCCTTCCCTTCTATGTGCCACAGTGCAGCCCCTTAGCTACAATATTGCGTGGAGATGCTTCTTCGGGACTGATGTGACCAATACAGTAGTTGGGTTGATAAGTATGCCAGCTGGCCAAGCTTTCCACTCTTGCTTTGTGCCATGATTCCCAACCTGCAACTTGACAGAAATTTCATTTTTTGCTGAGGACTGTCTGGCTGTCCTGTGAGTGAGACCAATCCGAGTCTGTGCCAAGAAGACCTCAGGAGTTATGGTGTAGTTGCAGGTCCCCATTTCTTTCTCCTAGTGGAACAGTAGTTCTTAAGACAAGAAACACAGATACTAATAACTGCATAATTGACTAAAAATTGACCAAAATGATCCAGGTTTACTTAGAAATTGACTGTCATGAGAAAGAAAAGCTGTGTTGGAAACCAGATCTTCGCAATGTCAGCCACTAGCAGTTGATGCCTGAAAGTCACTTTGACCAACCCGCCATCTTTGTGTCATTTTTTAAATGATTGCTGCGTGAAAATGATTGTGGAAGGGTATTTTGATTATTGAAGGGGAAGGAAGGAAGGAAGGCGATGAGCTGAATATCCTCTAATTTTATGCCTTCTTGAAGGCATGCTATTGCCACAGTACAAGAAGGACATTGAGGTGCTGGAACAGGTCCAGAGAAGGGCAATGAAGTTGGCCAGGGTTCTGGAGAATATGTCATATGAGGAGCGCCTGAGGGAACTGGGATTGTTTAGTCTGGAGAAGAGAAGGCTGAGGGGAGACCTCATTGCTCTCAACAACTACCCGAAAGGAGGTTGTAGTGAGGCAGGTGCTGGTCTCTTCTCCTGGGTAACTAATGAAAGGACGAGAGGTAATGGCCTCAAGTTGCACCAGGGGATGTTTAGACTGGATATCGTGAAGAAGTTCTTCACTGAAAGAGTGATTAGCCACTGGAACTGGCTGCCAGGGAGGTGGTGGAGTCGTCATCCCTGGAGGTGTTCAAAAAATGGGTAGATGTGATGCTTTGAGATACGGTCTAGGGGCTAGGGAGACGTTTGAAGAAGGTTGGACTAGATGATCCTATAGGTCTTTTCCAGCTTGGATGATTCTATGATTCTATCTCTAGCAATAATTACGACAATTCATTTTCTGTTCTGAAATGCACAGTGTGATGTGGTTGGCTACCTGAAAAAAGCCTGGAGTGTCATCTTGACCTGTGGTCGGCAGGCAGACACAAGCTGCCTGAGTGGAGGAAGTTCTGGGGGGCAAGAAAGACTTTGCAATTGTACTGATGGTTTTTGAATAACTGATGGGAGCAGGAGGCTGTAAACTTCTGCACACTCATGCTCGGTGCAGACAGGTTTCACGCGGTGGAGAAACAACTCTGTGGAATGCACACGTGGAAGCTATAAACGTATTAAATTTGGGCAGGCTTTCCTGGGGGTAGGCCTTCTCTCTTTTCCTATCTTCCTCCAGTATAACATTTCAAGTCCTTCTCTGGTGTTTGCTTTCCTCCAGGAAAAGAATTCTACCTTTAAAAGTTGCACATGAATGATCTTATGAAAACCAGTAAGTGCAGCGTTCACATTTCTGCCTATCTGTCAAATGGTTGGTTGGGCAATTCTGGCACACTTCCTTGCCCCGGCTCTTCAAGCGCCAGGGCAAAAACGTGCAAGGCTGTGTAGATGGGCCTCTTTCAAAACTTTCATTGTGGCTGAATCAAGGCTAGAGTTGAGATTCAATTGCAGCGAGCTAATTAGGCTGAGCTCCAAATGCCTGAGCACTGGCTGTATGACAAACAACGGTGCCAGCATGTGCTGTGGGGAGCTGTGCACAGGCACAGCGCTTTGACTTTAAACTTGGCACTACCTCATTAATTTTGTGTGTTAATAGATTGTTTAATGTGCATTAGTGGCTGAACACAAAGGCTACGAACACTTGCTCATTCAGTTCCCGCTGGAAAATAGCGTCTTGTTGGGGGCGAGGTGTTTTTGGCGTGCCACCACGAGGGCCAACACAAGCTTCAAATGCGTTGGAGGGTTGCCAGTTGCAAATAACCCTGATGGGTAGGCTGAGTTACAGCAGAGGAATGTGTAGATTAGTGAGTTTTTAGGTAAGGTACTAACTCTCCTCAGAGTCACGCTTCGTCTGGCATAATGGCCTCTGAGAACCATTATAATACCAGTAAAGATAATGGGAGAGCATGTGTATTTGCTAGCTTCTACTATGGTGGTAGCTACTGTATTTTACCTACCAGAAAGATATATATGTTTGTGTATGTATATATATATATTTTTTTTCTAATAACAGAGGGAGTATTCAATGCTTTAGTAGTCAATATTTTACTGTGTGTTTTTTGACAGTGAGGTGTTCTGGTTTTTTTACTAATGGGAAATTCTGAAGTTGCTCTAAATCAAGTAGTTTTCTTTGGCCACCAGCTTGTTCATACCTGCAGGACTAGAGAGCTGCTCGGTGTCAACTTTTCCCTTGTCTGGCACAATCAGTTTTGGAGGACATGTGGATTTTCCTCTTCTTCTTTTACCCGCTTAATGGTACAGAATAGTAAAGTAACAGCTGTTACTTTACAGCTGTGAGAAATTGCCCTGGGCCGGGGTAAGTGTGAAGTATAGCGTAAGTACTTTTTTTTTTTAAATAAAAAACCCAAACCACAAAACCACCACCAACCCCTCCCCCCAAACCCCAAAAGTACTGTCCCACATTTCCTCCTTTAACACCTACACTTTACAACAGACAACTTGGAACCTGGAAAAATGACAATAAAAACCAGGCAGGCATGGGGAAGCCAATGATTTCTTAAAGCTTAGGACAACCACTGTGACCAAGATTTTTTTCTCTGAACTTCATTAGTATCAGAACTGCCAGTGGTGTAAGTTAATGAACATGTATTTTCTCATAACTGGTTGAATCTGTTTTTGAGCTTAGGAATGCTTCTGTGTGGGGCGCTTTATGCAAGGAATACATCAAATACTAAAACTGCAGCCTTGGAAGTTTATCCTTTTGAAAGCTATAAACTAACAAAATTAAGAAATGTTACTGCAGATCATTAGGTGGCCTTTCGATATTCCTAGCAACGTGCCTAGAGTAGGTCTTTTTAGTTTTTCTCGTCTGTTCTTCCCAATCAATATGATGTTTTAATATTTTATGAAAAATGTTAACCAAAGGCAAAAGAAACCGAGGACAGGGTTTCTGCATCCTTTTAAGTTTCTTCTGCAAATATTGATCCTGATCTTTGAATTTCATAGTAAACATTTCAATAGGAACATAAATCGCTCACGTGTTTTGCTAAGGCAAATGAGCTTGTGTCATTTGACAATATAATTTTGTTGTATTTCTAATAGAAAACTGAAAGGCTTTTCTCCTAACTATAAAATTCCTTTTCTTTTTTGTGCCTTTTTCTGCTGGTATTATTTAAAAAATAAATGCTGTCTTATATAACTTGACTTGTGCTTACCTCAGGTGAGAAATACACTGTTCTTGGCGAATTAAGGCCTTGAAAGAGTAGAAAAATCTTTATTGTTGTTTATCCCAACAGGTTGTGCTTTTGTTTATTACCTATTAGCTTTACTCTAACATGCCCTGAATAAAACAGTCTACATTTTCTTTTGCAATTATATGAAAGTATAATACATTTGCTGAAGTACTCTCTCTTCTGGTTCTACAAGAAATGATGATTGTGTGTTTAATTTTACTACGTGAATAGATATTTGCTTTCCAGTGGGAGCAACTAGTAAAGATAAAAGGTAAGGATGAGCTAGTAAAGATAAAAACCTTTATACACACCTCCAAAATTAGGGAAATTAGAATGACTTGCCATACATTGTTCACAGGATATGTAGAACTTGGTTAAAATTATTTTATTTAAAATAAGTTATTTTTTCTGAAGCACTAAGCATCGTACAGTGCTAATTCTGTATGAACTTCTACTTTGTCCATATGGCTGTTGTCTTCTGCCTGTAGTAAATGCATTAAATTACACAAAACATATACCCAGGTTTTTCACCATTTCACCAGTCGTTTTGTTGCAGTTTTTGAAAAATAAATGGTCCTCTCTGTCCTTCCCTGCTAGACTGGGTGAGAGTACAGACTTGTCCCCTCTGTTTAGACCAGAGTGGTCACACTTGCAAGAAGCTGCTCGCTGTTGGGCAGCAGTCTTGAACAGGCACAGGGAGATTGTGCTGCCTTGGACGTGTACAACTCCAGTGCTCAGGAGTCACTAGTCTCCTCTGCAAATGTACTCCCTGAAGTCTTGGTGATGCATTTAACTTTTTAATTTTTAACAATATTTTTTCATTGCAGTGTTAATATTACGTAGTTTTATATGGGTTGGATAGGGAAGAAAATTAGGTCACAGTTTGAGAGCAGAATGTAAATCATCCTTCATGTTACTTCCCTGGATTCTCTCCCAAGGCACTAGGTTTAAAATTAGAGGCATGGTACTGCTGGCACAGATTAGAGAACACTTGCTCATCCCTAGTACCGCAAAGCCTGCAGTTTTTCTACTGAGTATCTTCCTTCTGTCAAGTAAGGAATTACCTTCAAATAATGTTTGTTCCTGCAGCAACTCTCTGCTTCTCAGCAAAACCAAGTCATCTGAAAATGGGCTGGAATTGGCTCGACCCTTCTTCTCAATAGCCCTTGAGGGCACCACAGTTCAGCTAAGAGCTGAAGTAAATGTGCCTTATCTCCTGTAGGGATGTTGACAAGAAGAGCAGAGGAGGATGGATGCATGAAATAGTTGCCTGCTGCTGATCTCGTTCTTACACCCTTCAAATGCCTCTCCCCAGCTATCTGTGTAGAGCAGTGGAGATAGAGGACGGAGACAAGAGAAAAGATCTTCCATCCTGTGGCGTCACAGAAAGAGAACACCCTGTGCTGATCGTGTTAAGGATCAGTGGTGTTTGTATTCTGGGAAAGAAAAGTTTATCTGTACTTTATGAACTTCAGCAAATAGTTCTTAATTATTTTTTTCCCCTAATATTCTTCCTAAGTAGATCTAGTTGAGACTGATTTATTTTTCACTCATGTCTTAGAAGACGCTGAAATGCAGTCAACCTAAGTAAATAAATGTGTATTGCTTTATCCATAGCGTGAGTAAGCTTCATGTAATTGTACGCTGTTATCTTATCCATGACCCAGAAGGTATTGATAATGGATTATCTCAGCACTTCACACAAAACAAACCTGCTCACTTGCTGTTTTCTCTGTCAACAGGTCATCTAGCATCCTAGCGCTACACAGTCTGAGCTCCCGGTGTCAGTCTTGAGCAGTCACATTAGTTCTATGCCTTTGTTGTTCTGTTCATTCAGGACTACTCTTCCATGGCTTTTATTTACCATTATGACATGATCTTATTTAGAAAGAGATGTATTTCAACCATAAAATTGAGAAAAGCGCTATGAGAATGAGGGAGAAGACAAGTCTTTCAGATCCTGCACGTTTTCTGCACATGCAAGGCTGTGGCCGTACTCTGCTCATGCCCTTCTCAGGCATGTGGATTGCTTGTCATGCTCTGATTGTCAAACACTAAGGTTATCTCTTCATGACTTTTGTGTCAGGGTTGGTTTTTTGTGTGGTTTTGATATAAAACATTATATATTAATCAAGTCTCACTGTAAAGTGAGACTGAGAAACTGAGCAGGCTGGGAAGATGTGATGGACTGTGAGAAGAACATGATCTCTAGAAGTTTTCAGTATGTAGTATCTGAGCAAAGGGACATGAGCTGATATCTCTTCTATAAAATAGTGTATATAACAGTTGAGCAGGGTTTGATACTAGTTGTTAACCTCTGCTGAGGTGGTCTCCTTTATCTGAGGGAAGTTTTAGATCAGATGCATTTCTCTTCAAACAGCGTCCATTTCAGAACACCTGGATGTGCTCTGTGTTTGTCATTATTGAAATAATCTATGCAAAGTGCCCTGTGATTCTTGAGGGATTCTTCTGGAAACTAGCTAGCCAAACAATCAAAGTATTTCTAAGCACTTGGAGGAAATCAGTCTGTTAGTTTACATAATGTATGGTAGCAGTCAACGTGGATTGGTCAAAACCCAATAATCTGTTGATTTAATTTCAGATCATGATGGAATAAAAGGGTTTGTGGCTGGAGGAAAACCAGATGTTGCCATATATATCTTTTATCAGATTTTTGATACTTCCCTCGTTTGCTTGTGAACATGGTTTGTTGATGAAATTGGTGCTGTGTGGATAGGAAATGGAAATTGTGAATACTGTATTTCAGCAAAGGAGCAGACCAACTATAAAAAAAACCTGTCTGGGGGAGAATGAGAGCCACCCAGGGACTAGAAAGCATGATATTATAATCTGGGGAAAGATAGCTTAGCACAGAGAACAGTGGGAGAGTGGAAGGTGGATGACTTGAAGTCTTCAAAAAAAGACTACCCTAGGTAGGAGGAAAAAAAAAATCTGCTGTTACTGTGCAGATGAATCAGATGAGAAGTAATGATCTTTAAAACATACTCAGAAGTTCTCCTGTCGTATGAGAGGGATAGTGGAGCAATGAAGTGTGTTGCCTGGAAAGGCTGTAGATCTCCTTCCTGGAAGGCTTTAAGGCTAGATGAACATTTATCAGGGTTCATCCAGGTGTAATTGATCCTGCTGTGGGACAGGGGTCTGGGATTCTGCAGCCACACTGTGGAAGGAATATGTGCAGATCCTGGGAGCTGGGCAATTTCTTAACCTTGCAGCACTGGGGTTCTCCTGCATGTGGTGGGTGTGTGTGTAAGGTGGAGGGTTGGTGCTCTTTCTGTCCCCAGCCTTTCCATTTCTTCCCCTGAAGTACCTTTGCTCCTCTCATATTAGTTCAATCCAAAACCCACTCTGAGTTTTTTGAGAACAGCTCTGTTAAGCATCCCATCTTCTCTGCTGTTGATGGGATCCCTGCAGGTGAGAGATCTCTTCTGGCCCTTGCCCTGCCTGTGATGGCCAGATTCCTTCAACTCTGCCTGGGTACATGAAGGATATGTGCTGTTCAGGTGCTTCCTCTGTTGATCCTTCCAGTGCACTTATGGCAAGATGGAGTCAAATTATGAGACTTTCGAACGCATTGCTGCTGTGGTCACAAGAACTGCTCCTTTCCCGTCCAGGCTGTTCTGTTTTGCTGTTGAAGCTGGCTAAGATCTTTGGGTTGAAATATTACATATTGTAGACTGTTAGTTGAATCCACCATGTCTGAATTTACAGGCTGGTTTAACGGGGAGTGGCTGATGGAGATCTAGCAGGTTGTGATGGGTGGCTAAGAAAAGCTGACAGTTGTGTCAGGATTTCAAAGGAAATACCTCCTTTCTGTTTACTCTCTTGGCATCATAATCCTCAGCAGTGACAGCATTCTTGCTAAAGCGTAGATGTTTTGTGCTTTGCTTGTGAGAAGTGGATCTATACCTTGCTCTCCCTAGGGGGAAGTTTAGAGAGCACCTTCGTTCTTAGAGCTCTCCTCCATCTGGTAGCATGCAGGAAGGTGGCTCTACGTTGTTCAATACTGGTTGCTACTTTGGTTTTTTTCCATCTCAAAGTAATTTCCTAGCTTTTTGAGAATGGCCTAGTTTCTTATCCTTGATAGCAAGTATCAGATGCTTGATCTTGAACAGAGTTAACAGAAAGAATTTGTTTCATTTCTGTCATTCTTCAGAGTGCCTCCCCCTTGTGTTTACTCCCTCTCCTATTCTTGCACCCCTTTTTGTAAGAGGTAGATAGACTCAGAACTGAGCATGCTGTTGAATAGATTCACCTATATCTCAGGGTTGACAGGTTTTGTTGCAAGAACTCTCTAGTTTCAGCACAAAAGGTGGTGTCAACTCACCTAGAGCTGAGTGATCCCATCCACAAGTGATGGGTGATAGCTGTGCCCTTGAAAATCTGTAAGGAGGACATACTGTGTCTCCCAGCCTTTGAGTCTCATTTGATCAGCAGATTATTTTATGAGCAGTATTTGTTTCCTCATGGCATGTGATAAAAATATTATGACGTTCTTTCAGGCTTTCCGTTACTCCATGAGCCATCTCTAAGGTATTAACAGTAGTGATTGTGTCCCTGAAATTCAGCTGTTCAATGAGATTTTCAAGGCAGGTTACCCAGCATCTAGAGCTGTGTTGTAATAGGTGAAGAGGTGACAACATTGCTCTGTCCCTTGCTCAGTCACTAGGGTTGATTGACATGATCTTTGACTCATGAGTGGCGGGTTCTTCTCCAGCTGCAATGTACCTGTATGAAGGAGTTGCTTTAATCAGGTGCTGCCTGGTTGTTGCAGATATTTGGTGGCATGTGCTTGTGTGATGCTCCATGGCAGACAAACTCGGTTCTCAAAGTCCTCAAGGTGTGAAGCTGAGAGTGATGGAAGAACATAGAAATGTCTGTGCAGGGTCTGAGTTAATGCAGCATGTTAAGGTCTTCTACAAGACTGCAGAAATTCAGTATCCTTCTGTTGTCCACATTCACCAGAATTCAACATACCTGATTATCTTAATGTCTCCTTTTTGTGACCTGGAGCAGCGTCCTTACCTTTATCAAGGTCTGTGCTGTTGCACTGATGTTAGAGCTTGTGTGGTACTTCATGGAGTGGTTCTGTGGTTATCGTTGGTCTGAAGGACTCTGCGTTTTGCCTACTTTCAGTATGTGAAAGTTACTATTTGAAAGTGTTTATCACAAACCATTTCTAATCATGGATAACGGCGCTATTTACTGTCAGCTGAAGGCTTCTGAGATGCTGCAGTTCCACTGTGTTCACTCTCTTTCCCCCAAAAATTGGTTTGTGCTGAGTTCTGTATTTGATAGAGTTGAAGGAAAGAGAAACCTTTCATCAGATATTCTTGTGTGCTGAGTAGCGAGAACGCCACATGGGCTCACTTGCCAGATAAGACAAGGCTGCAGTGCTACTCAGCTTAGGGCGGGCTGCCTGTCTGTCTACAGTGGGTGGATTGTACGTGTGATTTATGTATTTCTAAGATCTGATTACTGCTTAGTAACCTCTTTTCCTTCCTGTGTATATTTAGCGCAAAAAAATTCCACAAATGCATGTTCTAAGTTTTTTTTTGTTCTGATTAAAAAAAATTAAAATGAATATTAATTGATTTTAAACTTTGTAATTCCTCCTCCCCACACTGAAACTTTATAGATGTTTTTAACTAGTGCTTGCCTATATTGAATTGGTAATTGTATCAATGAAAACTTAGGGAGGTGAAGGCAAAAATACCATCCAGATATTTAATAGAAGAAAAAGAAGTCTCTTGCCACAGCTGAATCAAGAAATAATGGGCTTTTCTTCTGGTTCTTCGTCAGGTAAATCTCTGAGCAGAAAGCTACATGATGTTCCAAATAGCGTGTGTGTCTGAGCACCTCGGTGTGCACGTATAGGTACATAACTCTCCGAGTGTTACCAGTCACTTAGCAAAAATTGTTATAATGCAGCTTGAGGCCATTATTCTGTCTTTTTCTACAAATGGGAACTCAAGGCATAAGATTAAACTCAAGTTTTACCCTGTTTGGTGGTAGTTCAACTGATCTTAAATATTTAAACATTTAGTCATGCCTCTTGTTCGGTTTTATCAATTATTTCCACTGTTAAGAAGGATAGTTTTATGAGCTCCTTATGTTTCAATTGCCACCTGTTCAGTAAAAAAAAATCAATTTAATTTAAAATTGTTTATTTAATGATCCAAAACTCAGTAATAGGAGCTTGAAGCAGTCCCTCAGCTGCTACTAGCTGAGGTGTACTGGGGGCACTGGGCTTCAGGACAAACAGTTTCAGCAGGAAGGACAAAAACTAGTCTGGTGATGTTAAGAAAAGAATAGCCGCCTGTATCTCTGGTTTCCTTCTCCCCACAGAACAAACGCAACCTGCTGATGCTTCTGCCTGGTTGCTAACATGAAGTCCTCTGTGTATTCCTTGGTATCGCAGTCTCTCTCTCTCCTTCTCACCATCTAAGCACACTTCATTGGCATTGTCATTTTTACACAGTGCCTCTTTCTCCCCATCCTCCCGTCCCTCTGCAGTGCTCAAGCCATGTGCTGTGTAGGAGAGACTTTGCATTCTGCTGAATTTTAGCCACCAGTGGCTGTGGAATACCTCAGCTGGGGGAAAATGGAGCGAGCTTAGGACAGGAGCTGAAGGCAGAAATTAAATCAATTGGAGTAAAGTGCCCTGTAGGCAGCAAATGATTAACCGGAGTAAAATTTGGCCGCACTGCTGAGATTTGCATCTACCTTGTAAAATAAAACTGGTATTATAGGGCATGTCTCTTAAACGGTATTTAGTAATTGAGCTCTGCTTTGAGTAAGTTGTTTTCCTGTATAGTATGAAAAGACCATGGTGGTGAAAGTAGTTTCTTCTTTTTTCCTGTTCTTCCATTTCTCTGATGATAAATGTAGAGAAGAATGAAGTGGTTTTTTGCTTTGGTTTGGTTTTTTTGGGGGGGAAGGGTGTTTTTTGTGTTGTGTTTGGTTTTTTTTTTTACAGGAAAGTGTTGCTGTTGCAGTGCAAGGAAGATAAATAGCCATGGGAAAGGCAGACAGTGTACGCTTTCATTCCCAATGTGTACACGGGCCTTCTTTGTATTAACGAGCTGACATGAGTTTGAATGCATAGAATGAAATGGAGAAAAATAGCCTAGACACTAAGGAATAAGGATTTGCTATAAATTTAGTTCTTCCTCACGACTCTACCCAGTCAGCATTGCTGTCTGCTTCGTATCACTTTGTTACAGAAGAGGAGAGGAAGAGACAAGTTCCATCAACACCCCATAGACCTGAGTGAGATTTACTGGCTGTAACTTTCTCTCCACTTCATAGCTCTATTAAATTTGATACATCCTGGATGGTTTTAAAAGATGTAAGCGTGTCCACTGCTCTTATAGACTTAAATGTGGATCATTATTGGCCCGTGACTGCTACATCAGGCTGGATGAAGCTGCGTTAAGCATGAAGGTAGAGGGAACACATATGCAAACCCTGCACCTGTGCCAACTGGCAGGGCGTGAGCTGGTTCTGGCCCAAAGGCTCGATAGCCACAACAGCGTAGGGTTGTGCCTGCACTAGCCAAGCCTCTGAGAGGCTGGGCTTATTAGCATGGGTAGGCACTAACAATTCCAGCTTGTCTTGGAGCCAGTGTTGGCCCTGAGCCTGACAGAGGTGGTGACTACACTGAACCAGGTGGACATCGCCGCTGTGTACTACAGCATAATCCAGGGCAGGGATCTTCACGCCTTGTATGTCTTTACAGCACCTAGTACTGTGGGGATAGTCATGGCTCCAAGGTCAAGTGACCATACAAATCGGTACCACTCTGTACTTGTGAGTTTACCCCCCGATAGTGCACTAGTACCTTAGAGCATGGTGCTTTCAGTACCCCAGGATATGTCTTAATGCAGCAGCATCGGGGTCTGACCAACAACTGTATCCTAGATAAGGTTTGATCCTTCTTCCTCCCTGACCCACCAGTTGGGGTGAAGCTGTAGGCTGCTTGTTCTGGCTTTAGTGAATAACACAATCTGCCTGCTCTCTCCACTGGCATCCAAGTCTAAAGCTGTTATTGGCACTGCTGCGGCTCTGTGAAATCACAGTGGTGTTTGATTTAGGGGGAAGTTGGCACCTCTCTGACAAGCGCTGGAATGTCCCAGAACGTCCCAGTCTGTCCTTGGGCTGCTGTTGGCATCTTTCACAGCAATAAACCCCCAGTCAACAGTCGTGGTCATGGGCAAACACCAGCCAGTTGCACAAAAGCACTTATCGCCTGTTGGGTCGTGCATTCATAAAAAGCAAAGTCATAAAAACCTTCAGTAGCTGGCAATTGCAGGGCTTACTTTTAGACTTGAAAAGAAGTCCTGAAGAACACAGGCTTCTTATCAATTTTAATTGCTGGGCGGTGGAGAGTTGCCGTTTGTGTAACGTCATCTGCTATTAGCCGCTCTGTTTGACACTGTGTGTTAGAGATGTTTCTGGCAAATAAGATTCTGCTGGATGTAAACTCAAATTCAGTGGGAATACTTTGTTTTCAGGAGGAACTCTGGGTGAACAGTTGAACTAAACAGGTCAAGAAATGCAAAATTGAGTCTTAAAAGATTCCCTGGAGGTGCATAGTGCAGTGTTTAAGATGTTAAATTTTAGACAGTTGTTTTTTTGACCTGTAGATGCTGCTGTATTGAAATTACTTTGCTACTGAAACGAAGTTCTGTATTACATTGCATTAATGCTTATGCATTTCTGTAAAAACAAGCTTCCAAGTTAACATTCACGGAATGATCCTATATTCATGCCGCTCACTCTAAACCAAAATTCATACTGGGCCAGAGAGAAAGTCACTTTAAAGAGCTGCATCAATGGTCATAGATGGTTTTGCCTGTGAGAGATGTCTTGACGTTTTTTTGATATCAGCTTGCTGGACTTGAGCAAGCATCGCATTCCACATGGGTCTACAACTGGATCAGTAGAAACTGGCAGATGTGCAGGTTTTTGAAATGCCAAACGAGCATTAAAAATACATTTAAAAGTGCATCTGAGCAACTTCTAATCAAAATAATAATAAGAAAACCCATTGGATTTTTAGTTTGAAAATTACTCTGGAACTGCAACCTTAAACAAGAACCCAATAAAAAAAAAGGTGTTCTTTATGGCAGCTGCCAAGGAGCAGATTGACAGCAGTTAGTTAATCCGGAGTAGCTGCAATGGAAGCCACTTGTCTGCTCTCAGCTCCACCCCATAAATAGTAGCTGTGTCCCAGAGTAATCAGTGTGGTATGTAGGTGGGATTCTCACACATGGCTCAGGAAGATCTGTTGGAACGTCCTTCATGGCTTGAAATGAGAGCTGCCTTCGCTCCCACTCTGTAGCTTTGGAAGTCTTTAAATGAGACTTGGCCAGAAATAACCCATTCTCAGAGAGTGAGTGCGGCTGTTTGCATTTAACGCTTCATCCTTTTTGTTAAGATGGTCAAGGAAGCTGGTTGGTCTGGTGGGCAATTTGTTTGCAACTGTCTGCTGCCAAAAGATGTGCAGATGAACTGGGGAAGGGGAAGAAAATGTGTAGAACAGCCCTGCTGGTACCTAAAAGAGGTGATGATAACAAGGGCATCTTGATTTTGATGGCACACGTGTACACGTAGAGAATAGATGCCATCACCTCTCCTACAGATGTGCGTGCCTGCTAATGTGCTGTTCTGATGTCTGGTATTTGAAGTAGCATACAAACATAATTTCTCCATTTCCTTTCTTTATATGGATATCTGTCTTCCTTTGAAATTCTTTTTTATCCTTCAGCATTTTTGCTTCTCCTTTTGTGTGTGTATGTCTCAACTTCTTTGGACTCTTGGGAGAGCAGTTGGTGTAGTAGATTAGAAAAAGCAGCAATGAGAAGCTAGAGCAGTTATTTGCTGTGTTAAACTCTGTCCATCCTTCAAGTGGAAGGAAACTGCTTTTCCTTGTCACTGCCAGTTGCCAGGATTTTAATATTGGTTTGTTGTTCTGGTTTTATTGTTTTTTTTAATTTCTCCTTCATGAGGAACTTCATAGTTGAAAGTGTCTTGGCTTATGAAACGCTCAACTCTCGATGTCTCTTCAGCTTATGGAGAGGAACGCTCCACCTGGAATAGTACCCAGGGCTGAGCTCTTGCTGGCTGGCTACCTGCGCATGATTAAACAGCAGCAGGAGGTGGAATCATTTTTCAAGAGGTCACCGGTTCAAGTCTGTTAGTTCAGAGCATGCTGGCAGGTTTACTACGCTGCTGCCTTTGCTTACGTGGACAGGACATTTGTATTTCTTTGCTTCTCATCTTCATTTTTCTTTTACTGTTTCCTTGTGTTTATTTACTATTTCATGTCAGAAAAATGAAAGCCAATGTTTACCTTTTGAGCAAAGTCTTTCTAAGCATTCACCATTCTAGGCAGGGAATAGATTTGTGTTTTTGTTTGGAGCAAGCAGTTCCTGTTACTCATGAAACAGGAGTGGCTTTTTAATAAAGACACCGGATCTCTGCTGTGTAATTACCATAAAATAACCAGTACAGCAATTCTGAGTGTCAACAGCCTGAGAACCAAGTGCTTCCTGAACTGCTTGTGAGCTCCAGTGTCAAAATAAACTCTGAAGATGCATCTACAAACCCAGTCTTGTTATTCGGGAGGCTGGCTGGGAGTTCAGGAGTATGGTACATGTAGCTATGAATATCTCTGTGTATATTCTGAAGACTGACTGAATCTAGGGACCTTTTGAAGGGCGCCAAGTCTTTACCTTCTGAGGCTTGTGCTGACATGAGGTGCTCTGTCATCTGTTTGGAGCACAGCTGATGTTTTAAACAATTTTTTTGCCATCTTTTGTGTGTGTGCGCGCAGTGTTTCCCACCAAACCACACTGCTTCGTGGGAGAGGTCACTTAGAGCAATGTGAACAATTAATAGGGATCATGCTGGTGTCGCATGGGACAGCTCCTTTTTTTGCTTGCCTCAAGCACAGCTTCTTGAAGGTTGGGATGCATCCTGTTCAGCACAGTGCAGCACATGGAATGAAAGGTGCTGTGAGCAACCAGAAGACGTTAGTTGCAGATATTTATGCAGAGGACCTTGCCTGGGCCAGCCTGATGAGCTGAAGTCTGTGTCCTGTGGAGCCCTGCAGCCCAGCCAGTGAGATGTGGTTTCCAGGCCACTCAGTTTCTGAGTTTTGCCAGGAAGCTGTGCATGACAATCTGGTTTGCTTTCATTTTTTTTAAAAGTGTTTTTTTTTTTCCCTCCCCCTTGTGTGGTAAACTGTATTTTGATTGTAGTTCTCCCCTGTAGGTGGGACTCTTGCTGACTTGAGTGTGATACAATATTTGAAATATTGAGTATTTTTTAAAAAAAACCCCGAAGTAATCAAAAGCCACTGTAGAAGTGTTCATTCGGAGAGTACTCAAACATACTTTATGCCCTGATGAGCTGCACTCTCATTTGTTCTCCATCTTCTGACCTATGGGTCTTCCATCTGGGCCTGCCGAAGGCACGTTTGCTCTGTGATTGTACGATACATATCTCGGGAAGAACAAGAGGAGATAGAAAGCCAAGGAGAAATGCAGAGTGAAGAAGGGGTAGAGGTTTGTGTAATACCAGCTAAAGCAGTGAAGGTAAACAGGTAATTTTTTGGTGTGGTGGCAAAGTTAACCCAACAGGAAGGTTATTAAGTCTAGATATCCTTGTCTGAAGAGCACTTCAAGCTTTCTCAAACATTGTTGGCCAGATAACTGCAGTAACACGCTGGGGAGAGCTTGTTTATCCTTGTTCCTTTACCATCCTGCTGTGTGTTTCCACAGTGTAGAAAGCCTGTTCCAATGTGTGGCTAGAGGTTGAGGCAGGGGTGTAAAAGCTTGGAAAGCCTCCTGGGCATTTGCTGAACAGAGCTACCACACCTGAAGACTGCTGTTCACATTCTTTTATAATCCTCTAGCTCTGGAGCCATTTAACAGCTGTGATTTCAGGTGTGTGATGAAGGCTTTTATGAATCCCTTATTACTTTGTGGTTCTCAGGCAGCTGGCAGGAACCATCTCTCTGGTAAGTCTAAGGTTCCAGTAAATAAGAGGCCCCAAAAATCAAAGTAACCCTTCTACCAAGAAAAATATCCCACCAAGGCTGAACTTAGAAGCCCAGAACCCATCATTAATTTTTGTTTATATATTGTCTCAGGTATCTTTAAAACATGTCCGTGTAGTACAGTGCCTGGTTATTTACTTGGTGATTGTTGTGTATGTACTGCTGTAATATTGCTGTAGGGAGTCTGTGTTGTGTACTTATGTCCTGGCTTTGGCTGGAATGAAGTTAGTTTTCTTCCTAGTAGCTGGTACAGGGCTGTGTTTTGGCTCGAGGATGGGAACAATATTGATAACACACTGATGTTTTAGTTGTTGCTGAGCAGCGCTTATCCAAAGCCAAGAACTTTTCAGCTTCTCTCATCCTGCCCTACCAGCAGAAGCCAGGGGTGCACAGGGAGCTGGGAGGGGACAGAGCTGACCCAAACTAGCCCAAGGGGTCTTCCAGAGAATCTGACATCATGCCCAGGAGATAAACTGGGGGGAGCTGGGCAGAGGACACTGGTAGCTCAGGGAATGGCAGGGCATCGGCTAGCGGGTGGTGAGCAACTCTAGCATCACTTGTTTTGTATATTCTATTATTATTGTTGTTCTTATTTTCCCTTCTTTTTCTGTCCTGTTGAACTATCTTTATCTCAACCCATGAGCTTTACTTCCCCCCCCACCCTCTTCTCTTCCCCATCTCACGGAGGGGAGGGAGGGGATGAAGGGTTAAACCATGACAACTTAGCAGCCAGTGCAGGTCGGGATATGGCTAAATTCTTGCTGGCTGACATAGTTCCCTTAACTCAGCTTGAACTTAGTGCTGTAAATGTCTATGGTACCTTGCAAATAGACTTGCCTATGCATGCAACGTTCAACTAATTGCAGTGAAAGTCTTAAGACTGATTGTCAGAGAATCATAGAATCATTAAGCTTGGAAAAGACCTTTAAGCTCATCTAGTCCAACCATACTTCATCCTTCCTTCTCTCCTGTTGCATTTGAATGCATCCTAACCTAAAATATACTTTTGCTGTCTGTATCACTGCACCTTAAAATCCAAAGGCCTCTTTATTCCAAATTCTTGAGCTACTTGAATGAGAGCTGTAGTTCTCACTCGTGGATTATTGCAGTTGCAGGGCGTCAGCCGAAATAACCGTTGGGTGTATGAACCTCTTATCCACTGGTATTACTATCATCAGTTCCTCCTATGTGTAAATAGCATCTGAGCCCTTGCATGAACTTACCCTCTGCTTTCTTTGAAAGAAAGTGCCAGAAACAGAAGAAAACAGTGTGCTTCCTTTTGGGTCAAACTAAAAATGGTTCTGGAACTCAACGTGCGTCTGTTGTACAGTTAACTCAGAGATATCATCCAAATATTTCACTTGAGAGTGTATCAACTGAGCCAGAGATCAGATCCAGAAATCTGTCATTCTCAAGGCTGTGGTGCCTGATGCAAGCAGGGACCAGGGAACCAGGCTGGCCAGTGGTTCCATTTCTAGTATGCTGTTGGATGGCAAAGCTTCAGACAGTGATAGCAAATGAACTTGAATTAGTTCCATTCGCTACAGGAAGCTGTACTTTTGTGTCTAGAGTACAAATAATACACTGCATGTAATGGATTTTAAAGACATGTTTTAATGAACTGTGGATGCTATTTTCAAAGCTCCTTAGATGACAGTTCTGCTGGCAATTAAAGGGATCTGTGTGCTTAAGAGTTTGGAAAAAACCCCATCCGGAGTATCTTAAGAACAAACCAGAATACTGAAGACAAAAACCAAAACAACAAGGCAGCGCCATGAAAAGATCACCTGTGTATCCACTGCTCAGCATTGCAGCTGATACAGGAAAGTAACTGCATGTTAGAATTATTAATGACTTCTTTAGTGTATATACTAAATATTTAGGGTGTTCTGATCTTACCACATGCTGATTTTTCTTGCCAGGCTGTGCCAAGACTCAAATAATTAAAGGTGTTGATTTAAATATTGATAGTTAAGATGTTAAAAGTCACCTGTCACTGCATAATCTTCAGGCTTGATTTATTTTTCACATTTTTTGGGGGGGATGAGGGGGAGCAGTTATTTTAAAATCTAGTTTTCAGGGCTTGACTGTTGGAGGGAGGAAGAAAACTTGTACTGAAATGCTCTGGGCTGAATAGCTATGGGTGTGTATTCTTCAGGTCTTAGAACTGGAACACCCTGTTGAGTCTCCTGTGAAGACAGTCTTGCTGGTGGTGAAAATTGACTCAGAACATTAGAAAGTGTTTCTGGTTTTATTTCTCTAAAGCAACGTAAAACTAGGGCCAGCAAAACCAAATTATGTTTGGCCTATGTTTTGTTGTCTATTTTCAGTGTCTATTTTCCATTACTTTGGAAAAGGGCAAGCAAGTAGAAATGTTAGTAGCCTGTGTCTCTTGACCAGACCTCCAAGAACAACATACTCTATTCAAGCAATCATGAACCTTTCCGTAGGTTAATGAAACAAGTGACACTCGTAAAAGGAGCATTGAAAAAAAATTAGGAGCTGAAAACTCATCAAACTTTCATTAGATGTCTGAAATGATAAGAGAATAGAAGTATATCTTAAGACCAGGCAAATGAGAAATTAATAAGTACTTGGTGATTAATTAAAACCCCGGTTTGGAATGAGAAGATTTTTTCTTCATCACTGTCAATTTAACCTGGAAATAAATGCATACTAAGGATTGAAAATTCAAAGGAAAATTGTTCAACAGCATGAATAAAGTGAAAATCATCCTTACATGAGTTGTACATGCTCGTGTTTCTCTATATGAAGAACTTTGAGTCCACACCCAAGTTAAACTCTTGTAGTGTTCACCTAATAAACAACAAAAAAACCACCCCAACCCTCAGGAGAGACTCAAAACTATAGAAAGACTTTTTCTAGTGTTTTTTTTTTAAATATATTTGGAACATTTTTGAGGGCAGATCAGAGCTCATCAATGGGATGTTAAATGTGTTCGTCCCAAGGCTCCTTTATTGTTCAAGTCCCTTGTTATGTTGTGCCTTTTGTCCTGTGATGCCTGGAAGAGGACTTGACATGTAGAAATCCCACCAGTCCCTAGCAAATCTTGTGGTATTGCTTTTCAATCCCCTGCTTGCCTCATTTTTGCAGTTCTGCTTCTTTTCTTAGACTCTTGAGTTCCTCAGAGGGGAAAGTATCTTCCTATTCTGTCTGTGCTTGTAGGAGGTCTGGTTCAGTGGAGTCCCTGTGCTTCCTTACTGTCCTCTGTGGTTGCAGGTAATTGATCATAGTTTGTGTCTTTTCAACTGAAAGCAACAACGAGATGGTGTACTGGAAAACTGATAAAGTCTCCTTCCAAAAGATCCTGCTTTCTCCTGCTTGGTTTGGCCTATCTGTTGTTCGGAATGCCATGTTCGTATCACCTTTTTATTTAACAAGAGTTAGGTAGAAATGACAACAAAGAGTAGCCTTCATTATTCATCTTGTGTTGTGGTAAACACAGCATTCCAGGACTGAGCTAAAAAACCCAGTGCAAACAGTCACACACTGAAAGTTTCAGATGTCCTTCCTCTGCTTTGTGCTGTGGTGGCTTCTAGGGGCATGGATTGTTTGCGGCTCTTAAAGTAATCAGGCAAAAGGTGTTTAAGAACACTGAGAGCTCGCTGCCATTTCTGGCAGAGCAGGCTGTATTAATCAGCTTGGCACTCATCATTTTATGGGTGTATTTATTGTTTCTACATGTGCATTTGATTACCCAGAAGACCTTTAGTTTCCTGCCCTCTCAAGGTGGAAAACTGCAACAGTTATAACCATCAGTGGGATCTAACATGCAAACAGTGACCTTGAACGTGTTGGACTTGTTTCCTTGCCTTATTTGGGAGCTGCTGGTAAAAAGCCATTCAGATAAAACATGAGTTTGAAAGCGGCACCTTAATAACATCAGTGTAGTGGTCTAGGGGAAACAATGTTACAAGCTGCACTTCAAATATTTACGGTTAATGAGTTAATGTGACAAATCTTTGCAGAAGAAACAAAGGCCGTTTGCGTCAAGAGTTTCCATGTTGTGTACTTAAACGGCGTGAGGAAGAGCTCTGGTGTGTGAACAATAGCTCATGATGATAGGACGGGTTGTTCATCTGATGTGTGCTCATCTAAACGGGATTGTTGTTGGGTGCCGTCAATGTACCCGTGAGGAGTAAATATGTGGTATTCTGCAGATGGATGTGCTCTGGCATGACACAGCTCTGTGAGCTCGGATGCGTTTTTTTTCCCCTTCTACTCCTGTAATTGTGGTGTGCCCTTAGCTTTTTGCTGTTTGCATCTGCAAGAGTTAGAGCCTGCTCCAGCTGCCAAGGTTTGGTGGGTTAACCCATGGTTGCTGTCCTGGGTTTGTGGCTGTGGTGTGTCTGTGCACACTCGAGGCCATTCCCCCCTGAGCCATCGGGTGAGCTGTGTGAAAGAGGAACTCACTCTGATGAATCGCTGAGCATTTGGTTATTGATTTCATCTAGACTCAGAAGTGCAGTGAAGCTTGTTTACTTCATGTGAAGGAGCCAAAATTCAACAAATTCTTCTTGTTTGCCCAAAAGTTCCATTAATTCCCCAGATATACTGGATGTTGTTTCCAGAGGTACCACACAATGAACATTTGAGGGCACTGCCTTGGACTATAGGTGCACTTTTTAAACCTGGCTTGAAGACTTCCTAACTCTGAACAATGTTGTGAGAGAGCTAATTAAAATTCAGAATGGGTTGCAAACCTCCAAACATCCCTTTGTGGAACATTGTGAAAATTGTTGCTTCTCCCTTTATTTTTAAACTTACTGAGAGTGGGCCATGAAAAATATTTTCCATTGGTCCCATTCCACGCCTGCTTGTTCCCTTTGCAGCAGTGACACAGCAGGAGAGAAAGGGGGAAAGTGGGTTTAGAAGGCTACAAACGGGGGAGAGAGAACACAAAATTATCACCAACTGTTTCCCCCTGAATTCCTGACAGAGACAGGGTTTAAATTCCCCCAGCTTTTTGGACAATGCTCTGAATCTCTTAGGTAGGATTTGGTCATGGTGTGTGGTACGGCACCTTCAAACATGGCAGAGGGAGTCCTGGACATCTGCCATATAAGACCTTTTGGTAACTTCTGCTGCTAAAGGAGCATGTGTTTGCAGCTTTGTGACCTGACAGTGTACCAGGCTGATTTCTCTGGAAGAGTAATTGGTAGTCTGGAAATTCTGGATGCAGTTTTCTTAACCCCTGCATGCTACCTGACCACCCTCAAGGCACTTGGTGAGGCATGCTGCTTGAAGCACATTATGTTGACTCCATTTCTTTGGTCTGAAGTGAGGTTTAATTTTTAAGTATAACTTTTCTTCTTTTTCCACTTTTGAGCTTTAGCGTAGCTCCTGTTCTGATGGGTTGCCATCAACAAGTGATGCCTTTCTTAAGAAGAGATATCAAGCCATTTCCTACAAAATTAATGTCTGTGCTGGTGGAAACCATGGTCAGTTTTCCAGCTTGCAAAATCTATTGTTAGGAACTTGTGGGACTCTAGGAGCAGCATCAGTCTTGTGTCCCTGAATCCTCCGCATCTTTTGTGCTAAAAAAAGATTAGAAGCTGCAGAATGCCGGCAGGCGTGCTCTGGGCAGACATCTTCCTGACTGCGTGCTGGCTGATAAGTTACTCATAGTATTCCTCCAAACCTCTGATTTGAAGGGAGTAGCTGTTGTGTCTTTCTCCCTGATTTTTGGGTTCATGGAGTTCTGTTGTTCACCATATCACCCCAGAGATGTGAAACAACAGAATTTCATCCTTTTGGATATAAGTAGATTAAGTGGGACTGGTTGGGGAGGGATGAGGAAGGGGTTGTCTTGTCCTAGCATGGAAAAGTTTTACCTCTCACTTAAATCTTCCTCTGAACTATATCGAACCAGACAAGGATGTTTGAGTCTATTCTGGGTCAAAGCCCAGGAAACTTGTGTATCTTTTTTGCTTGGATTTCTTTAGAAAGTATGCTGTGAACTTTATATCCTGAAGAGTCAATTTCCAGATGGTTTCAGGCAGATGAATCTTGTGATGCAAGGGATTTCCTTTTTCCTGATTGCTCCATTGTTGGCTTCTTGCCCTTGTGTCTGTGGCTCGATGGAGATAGATTTTGGAGGGTGAGCTTCCAGTAGAGTTGACTGAGAGTCCTTACGGTGTGTGGCAATTGTAGCTACAGCAGGGCACTGAAAATAGTGGTGTAGGTTGTGGCTTTTTCAGCTCTAGTTGCATAGAGAAGAGTCTGCTGGATTCTTTTTTGGCTATTTTGAAGATGGGCTCAACCCTTTCTCCAGTTGTCAGGGCACTCTTTACCACACCCCTGTTACCCTCAGGTTGACAAATCCCAGTGACAGAGCACCTCTCAGCACCCTCAGATGCAACATGCCTGGTCCTATGGCCTTGTATAGGATGAGTTCTCTCCAGTCATCCCTAACTCAATCCTGATTTCCTGGTAGTTTATCTTCTCCTGAAACCTCAACTCTAAGCAGAGGGGTCAGGGAGAACTTGCAGGTGGCAACTGGGGCAAAGTAGGCATTGAATGCCTTTAGCCTTCTCTGTCTCTAGTGCCACTAAAGCACCCACTCGATTGAGCAATAAGCCTGGACTTGCCTTCCTTAGTCTTTTACTACAAATGTAGCAGCAGAAGCTCTTTGGGCTGCCCTTGATGTTGCATCCAAGTGTCAACTCCAGTTAAGCTTTGGGAGCCTAAGGCAACTAGTATTCACAAGCTGCCTCCTGCCTAAGCAGTAACTGGGCCTGGTCCTGTCTGGTTTCCAAGATGGGTGATATCAAATGTTCTCAGAGCGATAAGACCATAGACCACAAGAGATACAACTTTAAGAACATTCTCAGGCTCTGTGCAGTTCCAGCAACCAAGCTGCCTTTCACCTTCTAAGCCTGGAGGCCTGTAGCTGAGGAAAGATAAATTTGGACTTCGGACACTAATCCAGAAATGCTGGTTCGTGGAACTGAGACAAGTTGACTTTAATATAATTTGAACTGTCATTTTAGAGTTACACAGTAATTTCCTTTAAAGCTTAATCTTTGATGGAACGAATGGTATAGCTGAAGTCTTTAATCCTGCTTCCCTTCTGTGCTTAAATACACAAAAAATCTAAGCCTTGAACTTCATTCTGAGTGAAGACAAGACAGCGGCTAATTCTGCAGGAGATCTTTCTTGAGGGTGGTCCCAGTTCTTCAGGCTTCCCCTGCTGACATTGCTACCCAGCAGGGTGCTCAGCATTGGGCACTGGGGTAGATGGCCAGGAGGCTGGTGGTGTGCTTGACTTGGTGGGATGCAGCCACCTTTGTCCCTGCTGAGCTGGCAAGAAACTCCTCCTGCAGTGTTGGTGCCCAGGCCTGGTGGTACATATGCTGGAATTGGTCAATGGTTGGGGGATGATAACTTAAATGTAAGCCAGGCCAGGCAAAGGCAGGAGGAGGCTGCTCTCCCCTGGCTTCTTTAACGCAAAGAGCTCTTCCAGCCAGCGTAGGGAAATCTAAGTATGTGAAAGGCACTGTTAGAAGCCAGGTCCTTGGAGATCTATCTTCAGCTCTACATTAGACTTGCTGTATGACCTTGTACAGGTCACTTAATCTCTCTTCTGTTCATAGGATCATTTTGCTTGGAAGAGACTTTACGAATCATCAAGTCCAACCATTAACCCAGCACTGCCAGGTCACCACTAAACCATGTCCCTCAGCATCACATTTCCATGGCTTTGAAACCCCTCCAGGAATGGGGACTCTACCACTGCCCTGGGAAGCCTGGACCAGCCATTGACAACCCTTTCCAGGAAGAAATTATTTCTAATATCCAACCTAGCTCCCTCTGGTGCAACGTGAGGCCATTTCCTCTCGTCCCTATTCCATTTGTCCTATCACTTCTTCCCTGGGAGAAGAGACCAATCCCCACCTGGCTCCAGCCTCCTTTCAGGGAGTTGGCTAGTGTGAGAAGGTCTCCCCTGAGCCTCCTTTTTTCTTTGCTAGCAAGTGAAGAAATTAATTGCTACATAGGTCACTGCAGTGGAAGTTTACATGCACTTAGGAAGTAGCTAGCATCCTTTTTATTCTTTTTTTTTCCCAGGGTTAACCTGACCAAAGAACGTGCTCTGTGCTGCAGACTTGCAGGACGTGTTCAGGAAAGGTCAGTCTGTAAGAGCATGGGAACTACCTGAGATCAGGAAGTATATTGGGGTAGAAGTTATGTAGAACTTTTTGATTTCTTGGTTTGTAACATATTTTTGAAGTATCAGGCTTTAAAGCATGACTAGTTGATAGCTGGTAAATGAGGTGGTGGAATTTTAGGAAAAAGTGGAGTAAGAGAACTAGATCCTACTGAATTCTTTAAAATACTAAGTAGGGAAGGCCGTGGAATGGGAGCTCTCTTAATGTAAATGATTTCACCTACAACTAGACCTATCTTGTCACAGCGTCTATTGCAAAGCATGGAAACGATGGCCTCCTTAATTTGTGCTAATTGCTTTGGTAGGTCTGAGGTTCTCTATAATCGTTAGTGGGTGTATGTTTACTACAGACAGAGAGGTGAGCTGTGGATGGCTCTTTATACGTAGTTTTTCCACTTAATGAAATATAGGGTGATTGTTAATGGTGAAAACAACATTCTTTTCCAAGCCTAAAATAAAATCCCCCAGCAAAAAAAAAAAAAAAGCAGCTTTGCTAGACTTCTAAAAGCTTTTTATGGGCAGTGTTTTAGCTGGTGCAGTGCTGCAGTTGCCTCTGTACCGTGTTCTTGTTTACCCTGGGATGATGTATCTGCCTGAAGGATACACAGGTGATGAACCAGACAGTATGTCAGCATCCGCTGCGCTTTATCCCACTGGCACGTTAAAAAAAAAAAATAGAAAAATTGGAAACTTCTTTCTTTTTAATCTTTTTATTCTTAGGCAAGCGAGTTCATTAATCAGCTGGGCTGCGCTGGGGCCAAGCGTGTCTTCCTGAACACAGAGGAAGGCCGGTTTAGTTTCCAGCTATGATTAATGAAAGACATTTTCTGAAGGAGATGATTTAAGGAAGACATTTTCATGAGACCCGAAAGCCCCGTTTCAGAATGCAGTCCTTTTTAACCAGAGGGCATTGCTCTGGGGCACGTGCCTTTTAGATGTTCTCGTAGGAGAAACCATTCCAAAGTTTCTTAAAAGGGCTTGGAGACAACTAACCTTGGGAGTCTGTGAGTAATGACAGGTAACAAAGTATGTGCGGTACCCTCTTTCTGACCTGCTATTACTGGAAACTATCTGCCTAAAAATACTTTCTACAATAATTTGAAGTTTTTAAGTTGCAGTGGAAGAAGCCTCTGAAAAGCTGTGCAGCGCTGTAACCACGGGATTTTTGTCACGTTGAAATGCTATTTGCGTGGTTTGTGATGGGCAGGATCAGGATATCCACTGGAAAACATTTCAATATAAAAGCATTTGTCTCTAAAGAAAACCTGTAGGTAACATTTCAGAGAAAAGTGAGAATTTAAATTTCAATTTTTATGGAAAAAAGGCTTTTTTTAAATTAATGACTTGTCTTTTGTTGCCTAAGCCAGAAAGCAGAAAGGATAAATAGTGGGGAAAAAAAAATAGAAACAATGTGCTTAGAAACCTTAAGTTTGAAAAATAAATGTCCATTTAAGTGGTGACAGCTTTTGACTGGATTTAGTTTTGTGTATGAATTTACATTCTTAACAAAGGAAAAGATAAATGAAGCTTTGACTCAATAACCCAAAGGTGCCTTTGCAAATGCATGAGTGCCAGCAGAGCGGACTGGAGGTGGCACTGGAAGACACTCTGGGAACAGTCGCTGCTGCTTTGGGGCCATCTGCTGGAGTGTCCCCACGGAGAAATAATCTTTCAAACAGGTGATTTTTATCGGTTAAAATAGAGCCTGTTTCTGGAAGTCTTCTTTACTGTGGCGGTGATAATAATATTATTCTCTCTCATGCTTAAGGGGTAGAGGTGAATGACAAACAAGTCTCTGTGCCAACTTGAGCAAGGCAGAAAACCTCCATGGATCACTTTTAAAAGTTCAGGGATTGTTGTTTCAGATAAAGAAGCTGCTCACAGTTGAGAATAATTGAGGTTTTTTTCTTAAAGTCTGTTGCTGAGGGAGTTCAGAGAAGGCTCCAGGGTGACCTTCTTGTGGCCTTCCAGTGTCTGAAATATTTTGTTTGCTGATGTGCCTCACTTAATACTTTATCTGCAATGCTGGGTTTTTTAAAAAAATGTTTTTATTATAAAATACTATTCTCTCATAAATCTGTGTCAGAGATGGATGCTGTGAAATTGCCCCTCCTTCCCAATTAAGAATTCGAACAGGATTTGTTAGGATATCTCACAGTAGCATGATTTTCCTTTGATTTTGTTGAATGATGGGAAACAGCAAATAAATAGAAACCTGAAGATGTGAAGTTTATAAACAAGTTGCCCTTGGGTTCTTTTTTTTTTTTTTGAGACCCGGTGTAATAACTCTCCCTTCTAAAAGTCAGTATGAGGAAGGCAGCTTGGGCATAGAAACTTGTTATTTATTTATTTACTTATTTTTAATAGTTGTGGCCCTTTGAGCAGTAGATAGCTAAAAATCAGTGTCACCGTCTACCGTGTTTATCTTTTTCTCAATATTCCTTAGATAAATAATAGCGAAGAAACTTAAAAGCCAGAGGCTTGCACCAGCATCCAGTGTTGCTTCATGTGGCAGTCACATGCAGACTGCCGGGAGCAGGAGTCTGCCCGGGCAACTGCTTGGGGAAGACAAGAAGTAGTAGACTAAGAAAGTTCCTTTCCACTTTTTTTAATTTTAATTAAGCATATCCTGTCGGCTGGTCAAGAAATTAATTCTGCTCCATCAGATTATGAAACAAATGTTCTGTGATATGCACGTTAGAGATACTTTGGCAGCAGATTTGGGAAAATAACAAAGACTTTCCGAGCAGAACAATGCTTTTGTTTGTACTGACGAAGGTGAAACTGCAGGGAGAAGTATTCTCCACTGGCACAGGTGCCGTTCCAATAACGTCCGTAATCAAACCATGTCCTTACGCTGTCCTGCTGGCTTCTCTTCTCGCGCTCTTTGGCATTGCTGGTGTTCCTCAGCCTCCTGCAGCTTTTGAAGTGCTTTGCATCTTTGAAAACAGTATTAATTATTGCAGGTTGGGTTTTGCCATTGATAAACAGAAAGAGTAACTCCTCTGTCTCCCATTTGGCCCCGTGGACTTCAAGGAAATGAAGGATGCTACTATTGAAGCTTTTCATGGTCCACCCTGAAATTCTGAACTCTATAGGACTGACTTAGCCTGTTCTGAAAAAATTCCATTAAAAATGAAGTTGTGCATTAATCTGAGCAAGCCTGGTGCTAAAATAATTTGGAAATAAAAAGTAAATATTTTATTAAAGCTGCAGTTTGAAAAGGAAGGACAACTATTTTTGTCCTTCGTAATTTTATTTTCTTTGTCTTGTGACTTGCAAGGTGACTAGTATGTCCTGAATATAGTGATTTTTACCTCTTTATTGTAAAATTTATTACTTAGCATGGAATAAGGCTCCTGCATCTTCTACTTGGCTAACATTATAGTTTATTAAATTGACTAGAGATTGAGTGGTCAAAAGCAATTAGGATCTGCAACTGGAACATCATGTTCAAAAGAGAGCAGTGCTTTACATGGAACATCTGATCTAAAGAATCATGGCTGAGCAGCTGGATGATGAACATACACAGACATCTGACCCTTACGTGGAAGAACTTCAGGGATTTCTTGCTGCTTATGAAGTGTAATGGTTTAATCATGCTGCACTTCCAGAATTGCCTTGAAATTATTAGGCTGCTTTTAATTGCTTTCATTATAACCATTCAAATTTCTCGGGGTTTTGGAGCTGCTGCAGTTTTGTTAATACTTGTTTAAAATGTCTCATGATTTAGGGCCAAGAATAGTATCTTAAAGTGTAATTTTGCCATGAGGTCATATGTTACTCAAATGGATGTTCTTAAAATGTTGTCAGATCATATCAATGCGTCTTACTGATGCTGTCTAAATATATACTTGAAATGGCAGCTTGATCTCGAGGGCACTGAACTTCGACAGAAAATCATTGTTTGATGTTTCCTGGTAGTTTAGCCATGATACGATGACTTCTTGGAGAGAGCTCTTTGAGGTCTACCTTTTTGAGAGGTACCCAGCTTTATGTATTCCAAATTTCCTTTTATTATTATTATTCATTGCAGAGGATCACAGATAAAACTGAAGAAAAAACAATATGAATATGCAGGAATTGAAATAATATGTGCTGTGGTTTAATGCTGTAATACTTCTGGTATTTATAAAGCTTAAACGAAGTGGAATTCTTTTGAGGCCTAAATTGGAGTAATAGAATATTTTGGACATCCTAATGTTGCAGATGTACTGCACGCTTTCCTCCACACGACCAAAACAAGCTCACATTCAAACGTTCATATCTATAACTAAATTTCATAGCTAAGCTCCCCGGCTGTTTCCAGTGAAGATACTCTCTTGAGCTGGAATCTGCCCCGAGCAAAGCCCAAATTCAGCAAGAATTTAATCAAGTGCTCAGCGTGCATTTGAATTCAGACGAGACTAACTACATGTTAAAGGACAGTGTCAAAACATAGCCTTAACGTGATGTGGCTTAGGAACAATTCTTTTCAAGTTCAGGGAGACAGAATAGCCTTAGTTCAGAGGGATTTTCCATCCAAGGCTTTTTTTTGCTCTGTTCTTTGATGGCTTCCCAGCTACAGTGATGGATGGCCCAAGCAGCTGCTCTGCACGAGTGCGCTGGACCTTTTCCACTGCTGTGGAGGTCACAGGACCAGCAGCAAAACTTGGGAATCTTAAGAAAACACATGAAAGCTCTCCATGAGAATTCTGAATCTGAGGTCTCATTTAAAAGTGAAAAGTAACATTTATACATGGAGCAAAACATTTGCCAGCTCCCTCTGGAGAGAAGCTGGTGTTGTATGCCTGACTTCAAGGGACCGTGCCAGCTTTCACCTCCTAAGGCGGTGGCCCATCTTTAGATGTGCAACAAAATGTTACCATCTCTCAGGTCTTTTGTTCATTAATTCTGATAAATCCTTGCTCCTGAAGTTACCTGACCGAGAATTTGAGATTTAGCTACAAGATAGAATGAGTTTCTTCTGCAGCATCTCAAAAGACAGCTCCCAGAAATGGTTTGTAGAGTGGAAGGATGATGCTTGGGCAGCTGAAGTTGGCAATGGCCTCAGGTACACACATGCTGATGTATTTTCTTGTATAATACTTCAGTAACTATGCTTTTAATTGGTGCTGCTTGGGGAAAACTGGCTAAATGAATATCCTGATATTTGTCATATAAAATACACATTTTATATCCAAAGCTTCTGATCATTATGGTGGGCAAGTCAATTCCAACTACAGAAAAGTCTGTGGAAGAGGAAAAAATAAAGCACAGCTTTGGCAGTGAGGCTGAGACTGAGCGGAGCAGGGCTGTGTGTCCACTTAGCACTTGGTGGTTTATATTCTGTGGAACCACTGTATTTCTGAACAGGAAAGTTCCTTCCTGTAAGGTTCAGCATATCAAGCATCTCACATCTTTGATTACTTCATCTTCTCGTAGAAGGAAGTTCTTTGGTAGTTGGGTAAACAAGTTTGAAGTCCCATTTTGAAACTGAAGTATTTTGGACGCTAAATCACCTTGTAATGTCACTTGGACGCAGGCCTCAGAAGTTATTCTAATTTTCTTGAACAGTTTTCTTTTAGTGTAACTTTTAGATGTGGAATTTTTTTCCCCTTTCTTAACTTTACTGCTTTCCTTTAATATCCTATTGGAATTAATTTAATCCTTTTTCTGTTCAGTGCATTGGTTGATGGCTATGGCTGAAAAAGATGGGTAAGCTCCAAGTCAAGTGAGTCTTCCATTTAATGCTCGAGGGTTTGCCTAAATTTCTTCCACCTTTATCAGTCCATTTGCAAATATGCTGCTTTTCTGTGTGAATCTGGGTTCACTCACGTACTCAGCCTGCTGTGGTCACACCACCACAGCTACTGCCGTAGATTGGCAAATAGGCGATTGCTATCGGAGGAACGCTACTGAAGTATTAAGTTTCTTACAATTTTGCACTGAACTTTAGATTTTCTCAATTGGTGATGCTGCCAACCGGCTCTTGAATTGCAAATGATTAATGATGGCCATTAAGAAAAACAGTTGACCCGGGTTGGGCCGTTTATGCACTTTCAGGAAAAGACTTTTCTTTGCTACAGCCAAACTTGTTTTGCCTCAGTTTCATCTGAGGGTGGTTGTATTATCACTGTTTCTTGTGTTACCGCTCAAAGTGTGTGGTATTAACAGATACTCCTGTGTCTGTGGGGATGTTGTGTAGATTTGAGAGCTTTATTTCCAAAAGGGTAGAGTCAATTTGTAGATCAAAGTCTGGAATGGTTTTAATGCAAGTTCAGAAGATGTAGCCAAATTTTTAGCCTGGTGGTAGACAACTGGAAGTTCCACAAACAGCTAACTTGACTGCTGGAATAATTATTCTCAACGTTTTCAGCCTGGAAAACTGTCTGTTGTGTGATGAGGGCACAAAGCTAAACTTCAAGCACAGCACGGATTGTATTTTGGGAATTTAATCTATTTAGGCTTTTTTGAGGAAAAGGAGGATCGAGTGTTTCTGTATTTCATGGCATGTGTTTATAGAGCTTTTTGTATTCACAGAAAATACAGTTGCAGTAAATGTAAAAGCTGCCTGTCACTTTCTAGACTCCTTTCATTCTTTTCTTCCAGGGCACTTGAAATTTCCATCATGCTTAAAGCAAACTAAGAAAGTCAAGTTGCCATGGCTTCCAAGAGATACATCTTCCCTTCAGCAAACACTTTCTCCGCTCTGAAAATGGAAATATGTCTATCTGCTTAATTCCTGCTTCCACCCTAAGAATGTTAACCTGCCATGTCGATTCTTTCTTGATTCTAAGCTGTGATGCATTAAGGGTGCCGTTTTATTCCCTTCAACATCCCTAGAAATGTGGAAAAGCTCAGAAGGCAGTGGGAGTCCTGGTTGCTGGGAAAACATCTGTCAACTGTACCTTTAGATAAAGCAGAGGATCATAATGGAATCGGTGGTGAGAGTACTTATCCCAGCTTCAGATCTTTCTCACGGTCTTCATCTTACTTGGTGGCACTGATGGAAGCGCGTTTCAGACATGGTTGTTTCAGGAGCAAGGAGTGCGCGAAGGCGTTTGGGGTATCAGGTGAGGGGGTAGTTGCCAGAGTTGTTCAGATCTGGTATCACTTTTGTGATACTTGGAATAAATAAAATTAAACATCTATCCAGGTCAGTACCTCGAGGTTTGATTCCTTCTTCCCCATGTGTATATTATCTATTGTTGGCTTTTTAGCCCCTGTCACTCTCTCACTCTAGTCACAACTAAAGAGAAAGGACACTGTCAAAAATGTCAGTGGTGTTTTCCTGTCGTGGAGGGTTTTTAGTGAGCTAAGAACATCGAGGTTTCTTTATAGAACTCACATAAGTGTAAGTCCTAAGTTGTAATGCAATAAAACTAGTATACAAGTTTATGCGCACTAGTAAATCAGTTGTACAGCACTGTGGGATGGTGCCTCTCTCCGTAGGTGTGGAGACCATGTTTCCTTTCTCCTGCTGTGCATGAAAATGCTCTGTCAGATGAACCTCTTAAAGTAGTGTCCGGCCAGCCCAAACAAGAGAAGTGATTAGGAGTAAATACCGTTGCTTGTTTAAAGAAATATTGTGTATTTAAGGGCAGTGATTTCAAGTTTATTTTTTAAAAAAGTGTTTTATTTCAAAAATTTTATCTAATTTAGGTTTGATAACAGCAAAGCAAAGCAATAGCCTAGGCTTGGCAGTTTTTCAGAAGCTGATTTTTTTTTCCTTTTGTAGTTGGTATTTTTCCTTTTGTAGTTAGTATTTTTCCTTTTGTAGTTAGTATTTTTCCTTTTGTAGGTATTTGGAAACTAAATTATTCTGAACTCTGCTGCCTTGAACCTACTGTTAGAAGAAGAGTGGAATAGTGATGGATGTAGTGAGCCTTCAGCCGTAAAAAAACTCCACCTAGAAAACGAGTTTTACTGGTATTATGGCCCTTGGTATCTAGAACACACCTATCTCCTAGCTTTTTTTCCCCCACTCTCTTTAAGATGGAAACATCCAGAATTGGCCGATAAAAGGGAAGTCCTCTACTGTGGTAATAACGAACTGTTTGCTGTCAGTGATGGTGTGGAGCTGATGTATCGTCCTAAGGCCCTGTTTCCAACTCAGGTTTGGTTTTGCCTGATTCAGCCTATTGTGTAGGATAAGGCAGATGTCCATCCCCACCCCGACCGCAGCAGAGTGTAAGGGTGATTCAGCCTCAAATCCTCTGAGGGCCCTTGGAGGATTGTTACCTGTTCTCTTGCCAGTGCCACCATCACCAAAGTGACTTGGCCTGGACAGCTGAAAAGCTCTGTTTCAGCTCTGCTTATGCTCCATGTGTGCTAAAACCAGGGGTAAGGCTGAACTTGGCATTGATGCTCACCTTGAGCTGGGCGTCACGTTAGAGCTGCATGCAAGGAGTGGGCAGCAGTGGGTGTCTTTTGGCACGTGCTGCTGGATGGTTGAACTTGATGATCTTAAAGGTCTCTTGCAACCTAAATAACATGATGGGTTTTAGCTTTGAATTATGAAGTGCTACAGGGCTTGAGCAAACTTAAATGCGGAATGGAGAGGATGGGGACAGCACACAGGACTGTACTGGTTTCCTAATGGTATTTTAGAGTGACAAAAAAACGAGGACAAGAGATTCCAAGCATGTGAAAATTAGTTTCTCTCCTGCTTTGCCATGTTTCATCAAACCACAAGAATAAGAGAAACTCTTTCATTGTCTTACAGTATATATTCCCTGTACTTTTCTAGTCTTCAAGTAAGAGCACTAATGACGTATTTATCTCTTGCTAAGCCTGAGCTGCATGTCTAAAGAATTGCAAAAATTGTTTTGATCCATAGTATTCAGTGATGTCTTCTCCCTGTTGTGCATGTGCACTTCCATGGCTGTCACGTTGCTGTGTTGAGGTTTCGTGTTAATGATCAGGCACATCAGAAGCTTGTTATGAACCATCTGAGGAGCCCTGATGAATCTTCTGCAGTCCAGTGGTTCAGATCTCTTGGGTCATGCACTCGGGTTTAATGTGGTGTATGCTTTTTCCAGTTTCTTACCCAGTACCTATGATCTTTTCCTGTCCAACCGTGCCTACTCTCAACAGAGCCAATACCTCCTTCCAGGATGCAATAACATTGCTTTTTGTGAGCAGTCAACCTTTCCTCTTGAAGCATCTTGACGTCTGGTTTGCATTTCTACAGCAATCATACCCTTTGCCAAGACCTTAAAGGCCTTTCCTGCAATAATTCTGATGCCGTATCCTAAATGACTTTTGATTCATTGTGTGTTTTGTGCTTTGGTACACTGCCCATAATTGAAATTGTTTTTACAGACTCTAATCTCCCAGAAGAACCATGTAAGTGTGACAGAAGCCTTGCTTATTTAGCAGTATACAACCTCTTTTTCTTAGTATCAGACTACCCTCTGTTGTATATGATCTTTCTTGTACAAAAAACTGCTTTCTCAGTACTGGAAGACAGTATTTCTTTGACAAGGAGTCAAGGAGCTGGTTAAAAATGATGCCATTGTTTCCTTCAGGAAGCACCAACTATACTTTGCCTTACAGTTGGAACAAATACATATTAACAGGAAGCTCCATCTGATAGACCCAAACTAACACAAACAGAGCGTTCGCACTTTGTGAAGGCTTTGTGATGGCAAGTGACAACTGAGAATAGCAATCCATCTACTAGCTTGAGCTGTGTAGGACATAATGGAGAGGAAGCACACGTTGGGCAGGAAACTGGTGTAGCCAGTTCTTGGAGGGGATCATGCTTCTCTGCGTGAATGCAGGAATAGTGCCCTTCTGCTGGGCATCCTCGTGCCGCGGAGAGGCTGGGAGATGGGAAGGGGCTGTACCCCTCCTTCCTTCCCTGCCTCAGAAACAAAACAGAAAAAGAGAAGACAAATCCTTAGAGAAAAGCCATGCAAAGAGCCTGCATGGACAGGGATTTAAACCCCCACCTTTCGCTTTTATCAGGACTAAGATACTTTTTCTTTTCTTAACTTCTTTTATCTTCAGCTATGGTTTGTGTAGGTTGCTGAGCTCTCCTAACTCCTTGCTGCAGTGATTTTTTTTTTTTTTTAATATTATTTTCTTTTCATACTTTTCCCTATTTAATGGCTCTAGACCCAAATTAAAATGTATATATATTTGGAAGTTAAACGATTCTCTCCTAACCAAGTTAGCTGAAGTATTTAGGCAGCACACCTAAGGTAGATACTATGCTGTTTTCATTCGAGGATTAGAGCGTTCACGGCCATACTATGGAAGAAAAATACAGGTGTTAATAAAAATTTCAAAGTTGGCCAAAGGTACGGGCAAAGATGAAGTGTAGTACAGGACTCCTTCATTCCAATCACATACTTTCACCAGACCACTCTCTTAAAAACAAGCTTTTTTTTTTAAATGGAGGACCTGTGACATTCACTGGTTACACAGCTGAGTGCTCATTTAGTCTTCTGTTAGTAGGCTGACACCATGCTCCGGTAGTCGATAGTCATTAGAATATACTGTCAAAATATATAGTCAGAATTAGTGTCTTTCAGGTGTTCAGATTTGCTGAAGAGTTCAGAGTAAGACCTATGCATACAGGATATTTGTGTGTGTGAATGTCATTAAGGATGGAAGTTTTCTCTGCATGGAGAAACCCTGTTTCTTTTTTCTTCAAAAAACAAACTTACCTGAATTTCTTGCTTTCAGAAGCACCAGCTGGTATCTGTGCTGGACACTAAACCTTGATAATGATCCCATAAAATAAATTCCCATCCTGTATTAGCTTCCTGGCAATGCTGTTTGTGATCTAGAGTCCTTCCTCTCTCTGTCCACTGTCCTCCATTTGACAAGTTCTACCTATTCCCCTTCTAACTTCTACCTTTTATTAGAATCTTTTTCCACAGACAATCCCTAAATGCCTTGGATGGAAGCACAGGAAAGACCCGGTGCCTAGCTGCAGTAAGAAATTGCTTGGTAGGGATTAGTATGAACATTTACCCCAGTGCACCGTGAAATGACTGTGCAGTACTGCGTGAGGTGGTTCGGGACTTCTGTTGACGTGTAGTAATATAAACCTGTACAGGTTTTTCATCAGGATTTTCCTGATGAAAATTAAGTAAGGAATGACTTCTCTGACCTCGAATGGAGCAGAATGTATGTCAAAGAGAAAGAGTGATCTCTTGTCTTCGGCGTGTGTCATACCTGAAGTTGTGTAAATCCTCGCTGCAGTAACTCTTTGTTGCCTGGAAAGCTGTGTGAGAATGTCCTTTTGTGATACTACTCATCTTTGTGTTCACACTCTGAAAATAAATATCAGTATGTGTAAGCCATGGAGATGAAAGACAAAATAATGGTGCTGTCATGTTTTAATGAACTGATATGAACTGGATATGCAGTATTATAGTTTGCAAATTATGATGATCAAGATAAGAACCTACCCATATTTCATCTGCACTCTCATGTCATTCATTCTCAGCGTTATCCTTCCAGTTCTTCTGAAGCCGTATGTTTAGAGGACATTGAACTCTGTTTGTATTACTTTGTTTACCTATGAAAGGTTCCACAGTGAAAAGCTAAATGGCAAAAAAGTTACTTACTCTGTAAACTCAAACAAAACATCACAGAACAAAAAAGCAATCCCACCCCAGAGTTACAGGATTGGTGAGGAAGTTGCACGGTTGGTGATGGATGCATGTGGCTGGACAAAGCTGTACGTTCAAAGAAAGACCATCCAGTTGCCCAAAAGTAAGGTGCAGACAGAGGTTCAAGAAGGAAGCTTGGGCAGAATGTCACCAAAGACACAGAAGGACCCAAAAGACTTTATTTTATTTATGGAAAAGTTCTTTTTAGTTTTGGTAATTTTCTCCAATAGACAGAGATGCTGAACTACAGCCAGCTGTTGACCTCATGCCGAAAAAAGCACTGATCCAGCAGTTAGAAGCTAAAATCATATTCCCTGTATGCAAGGGCAGTGATGGTTGGGCGCCTTCCAGATTGATAGCTGTAATACATCAAAGTTGTTCAACAGTCAAGAGCAGGCTTAAGCCAGCTCTTATGACATTGAATAAAGAAAAACTGGCTGTATTCTTGGAGGGTTACAACTCAAGTTGGGTTTGAATTGAGCTCAACCTTGCACCGCCCTTTTCATGTATTAAATGTTTTTGAGGTTTCAGCTTAATTTAAGGCCTAATGCCAACCTTTTCCAGGTTCATGGAAAGACTCCTACTGAGAGTATGTAAGAAACAGTGCAAGAAGGAATAAAATCTAGCCACATTTTAATACTGGCCTTGATGCTGATGCCTGTGTGCTCATGAGTGTGTATTAATCTGGTGAGTAAGTACCTCCAGCTTGTCTTGTGCACCTTTTTAAAATAAATATTCCTGGCTGTATCACTGAACATATTTCCTAAACCTTTATCAGTTCTCCTACCCGTGACATTTACAAAATGAGCATTGTTATCTCTTGGTAAGTGCTTAATTGTTCCTTTGATCATTTCACACATTGTTTCAAGCCACAAAAAAGAGATTCTAATGTTCTAAACCCATAGTTAAAGACAGAAAAAAAAACCCAGCAGCTCAGGGCTGGAGGCTGCGAAGTACTGATAGCTACTTGTAATGTGTCAAGTCTCTGCAGCTTCCACTGAGGTCAGTGAAAAAACCCTAAGTCAGGGTCTGTTCTGAAAGTTGAAATATATCCTAGAATGGTCAGAAACCATTAAATCCACCTTTAGCTTTTAATATCCATTTCCTATATATTGCTAAATACAGCACATACGCTAGCTGGTCATGCCTACTTATCAACTGTATGATTCTTTTCCTTTCCTCTGACTTCTCAAACCTGTTTGAGACAAGTATCAAAATTGTCTGACTGACTTCAAGGAGTAAGCCAAATTTTTATTATTTATTATATATTTGCCCACATACCCACATACCCCCGAGACCTGTGCATGCAGTGTCTTGTGTACCTCTATATACACCTGTGTCTGTGCAGGTGCTTTTCTCTTTCATAGGTAGTAGAGCAGAGTCACACATCCCAAGTCTATGTTCAGGCTGAGCTCGAAGTGTTCCTGGAGGGCTGCGTGCTGCCGTTTCACGTGCGATGAGATAGCTCCACTTCTAGGTATGACTCCAACACGTATGGCAGGGCTGTAAAAACTGAGTCGAACAGACAACCTCAGGAACTGGCTTCTAGTGAAACAGCGCTGGCTGGGCGAGAGGAACTGGGTCACCTTGTCATAGTCTGCTGAAAACGGGGTCCATGGAAGAAAATATCAGCTGCTTTGTGAGCGTCTGTGTCCACGCTGCTTTAATAGTGGTTTCATGATTCACATCCAGAAGCACAGAGATGATCAGACACTTGCAAAGTTCTTGCTGTTAAAAGAAATGTGGCACTGTTAGATATGGGTTAACCACAAAGTGAAGTATTTTTGAGTGTATCTACTGATGCAATCTCTCTGATTTATCTACATGCAGGCAGATGCTACTTTGTGACCTGGGACAGACCATATGAAAAGTTTCACATGCTGCACCTCATCTCTAGGGCTTGCATGGCCTATCTGTCCTTTAGGGGAAAAAGGCATTAATTATACTGGAGTCATTAGGGCAGATAAAACGGACAATGATCGTTCTGCTATCCTGTATAAAACTGGTGAAATCAGCACGGGACTGTGCGCTAAGCAAAGTGCTCCAGGGTGGCTGATGTTACTGGTTAAACCATTCACCTGTCTTAGGTCTTTAAGTCCCTGAGCAACATTGTACGGGAGCTGAGGTATTTTTAATATTTTACTGTGAGAAAGAGAAGCAAGGCAGGCTAAGTACCGTGCTTTTCCACTTGTTATGTTACAGTAGAGCAGCTTGGCTACAACCCAACGAGGAGAAAATAACTGTTCTGTGAGGTCTAAGAAGTGTTTGGGATTTAGCACATACACTGGGTAGCCCACATTTACCTGATTTATATGTCCATGTTTACAGTCCTCACCTGCTCGACAGTTAAATAACCAAATGTTTTGCCCAGTAACTTGTTTTCCGTGGGACTTAAATTACTCTCTGAAGGTGTCCAGTGTCTATCCACCGATAGCAGAGTGTTGACATGCAGGTGAAGCTTACTTTGTCTGAAACAAAGCTCTCTAACAGAGCTATCTGGAATTATGTGGCTGATTAGGGTAAGGTTGATACATCTGTCTACTAGCAATTTGTCTGATGGTTCTTTTTGGAAGATTGGTTTCAGTTGCCCGTTAGTTTGTCTGATATTAATGTGTTGGATGAACCATTTATATGCTTAGCATCTGGTCGAGGTGAGTACTTTTTGGGAAAACGTTGTAATAGTGATCACAGTAAAGTGATATTAAGAGTAAAAAGGTTATTTTGGGCATGTGAAAATTTGTAATGTTTGCTTTGAAAAAAATACACCAGTTTGGGGGCTTTGAAATTTTATCTTCTGTTGTCAGGGTTGTAAATTGGGTTTTCCCTTTGAAAATTCACACAAGTTTGGTTACATTCTAAATATTTTGGGGGGAAAACAAAATCACACCTCTACCATGAGTCAAGCTTTCGGAAGCTTAGCAGCTAAATTTCCCCAGGATGATTTTCATATAGAGCAAATTGAAGTTTGAGGCAGAGTCTGTCCTTGCAACTGCTGTTCTTAACTGTTTAAATGCTGTGGACTCGCTGAGAAGCTGTGCTCTGCTTCTGGCTGAGAGGGGAGGCAGCTGTCTAAGAAAAAAAAAGAAAAAAGGAAAACTTGCCGTTTTCCATTTTCCTGATATCTCACTCCTGTCTTATGTTTCAGAAGTGGAGGAGGAAGCAGAAGGAAAAGCAGGGTAAGAGCTGAGTGTTGGAAGGAAAGGAACAGCAGGCTGATGGGTTGGTTTTTTTTCTTTTTAAATTTTGCACTGCCTGTTCCTTACGTGCAGTTGATCTTGTCTCAAAGCAAAATAGTGATGCCAGTGTGAGCGGGTTAGCAGCTTAGCTGTGGTGCTGCACTGGCATGGCTGTACTTGTGGGGCTTGTGGGCATCTTCTTTGTAATGCCAGGGAGACAGATGAGAAGCAGCAATATAGAATCACGGGCTAGTTTGAGTTGGAAGGGACCTTTCAAGGTCATGGAATGCAACCTCCCTGCAGTGAGCAGGGACATCTGCAACTAGAGCAGGTTGCTCAGAGCCTCGTCCAACCTTACTTGGAATGTTTCAACCACCTCTCTGGGCAACTTGTGCCAGTGTCTCACCACCCTTGTTGTAAAGCATTTCTTCCATCTATCTAGTATAAATCTTCCCTCTTTTAGTTTCAAACCATCACCCCTTGTCCTGTCACAACAGGCCCTGCTAAAAAGTCTGTCCCATCTTTCTGCTAGGCCCACTGAAGTACTGAGAGGCCACAAGAAGGTCTCCCTGGAGCCTTTTCTTCTCCAGGTTGCAAAAGCCCAGTATCTGACTGAAACCTCTTTTCTTTGCTTGGGATAATATGTATTTGTGGATATGAAGATATCTCATGCTTCAGGCTGGAAAGAAAATGTCAACAGTTTTTTTTTCTGAGGGTGAAAAAAACCCATAAAATTAGTAAGACTGAAACACATCCACGTGTATGAAAACCCATAAAAATAGTGTGGCGGTTGGTGCTTGATGCAGTTCTCATGTCAGCCTTCAATTTCTCTAATAGTACAAGCAAAGAGATTTGGCAAACGATTTATCCTAAGTTTGTCTTCCTGTCACTTAGACATACAAATTTCCACCTTCAATCCTCATTAGGTTCTGTTCAGTTGTTGCCTGTTTAGGAAAAGTACAGCAACGGGATAGTCTTTGCTTTGGTGCCCTCTTGTGGGGCCCTGTACTGGCTGAGGTACACGTTTAATAAACCTACTAGTGTTAAGGGATATAAGAAGTATGAATTGTTACTCTCAAGGTGTATTCAGAGAGCTCACACCATCCCGTGCAACTCGTTTGCTTTGAACTGGTACTTCTATGTGTGCTGGACTTTTTATCCAGAGACCCGTAACCACCTCCACATAACCAAAACCATTTATGTTCACGTTGCCATGTGTGTCAGTCTTAAGCAGTGGCAACATTGCAGATAGAAGGGCTGGACACTTGGGGAACATTTATGTAATGTATGATGACCAGCTCATCTTTGTGTTCCCCTGCCCTGTCTGCACAACCTACTTCTGTTTGAGAATGACCAAGGTTAGAGATAGAAGGGAAAATGAGAAGATTTGAAACCTATTTATGCTTTGCCTACATATAAGTATGTTCTCATATGTGCGTGTGTTGATACATGATGATCTCTATCCTATTAATTTCATTATTACTTCCTAATTTGATTTTTCTACCTAATTACCTACAAAATTCCTCTCCACGATTGTGTAACGTGTACAATATACAATGTCTGTGCGTGCACTGGACTTGCATGCGCTGGATTTTGAAGCCATCATTGGGCAGTCTAGCCTATAATGGCAACCTCGACACTGTTCTGTTTGCTTGAGTACTTGGTCTTTTAAAAGATTCACCCAGGGAAGTTCTCACTTATGTGAAAAAGGATGAAGGCTCTGGGTGAGAGCTGAGGCACCCAAAAGATGAAGGCTCTGGCTCAGCTGAGCCACTTTGCAGCTGCTGGTGTCCTGGTTTAATATCTCTCTTCTGGAGTTCAGTTTTATTCATTATATCAATTTTTTGTTGTTGTTATTTTTCTGATTAACCATTTTAGAGATCTGTAATGGGGGGGGGGGCAATTTAGTTACTGGGTTTTGCAGCAAGTTTCTATGAAGTGCAAAGGATTGATATTGCATGTCTCAGAATTGTGGAAAACATCCCTAACAACTAGCTCTGTGTTTAATAAGCAAACGTTTTCAGTCTTCTTCATTGTTCATGTCATGTTTTAAGAAGAAACACTCAGTTGTTTGGGAAGTGGGTGCTGCCTGTGCCTGGTGTCTAGCAGATAACATCCAGTCTGGGTCTGGGGAAGAGGCTTTCTGGGGGCTGTACAACATTTGGAACAACAAAAAGGCAAATATTTGAAACCTCTCTGGGGGGAGATGTGGTGGCAATTCAGATGCAGTAGCCCGTACAATGGGGAAAAACAAGGAATGCTGTTTTTCTGACGGGCCAGGAAGCAGCAAGTCTTAGAGGTAGGCTAAAGCTCATGTTATGGTGTGGGTTCCTCTGATAATGTCCATCCCAAACCCTCAGTGTCAGAAGAGAAATAAACTATTCAACATGGATCATTCAAAAGTTACCAGCTGTGCTTTAAGATAATCCAATGACATTTCTGTGTATAGATTATTTATGATGACATAATTATCTGTCTTCCCTCAAGGTTTTTACAGCTCTGCATGACACTATTTTAATTTTTAAATTTATTTCTTTACAGCTTCCTTATTGTGCTGATATGCCTTATCTTCAGCGTGCTTTCTACAATTGAACAGTATGCAGCTCTTGCTACAGGGACCTTATTCTGGATGGTATGTATGTGGACGTTCATGTGATTGATGCCTGTTTATTCTTCATGTGCAAATTCTGACCTCCTGAGCTAATACGATATCAAGCAGAATGTTCCTTATGGTTTCATTGACAAGAGGCTTTTCTGCTTTTCCCTGTTGAGTCTGTAAAGCCACAGAAACACCAGAAGTCACGGTAGCAGAAGAACAGTCTTACCCTATACGGCCTATGCTAAAGGCACCTATGCTGTGTCCACCATACACGGCCGTTCTAATTAAGCTTAAATCCCTCATATTGCTTCAGTAAATCCATTTTTCAGCCACACTGAAGGCCAGACACTTGGCCACACCGGGGAAGAAAGTAAATGGAAGTCCTTTCTTTTAGTTGATGTCAGATCCAGCTTTCACAAGTGTATTTTCATTGTTAGGGTTCAGACAGCTTGGTCTACCTGTCTTGCTTCCACTTCAGCAGAGAAAACAGTTACCATCTATTTATAGTACACTAGCGCTGGAACAGATACATATCAAGAAGTGTTCCAAGAGTATTACTCTGCTGCCAGCCTAGATTTCATGGAAGAGCCTTAATTTTGAAGCTGGAGATGCATGATTTTAAACATATGAAAATTTTAAAATTTGGTTGTACCTCGGTGGTGGGGTACCCCCTGCTAAATCATCACACCATTATTTTACTTGTGAAAACACTGTCACTGTATTGAGAAAGTGCTCATGTTTGTTCAAAATAGTTGCAGTGCACCAGTAATATAATTGTTATTTATGATATCATTATTAACATGAGAAAGCTCACTTGACCCCCCATAAATTATAATAGATGTTGTCAGTTTGTCTATTCAATATGCAAAGGTTTTATACCTAATATAAATATTGAAGGAATAAGGATATAGTATATTAAATTGAGTGTCAATCACACTGTTTCTACTTACGGTATCTTCATGCCCAGTATATTATTTTTAACTAGCTTGTAAGATAACTCCTATTATTTTAAATTTTTGAACATTATAATTAGTTGCCAGCTAATACAGTCTATGCAAATATTTCTTCATCCAGTACCTTTCCTGTTTTGTGGTTTGGGGTTTTCTTTTTGTACAGATTTAAGTTGGTTTTTGATGTGTTGCCTGCGTGTGTGCAATAAATTCAGTGTAATAGGGATGCAAGGCGTTCAGGATTAAGTACAATGTATGTCACGCCCAGTACGTATCGGGCGTTCAGACTATTCAATATTATCTTGCTTTCCAAGTAGCGTGAATCAATCCTCCTGCTCTATATCGCGGGAGAAATGATGGTTAATTTTTAACGTTGAAATCCTGCTCTCGTGGTTTCTGGGGAATTTAGCAGCTGTTTGTTTGCTCAGTACTGGCACATTCTGATATTATTTTCTTAAAGGCTTAATTGTGGTAATTTTCAGGAAACTGAAGGGGATTACCGTGACTCATCCAAAGCGGTAGATGGGCCAGTGTGCTCTCTGCTCTATCCAGTTTTGGTGGCACTTCCAAAGGAGTTGTGGCACCTCCACACAAATAAAATTGTCACAGTCCCGTTCCTGTTAGTAAAGTTTCCTACTAGTAAAATTTCTAGCCAGGAAAATTTTGTACTTTCATTCTAATATATTATTACAAGCTGTCAAAGTTAGATGTAACTGCATTCTTAAGGGGGGAGTCAATCACAGGTGACTGGCTGCAGAGAAACTGTAAAATGCAAAGAAAGAAGTAAAAGAAAGTGTAACAGCCTACAGAGATTAAAAAAAAAAAAGAAACAGGAAAAAACACAGTGCAAGCTTCCAACCCAAACAGTGACGTAAGGGGACTTACTAAAGCTTGGAAGAGAAATTTTTCTACTCATTCGCAATAGGAATTTTTTTTTGTAGGGGCCCAAAGTCATACAAATCATACAAGATATTACGGTTATATGAAGATAAGAGCTAAAAAGGTTGTTGATATATCTATAAAAATTAAAAATAAAATTTTCTTTTTATTCTGAAGCTGCTTGTCTTCTAATATCACCTCCCATTACCAGAGGAGGAAATGGAAAATGTTACATTATCAAGAATTTTAAAGCATTTTAAAAATGCTTCTGTTTTTCATAACAATAAGAAAAAAGCGAGGTTAACTCTGGCAAAATAAACAAGGGAAAGTTTGTGTGTTCCAAGCGGTGTTCCAGGTTTAGACAAAAACCTTACAATTAGCGGTTGAATCTTTCTCTACTTGTCACCACACTTCACAGGGCAAAGAGCCTTGATGAAAGCTACACCTAAATGCAGTTGTAATGGGAGATTAGGAGAGAATTGGCCTTTTGTCCCTTTCCAGAGTGCAGTGAAAACTGTTTAAATTTGCATGTGTTTATTTTATCTGCATTTCACTAGATGGTGCTGTCGGAGGGGGTTTGACTCCAGTTTCTCCTTGGCACTTGCCCAGCGTGAGCTAGAGTTGGGGCCAAGACTGAGAGAGGATGATAATTTTGAAGGTTCTTTGTACACTTGGCCCATTTAAAGTCGTGCTGCGGGAGAGCTTTTGCCATGACTCATAAAGAAAATGTGGTATATCTATGTAAAAATTGATTTGGGGGCTACAATATTTAAACTATGGAAAAAAGTACTTTGGAGATGTATGTTCCCAGAGAGACCATATTTTTCTTTTATTTTCATAAGCAAGGATTTTATGGTGCCAGAACACAGCAGAATGCTGTTATCTCAGCATGATCTAACAAAATCCAAGTGCCTGATCCAAGGAGATTAAATATTCTGCTGAACCAAGGGATATTTAGTGTGCCTGAAAAAGCCATTTTCTGGTAGGAATCTCATTTCAGTATTGATTCCAACGAAAAGAAAAAAAGGAAGGGTATGTTTTTATGATGAAAGTATAAGCTCTTTCCAGCTTTCTGTTTTCAGAGTTCCTTTTCTACTTCTTACTGAACAGATTAAACAATTTTTAAACATTAAGAAGACTATCAATTAAGATAAAGGTAATAGTTCTGGGTGGTTAACATTTATGTTACTGGCATTGAAATTATTCCTACAATTGAGAGAAAGCAGCACAGAGTGTATGCCTATGAGAAATCTAGATTGTATTTCTTTGTTAATATGATCTTTTGTTTCCAGTGTAAGCCTTGGGTTTTGTTTGCTGGAGGGTCTTGTGAGAAGGGTGGAGAAAAATACCTACAGCTTTTGATTCTCAAGGTAGTCTTCAGAGAGAAAAATGGTTCAAAGTGATTTCATCTTTTTTCTTTTTTTTTTTTTTTTCCTGTTTATCTTCCTTAAGAAGGCCAAGACAAAGGCTTACGATCTGGGCATCATCCTTTTGTAAAATAAATGGGATTAATGTCTGTCAATGATGCCTGGTGATAGCTCTACAGACTTTTGTATTCTACAGACTCTCTAAAGAACATCTGTAGGCGAGAAGGTGAAAAATTTGTCTTTGCAGCTTCAACTGTCCCCCAGTCTGATGCAGAGTAGGTCAGCTGGTGTCTGTATGGTGGACTTGGGCTCTTTAGCCCTTCTCCTTTGCTGGACCTGCAGACAGACCTGCCAGGGACTGACTCACTGCAGCATTTCCTGTCGCTCTGCTGACAGCTGACGTTGAGAATCGCAGCTTTCATTGAAAATCAGCTTAGTTTGTAGTAAAAAGGCCAAATGTGAGTGATTCAAAGGCACAGGAAACATGATTAGAAATGAAAATTGTCCTCCTCCCCTTTTAATTAGGTGACAGTATCATTAGTAGGTGGAACAAGGAGCTTCCTCTGAAGGTGAACCCAGGTGTTCTCACAGGGTTCAGTCTGATGCACTTCGCTGAGCTGTGCTGGCAGATAGTCTGAGTGCTTCTAATCTGCATCATTGCACAATCAGCGATGTTGGTTGGAAACGCTGCTGGTGGTAACATCTGAACTTGTTCTAGTTTGCAAAGCAACCCTGTCAGCTCCCCTGGTCTGGGGAGGAGAGTTAGGTGTTTAATATAAATGCAGTGTTAAAGGGCCTTAATTATAGAATCATTAAGGTTGGAAAAGACCTCTAAGATCATCAAGTCCACCTGTCAAACCCAACCCTACCATGACCACTAGACCATGTCCTGAAGTGCAATGCCTGCATGTTTTTTTTTTAACACCTCCAGGGATGAGGAACACCTGCAGTTTGGTTCAGAAGGTTATGTTGAACATGCTTTTAGTCCAGTTTAAATTCTGCTTTATGTCCATTCTGAGCAAGTCTGAGGGAGCCAAATAAGATGCTTCTAAGGAGGAGATAAGATTAAGAACAGCTGAATCAACTCAATGACATGGGCTTAAAGAAAGAAAAAGACAAGCCTGTTGTTACTGTGTGGTGTAGATGAAGTCTGAGCTGAAGATGAATGCCAGGAAGGCATTGATGGCGCAGAAGGAAAGTGTGCTAAGACCAGTGAGGGAAAGATGAGCTGCTTTTTGTTTTCATGTGCTAAAACTTGTAGAAGGAGCAATCGTTTCCCTTTAAGATCCGTAGAGGGCAGCATTGGACCATGCTGGGTCCTGCCTGGGGTGGCTGGAGCAAACCTTGGCTGGGGTCCTGGAGGAGATTAAAATATCCTTTGGAAGAAGTGAGCTATTAATAAAGAGATGGTTTTTCACATGGGCTTGGGGAATTTTATATAAGCAAGCAACAAAAAAAATAATTCTAGGAGAGAGGGGTGGAAGAAAAGGGCTGTGTAGATGTTGCTGCCAGAGACAACTCTGGCCACTTTGTGGTCCTAGCCACAAAACTCATGCTTTTGGCCTACCTGATTTCTCACCATGTGGATGGCTTTTAGAAAAAAGTGAGAACAGTTAAAGCTTTCAGTGAAATGAACTGGACAAGGATTTGCATGGAGGAGAAGGAAAAAGATGTTAACACTGAACTTGTTAACACACTGAAAGATTTCCAGTGTGTTGCGTCCTTTCAGGTACGCTCCTGCTGTTGTCTTAGATGTTTCCTTTTCAGTGAGGAAAAAAGTAGTAGTTTATTTGGCTAAACTTCTCTAGAATTAGCACCAAAAATGACTTTTAGATGGATATGGTAGGAATAAGCAGTGACTTTTATAGAAAAGAAAACGATCTTTATTTGTATTGCATACATTTCTTCTAGCAGGTTCAAAAGTTCTGGGTTTGAATTCTAATTTTGGTCTGCTCCACTGGAGTGTGTATTTGATAAAGATAAACTTGGATGCAGAAAATTTATTTACTCTAATTTTTGCCCTTTCTAAGGAATACGGCGAAAAATATATAATCCCTCTTCTTGGACTTCTGTGCTGGAGTTCTGTGGTGGCATAGCTGAAAGTTGACATTTAAAATAGAGTCTGCGACCACATCACTGTGAATGAAGGAGTCAGAACTCAGCATTTATCCCCACAGGACATAGGGATGAGTTGGCTATGAAGCACCAAGCATGCATTAGGGCTCAGACTTTGAAGACTAAGCCAGGCTCTGGGAAGAGGCGCAGGGTGGAGCTGGTGCCAGTTTCAGCCAGCACAGCCCACTGGTGGTAGGTCGGTCTGCTGGTGGCTTGGAGGCCCGCATGATCTGACACAGGGATCCTCCTCGCTGTGCTAGGGAGGGCTGCGATGAGCACAGAGCCTTGCTCTCCTTCCATGGTGAGAGAGCTTCCTGGCTTTCGCAGGTGAACCTCGGTGGCATGGCTGTTTTCAGAAAACATTGCTTTTATCGTGTGCAGCATTTTGAAGAATTTGGGGATAGGTGCTCCAGAGTTATTAGTAGTTCACCTGTCCTCAAGAGCTTGGCTTTGCTCTCATAAGGCACACAGTATGACCGGTGTTTTCTTTATGTTTTAGTGTAGCTGCATTCCCATAAATTCTGTTCAAAGGTGCATCTAAGAAAATAACATTGATGAAAAATGTACATTCATTCACTGTTACATCTATTGTCCACTTTTGTCAAGCTTTCTACTTAAGGGTTAAGGTTTGAGTGAACTTTTCTGCGGTATAAATTCTTGTCAAACTCAGAGTCTTTGCTTGGTAAACTCTAAAAGAAATGTGGTAAACATATTGTCTTTGAGATTATACACATTTCTCACTATTTAAGATGTTAGTAAACAAGCAGAGGATTACAATTTCCATCTTGGAAAAAAAAATAAAAATTCAACTAGTGAAATACTGGCGCATAGTGGAGCCAAGCAGTGAGAAGAAAGATTTTTAAATTTAGGGTTTATCTGGATTAGTGTGTAATGTTTGCAGTGACAGGTGTTTCCTTTATGCTTTGCCCAAATGTCTGGAAAGTAGTTTGTCATTAAGTGCTACATTCAGTGTGTATCTCGATTTCAGTATAACTGGAGGGTCTCTGGCTTTGTTAGGTCCTTGTTTTCACATCTGACCTCAGCCAGCTGGAGTCTATTGTTTTAAGCGTAATGTAACAGCTGACATAACATAATGGATATCGCGCTGAAAAACTGAAACAGTGCAGTGAACTGATGCAAAGGGAGGGGAAAGGGAGTCGGGAAGGAGGGACGGGGCAAAACTGGCTTCATGATTCACAGTGGAAGCTTGCTGGCTTGTTTTCCCGGGGGAAATTAGCTAGGAAATAGTGGGATGAGTCTGTTGAAGTTCTACTTGCAATTGATTACATATGATAGACTACCGAGACAAGTTTGAGTTTGCCAGCTGTCGCTAGCTGGTGGCTCTTGAACGGCTTTAAGTGGCCCTTGGTAGGTGAAACATGAAGAAACTCTGCAGGTGTGGTGTAATTGTAGTGCTGAGGAAGAGTGAGTCCAATGGCTTAGAAGAAAGGAGGTTCCAGGAGTTAGTAGAGAGAAAATAACTAAAATGAATGCGTTAAGAATTTTATTTTGTGGTGTTGGATTAAGTGGGTTCAATTAACTGGCTAAAAAACAAAAGCAACTGGACTTCTGGGTGACTTTCTGAAGTAAGCTTCTAGGAGTTCCTTTTCTAGAAACTCCATTGTTTCATTTCTTGACTTCTGTGTTTGCTGGGAGGAAAGCACATCTTGGCATTGAGCACTAACTGTGAGGGTGGTGAGACAGGGGAAGAGGTTGCCTAGGGAAGTTGTGGATGCTCCATCTCTGGATGTGTTTGAGGCCAGGTTGGATGAGGGTTTGGGCAACCTGGTCTAGCAGGAGGTGTCTCTGCAATGGCAGGAGGACTGCAACAAGATGATCTTTGAGTTCCCTTCCAAGCCAAACCATTCAACAGTTCTATGAAAACAGTGTAGTTGAGTGTTGTGGCATTTCTATGTTGCAAGGTTCGGAAGACTCTATGACACTGTGCACAGAGGAGGAACAAGGAGGTATAGAGACCACTCTGTTATTTCTTGTATATTTAAATGTATGTCTCTTTACATATATATTTCTATATATAGAACATATTTCTATTTTTAGCAATGATTAGAAAAAACACTTCTAGCTGCATTTTGCTGTATTGAGTAGAGTTTTTGGCCACTCCACCCTCCTGAGAGTTTGTTCCATGGTTTCAGGAGGAGGGGGGAATAAAACAGTCAGAACTCTATATGCTGGGGGGTTTTATGTATATGGGCATAGGCGACCAAATTAGGTTCTACATTTATAAGTGAAGTTTTTATGGCATGAGACTTGCCGTTGTGCCATGTGTTTAACTTTGTGCAGATGAGTAGTCATCATGACTTCAGCAGAGCTTCCTGTGTGCATAAATATTAACAGGACTGGGGTGTAATGGGAAAGGTTTCTTGAACAGTGTCTCCTTGTACTTAGGGATAACTTAGGAAGCACGAGAGTTTAAGTAACTACAAGCTGTATTTATCTCATGTGTAATGCTTTAAATTTATTTTTATTGAATTTATTTTGGTAGTGTGAAAAACGCCAGCAGGACTGAAGCATCAGTTCTGTTACCCTTGCACAAGGAGATTCCTCACTCAAGGGCGGTTCCTGCTGTAATATGTGGCCCAGTCCCGTCTTGTCTCAGTAATCAGAAAGGTCTTGTGAAAGAGTTTGTTAGAGCTGTTGATCCAGCGGCCAGGAATACATTGCATGGGCATTTGCACATTTATCTCAGCTTATAAAATAAATTAACGTTGTTGTAGAGCTTACAACTTGGTGTTAGTACTGAGCTCCTGGAGAAATCTTGATAGCCCAGAGAGCTGCCCCGTGCTGCGCTTTCTGTTCCGCATTCCTGACATGTTCGGTGCCTTGGCTGCAAACAAGGATGGGTGCCCATGTGCCCTGGCAGCGACAGCAGCTGTGCCACTGGGTAAGTTCTGAGTTGCCCCTGGGGAGCAAACACTGGGACAGTTGTCCTGAAACTCCTGCACCGCTCAGCTACCCCTATTGCTCATTCATTTCAGGGCCTTGCACCTTAGCAGACTGTTTCCATCAGGTATTTCCAACTAACCTGTCGAACATGAGCATATTTTTTAAGATGATGGGGAGTGAAGAATTGTTCTTAGTGCTCAGAAACAGGACTTGAAAGAACTAACAAAATAACCAAAACGCCTGTTTTGACACCCAGTCTCTGAACGCGAGTGCTGTACTGGCAGGCATCATTTTGATGGTTTCCCTTATGCTGATGACACTGAGGCTGACCCTTTTTTTTTCCTCCAGCATGCTGTTAACATCCTTATTAAGGTACCTTTCAGAACCACTCCTTTCCATTGTTGTTCCTGTCACCTTGACAGGACGTGCTTACACGTGGAATGCATGCAAAAGGAGTTGACTTCCCCGTCCTTTATTCCCAGATCAAGGTGAGAAAGGATATCTGCTGTAGAGGTGATCTGACTCTGCAGCGCAGCGGGTATAGTGTATTTAGATGCTAGTTTGGCTGCAATGCTGCAGAACAGTTTTAAATCAGAATATGTGCGTATGATGTCTGACCTCCATCTGGCCTACAGGCAGGGAGCTCAACAGCTACCTTCTAGGAGCTGCTCCAAGTCGTTCATGTAGTATGTGAAACTCAGAACACGTTGTACTTAGTGGCCAGGGCAGGGGAAAAGGGAGGAAAGAAAATTAAATATTGACTAATCTTACTTCTGTAATGCCTTACAAACACGAATGTACTTAACCTTGCAGCATTCTTGGGAGGTGAGCAGTTCGACGAGTAAAATTGTGTGACCCATCAGTTTTCCACCCCAATGTGGCTTTGGGAGATAAATCCTTCAGAGACCTCAGGCTGTGCTTTTGAGAATAGGTTTCAGTCGGCACAAACTGGCACTGCCACCTGGAGAAACGGTCCCGCTGCTCTGTTTGTGCCAACACAAGCATTTGTCCAGCTATGTTGTAAACTGCCTTGGAGAAGTCTTCTGAGTTCACACTAACCTTTTTTTGGTTTTGGCCAGATGAGATTGCTTCTGTTGGCAGCAGCTCTGACTTGAAGTGTTTGTGGAACTGTAGAGTAAGTTTTGTTAGCTTTTGATAGCTAAAAGCATGATGGAAACTTTATCTGCAACACAGTTTACAAGCAGACTCATGTGCTATCCATCTGAGAAAGGATATTATTATTATTATTGTTGTTGTCCGCATTGCAGCCCGCTCAAAGGGCCCTGCCTGTAAGACCAATTACAACACATGGTAGAGCAGGGGCCCACACGCTCTAAAAGATCATTCCTACCCTCACAGACCTTGCAGCCTACGCAGCTGACGTGCTGAAAAGGTGTGCGGAAGGTGTGAGCAGCCTCTTGCGCAGCCAGGCACTGAAGCAGAGAAGGACCAGAGAAGTCCCAGCTTTGGCCTGCCCCACACGTTCAGGGTTGGCGATGGGCCCCAGCAGTCACAACACTGAAAAGAAAAATACATTTAATTTCTTATCTTGTTTCTTAATGTAGAACTTGGAAAGCTTTTTTTTTTTTTAATCTGAAAGCTGAGATTTTGGCCCTCATTTTACATGCTTAGCTCTGTTTGTGTCTCTCTTGTATTGATTTGACTGAATAATGAATTAAGTAGCATTTTACGTTTACTTCGCATCTGTTTTGCTGCAGGACAGCAGGATATCAGCCTGACAGCTGATGGAGACCGACTTGACTGAAATTAATTTTATCCTACAGGTCTAGGCATGCCTACTCTAATCCAGAGCCAGTTACTGAACTCGACCTGACAGCTAGGCTGTCTCTGCGAACAAAAGCTATTTTGTTCAAGCTGGGCTAGTGCAGACAGGGTGTAGATAAGGTTGCAGAAGCATGTATCTCTGGAAAAGCTTTAACAGCAGTCATCTGCTAGCTCTTTGCTGCCACCCCTCAATGGGATTTTACTCTGCTCCAGTGCTCTGGACTGTACTGTGTTTGTGTTCATGGTCCTCTGCGGTGCTTAGCTGCTCCAGAAAGCCTTCTTTACCACCAAAGATGGTTAAAAATAAATTGGTTAGTTTGAAGAATCCAGGAAGATCCAGGTTAGAACTGGGAAGTTCCTCCTAAATGTGACAAAAAACTTCTTTGTTGTGAGGGTGCCAGAGCCTGCCCAAAGAGGTTGTGAAGTCTCCTTCTCTGAAGAGATCCCAAACCCTCCTGGACGCAATCGTGGGCACCCTGCTCTGGGTGACCCTGCTTTAGCAGAAAGATTGGATGAGATGATCTCCAGAAATCCCTTTCAACCTCCACCATGCTGGGATTCTGTGAAGAGGGCCAAGAGCGCTTCCACCATGGGTTACCGTTGTTTGGCTTTGTGGGTGGTAATCTCCAGCGCAGTAATGAGGAGCTGGGAGCGGTGGTATCTTCAGTGATCCTGAGCACGTGGTTGCACGCACCAGTATAACCTATATAAGGTATAATTGTACCGTTATGTCATCATTAATACAATAACAAGCACATTTGGGTTTGAATTACTGCAGCTATTTTGATAAAAAGAAAAAAACCATAACCGAGCCCCAGTCCCAGCGTATCTCTACACACAATACCAGTATTAAACGCGGGGGTAAACTAGTCCCAAGAAAGCAACTTAACTTATAGATTCCTAGTATGTGTGTGCGTATATAGATATACAAACATTTTTAAAAGCTGCCTGGATATGAGTAGGATTTTTCAGACATCATGATACGTCTTTTCATCCTTGCATATTAAGATCCAGCTCACTTGTGAAACAGTTAAATATTTAAGTACTCGGAGTCCCGTGCCCTTCTAAAGCAAATGAAGTTAAAAAGGATGTAAAGAAAAAATTCTTCCCTTACTTGCAATTGTGAACTGGAAGCTTAGTGAGTTTATTTCTCATCTGCAAGGAAAAAAATGCCAGAAAATTTGGGGTAGTATCCTGACTGTATTGAAGTCAAGCTTTGCACTGGTATCTGCTTAGAAATCCATTTGTGATACAGGGGGTAAGGTGGAGGGGGTAGATCTGGGATCTTGTAGACCTTGAAAGGAGAACAAGCTTTGTAGCAGTAATCAAAATTAATAACTGCTTGTAAACAAAGACCTATTTTTCTATTTTGATGACAAAACCGGGAAAGTCTGTGTTAAAATGGTTTTGAGTAGTATAGCAATAACATGCAATTTCTTTTTCTTTTCTTAATTGATTAAGTCCGGTTAATGGCCAGTGAGAGTCAGAGGTGAGCGACTCAGCCATGCGTCAGGACACACAAAAATGTTCTGTCCAGCGACAAATCCCGAAACAAACAGGCAGCCTGCCAGCCTCTGCTTCCTCAGGGTCAGCAAGCCAGGGTTCTGAAATGCTAGTGAAGCCATTAAGAGAAAATGGCTTCAGGAAAGCATCTGAACTCTGGTTTCTAAGCGTTTGGACACTAGGAACTGTAAGGGTTCATGTCCCAGGCACCTTCATTTGTTTCGTGACTTATGTTGAGGGATATTTCTCTCTTTAGAACCAAATAATTATCTTCGTAGCTATGTAATGAGCCCTGTGACCTCTATCTAAATTTTTCTTCTTTTTTTTTTCTTAGTATTTAAGGACATGTTGAGCTAGAGCTTTTTCACTGATAAAAACTAGTTGCTTTAGAGAGCTGGAGCAAGATGATGGAGACTGTCAGTGGAGAAAGGGTGGAAAAAGAGGAAGAAGAAATGTGAAGTGGCTTGGATGAGGAATGAAGTACCTGATCAGATACTTCCTTGTCATTTCCTTTTTTCTGTCACCTCTTGGAACAGGGAGCCATTCAGCCTTTCAGTATATGAAGGGGGCCTACAAAACAGCTAGGGAGAGACTTTTTACAAGGGCTTGTACTGATAGGATGAGAGGTAATGGCTTCAAACTGGAAGAGGGGAGATTTAGATTAGTTGTCTAGGGAAGCTGTGGAAGCTCTGTCACTGGAAGTGTTCAAGACCAGGTTGGATGGAGCTTTGAGCAACCTGGTCTAGTGGGAGGTGTCCCTGCCCATGGCAGGGGGGTTGGAACTAGATGATCTTTAAGGTCCCTTCCAACCTGAACCATTCCATGATTCTTGAGCGTTGTAATTCCTTAATGAATTGCAGATAGACTCATCGCGGAACAGTATCTTCTGTCATTCCTTCTGTAGCTTGAACTTAAAAGTCATTACTGACTGAAGCAGTCTACAAGGCACGGAGAATTCAAACACACAGAAAGTCAATGTCAGTTTAAAATTTGAGGTGGTTCAGCCCTTTTAGAGTTGAGTGACTTCTGTTGCCTTTCTGAATGTGCATCTAGGCTTTCATGCGCAGTATTGCTTTGCTCGTGTGTCAGCTTTTTAAAACTCAAATGTCTTTTAATCACTTTAATACAAATACTAATCCCAGCCTCTATCCCAAGAGGCTTCAGGACCAAAAGAATTGTGAACATTTTAAACAGAAATGAAAACTGACCTAGTGCGGGGCCTTCATTAAAACTGCTACTGTTTCTCTTCTTTATTCTTAGTCTTGGATGGAAGGCTGAAAACAGTAAAAATCTTGGGAAAGATTTTTGTTTCTGTCTTTTCATTTTATTTCCCAGTAAGATAACTTTCATGTGCCGTGGGACCAGGAGGAAAAACAATGACATCCAACTGACCAGCATAGCGGAAGTGATATCCAGAACAAAGAAGGCTTTTTATTTGTAATATCTTACTTTTTTATTCATCTCAATTCATAACACAGGAAATCAATAATTTTCAGTTGCTTTGGTAAAGTACTATTGGGTCAAAATCAAGCAGCTCTTTTAACAAATGAACTTAGGGTAATGTAAGGCTAAAGTTTCAAAGTGATGTGCTTTTTACTTTGATTTATTTATTGTCGGTAGCTTGTCAGGCCTTTGTTTGATTTAGGAGCCATTGTGGGCAGCCAGAAATTGAACTTTATGTAATATAATCTATCTGTCACTTAGTATCAGTTCCCTAACAATGATGTTAACACATTCAGACTTCAGCATCTGGACCTCGCACTTGAGTTTGCAGCCACTAGGTAGGGTCTAATGTTTCAGTGCTTCCATGTAGTTCCTTCCCAGCTATTTCCCATCTGTGTCTGACTGTCCCACTTCCCTAGGGGTCAGTCACCAGTGCTGCCAGTGTCACCAGACAAGCCTTTTCCCAAGAGAAAACGTTGGGTTTTTTCACTGTATCACTTGTTAAATGGTACTAGACTGCTAGATTCATTGCCTTCCCCTTAAAAGCCAGAAAATTCATAATAAAGCAGAAAGTTGTGGAGTTATGCTTGAGCATGTCTCTGAGATGAATGTATAGCTTTTTATTTCCTTGGCCAAAAAAGTGATTTCTCAGTCTCCTTTAATGTTTAACAAAATAGAGGCTAATGTGTCCATGGAACAGTAAGGTATGATTGTAGGAGAGGCTAAGAACAAATGTTCAAGAGTCTACGTCTGTGTTCTCAACCTTCCTGATAAAGTCACTTCTTGACAAGAAAATCTGTAAAACTTAATGTACTAAACGCTCCTGAAATTTGTGGCCTGCCTTCCCCCTCCTCTAGTACCTCTACGGCTGTCAGGCTTTTCTCGGAATGTGCCTGTACATGTTCCACGCTTTCCTAGCTGGAGAAGACCTTGGAGGAAAGCAGACAACCCTGTCCCTGAGCAAGAGAAAAATTCACAGATCTCCACCCTGGGCTTCCTGTGGGCTTCCAAGAACGTGCTTCTGCGATTGCTGCGGTGATTTCCTATGCTGCTTGTGGTGCCCGGGAGCTGGCTGTAAATGAAGGGCCCCTTTGTGCTTTGGGCCCAAGCATAACATGGGAGCACTGAAGAATAAAAGCAGTAGGTGGGCTGAAGGACGCTCTTCCCCACGTCTGTGCTCTTTTATAGGTAGCAAAGTACCTGTTAGTACTAATGACAGAGCCATCAAATAAATATGGTATCTTTTATCATATGCTGACCTTCTGTTTTCTTCCGTGAATTGGCTGCTTATTTTAGGTATTAATTCACAAGTTGGGAGAGCCCGGAGCAGTACCTCTTCTGTCTCTTCTGTGAGTAGCAAGGAGGGAATGGAACTTCCCTGGGAACATCTGGCTGAGCTGAGCGGTGCCAGGACACCCACCCCCAAGGGAAGGTGACCGGCTCTAGGGTGGGGCCACATCAAGAGAACAGTGCAGGGAAACGGAAACTGGGGTGAAAAAGGATGCCAGAGTGTTTAAAATAGAGCTGCTGCCTCTGTCCAGTGGTCTAGCTCCTGTTTGTGGAATAAATTTTATGAAAGATGCACTTATTTATGTCAGTCTGTGATATGTAGGTCTAGACCAATCAGCATGTTTTAAGAGGCTGGGAAAGAAAAGAAAAAAGAGGAAGCTATTTTGCTTTCACTTTTTGCGTTAAGGTTATTTAGTCTAAAAATCTTTGAAGTTAAATAAACATTGTATTTTAAGCAGCTGAAGGCATTTACTATGTTTGCAAAGGTCTTTGCTCTTTGCAGTCTAGTTTGAGGAGATTTGTTTTTGTCTAGAAGAAACGAAAATATTTGTGAGCTTGCTTTTGACTCTTGGATTGCCAGGACTCCTCTTCTGTGGGAAGTGGAATTGTACAAAACATCGTTTTGATATGAGTGCAAAGGAGAGTTCCTCTGCTAGTGGGGTGATCTGGAGCAGTTCTGTTAAAAATCTTTCCTTCTGCTGCTTTCAAGAAGGATGGGTCACATTTGTTTCAACTTCCTACCCTGTACGGTGCTGTTAGGGCAGGTGCTTACAGCAGTCTTGATGTCCATGTTGTTTAGAGAGGTTTCCCTCAGGAGCCTAAACAGGTAATTACAGCTGTGGGTCCTGAACTGTCCCTCAAAGTCTCCCGGGTTTTTGTCGCCACCTGAAATTTGGAGCACCTTTCCAAGTTTTGAAGTGTTCAGTGGTCCTACTGTGTGAAATCGGTGGTGTTCTGGTGCAGTTAAGTCAGCTGGCAGGGGCAGATTTGTTATTAGCGATGGAAACCCCATGGAACACAACAAAGCTTGAAGTTTGAAAGTGGCTTTTTCAGCTGCATTTTCCTTTGATCTTCCCTGCCAGCTGCACCATGAGTCACACATGAACCAGACCTGAAAATACATTTGTGAGCCCCAAAATGTCAGTTCCTGCAGAACTGCTGTTAAGCTTTATTAGAAACAAGGATTTCACTTGTAATTTAAAATGGTGAGCTACAGATGCTCAGGTGGCATTGAGATTCGGGTTTGGTACCTGTCTGTTGCCTTTTTCACAGAATCATTACGGTTGGAAAAGACCTCTAAGATCATCAAGTCCAGCTGTCAACCCACCACTACCGTGACCACTAAACCATGTCCTGAAGTGCCGTGTCTATGCATTTTTTTGAACATCTTCAGGGATGGTCACTCCACCACTTTCCCAGGCAGCGCTTAATGCTTTCAAGTGCGCTTGAAGTCATGTTGTGGTCTTTTGTGGAGTTTTGAGTTTCAGAGAAGTAGCGCTACTGTCTGATTCAGGGTGGCATCACTGCCACTTCAGAGTAAAGAGATATGTTTACATCTTTCTACACAATCAATGTGTAAAAAGACTGTCCCAGAACCTAGTGATTTTCTGTAAATGTTAATCCTTGCCCGTCAGTTTAATTACATGTGCCCAGAATGGTCTGTTTATCTATGAATGGGCTTTGTTAAATCACACGTGATCCTTATTCTGCAGTTGTTTGTGTTAGCGTGCCTCACAGTTTAGAAAGAGCAGAACCTTGAGTGTAGAAAGATATTCTATTTATTCTAATCAATGTGTCAGAATCAATGAGCGTTACCAAATGAAAAATGATGGAATTACTGATGTGTTGGGTTTGTGAGGCAGGGTTTTGGGAGCAGGGGGGCTACAGGAGTGGCTTCTGTGAGAAGCTGCTAGAAGCTTCCCCCCTGTCTGATAGAGCCAGTGTCACAAGTCCTGAGGAGGAGGAAGGAGCGACAGAAACAACTGACCACAACACCCATTCCCTGTCCCAACATTGCTCGAGGGGAGGAGGTAGAGAAATTGGGAATAAAGTTGTGCTCAGATAGAAGGGAGGGGTGGGGGAAAGGTGTTTCAAGATTTAGTTTTTATTCCTCATTACCCAAGTCTGATTTGATTGGTAATAAATTAATTTCCTTAGGTGGAGTCTGGTTTGCCTGTGATGGCTATTGCTTGGTGAGCTCCCTTTCCTTATCTTGAGCCTTTTGTTACATTTTCTCTCCCTTGCCCAGTTGAGGTGGTGAATGATAGAGCAGCTTTGGTGGGGACCTGGTGTCCAGCCAGGGTCAGCCCACCACGCTGCTTATGTAATAAAGTCAGAAAAACACCTTGAAGTGTGAGAATGTCATTCTGGTAAACAGATAAACACACCAGATTAAAAACCAAACAAAACCCTCCCAAAACACTTGACCTCAAGAAAACAAGCCACACAGAAGGCAGTGAAGTCTACTCTGATGTGAAATGCTTAATTTTCTGGTTATTAAAATACTAAAGTAAACCTCCTAAATTTGTTCAAGTAGCTCTTGCAATAGCAGCAGCCAGGCATGAATTTCTCTACTGTCCTCCAAAATATTTATAAGGAAAACTACTTAAATTCTGGATTTGCCACTAAATCTTTTGAAATAGAAGAAACAAAACAAAACAGGAAAGGTTTGTGTACATGACAGAATTTTGCTTGCTTATGTTGTTAGAGCTTGATTTCTCTCTTTGAATGTAAGGTTATGTTTAAAAGCTACATTCTCCTGGCATCTGCCCAGATTATGTTCTTCAGAACTCTTTAGTGTGGGCTAAAATAAGCAGTAGTAGTAGTTAAACAAATACGGCACAGTGAAAGCACACGCTTTGATCAAGTATCATTGACAAATGTTTCCATGTCATGGAAAGCGTGAAATAATGCATTTTATTTCTGTCTTACTGTAGTACGTGGCATTAGGTGAATCAAAACAGGTGGATTCTACGAGGTACATATTGATCTGTTGTAGAAATTAATACGATTAATCAAGAATTATAGTAGTGCAAGGTGCACCTCTTTTAGTAAGCGCATCTAAAAACACATTTGGCAGTAAATACACCGCTTAGTTACATAACCAAACTCTCAGCTTAAGGAAAAGGTTGAGAGAAGGGTGATGTTGTCTAACCTCTCCTGTGGATATTGAACCCAGCTACTTATTCCTGTTTGGATCGAGGTTCCAGCCTCTAATAATGTTTATACTGTCTCAAGCACTGTACATTGCAACCTGGAGAGAAATACTAAAGACTGCAGCTACAAGAGCCTTGTACTGCAGGTTCTTCTCTGAATATTTGTGAGATATTGTCATAGTGGCTGCCCCTTCTTTTGCACTTGTAGGGTCTGCAGTGATTATGGTTCCAAAGAGTGTCCCTTTTGGACAGAGAAAGACATAACTGTTGATTTTAAACAGGGTGAGGCCTTTGCCATCATGTTAAGGAGCTTTCTTAAAGCTATGATCTGCTAGATACAAGCCACGTGATAACTCAGCACTACAGCAGCAGCAGAAGCTTTTCCAGTATATGTTGTGCTGCAAAGCATAATGCCTAAAAATGAAGATTTTCTCTCTGGATCTTTTAGGTGAGAAAAATCTGAGCTGCATAAATGATGAGAAGGAACTGTAAGATGGTGCCTTGCATTGTAGTGGTTCTGTCTGAAAAAGAAACCTTTGAGCCAGCATCTATGAGATGGTTTCTGCTGAATTTAGTATCAGTGGATGCAAAAATTCCCCTGCCCATCCCTCTGGGTGGGAGTTGTTCCCATAAGAGGTGGGAGATAGGGTCATCTGCATGGGCTCCTCTGCTGCTGCACTTGGTCAGTCTGGATCATTGGTTTCAAGTTTTGTTGGTCTGAGATGAGCTTAATACAATAGAATGGGAATTTTATGGCCTACTGAAGAGCTGGCATGCACTCACTTCTATCCCTGCCGTTGGGTCTGGCAGCAAATCAGTGTGTTTACCTCTCTGTGGTACGGCAAAGCTCTTTTTTTGGTTAGGGTTGGATTTTTGTTTGTGCTTCATCGCTTTCAGTGCTGCTTTTGCTTGAGGCTTGAGTATGAACACATGCCTTCTAACCTGAGGCCGAGATGTCCAAGTTGGGGTCTCAGCATGTCTCTGGAGGTGCCCTTCTCCTGGCCAGGATTATGGATGGAGCAGTGGGTTTTCCAGCTAAGAGCAGAAAGCGAGGCGGGGTGAATGCAGGCCTAATTGCATCTCTGAAATGAAATTTAAGCTTCTAAAAATCTTATGAGTAAATCTTTCTTATGTAGGTGAAGAAGAGTTGTTTGACACACGTCTTGTCACCACCATCTCTCTGGCACAGTTTATGCTTGAAGAGTCAGCTTTCTTTACAAGTGTGCCAACGTTACTTACATCGCTTCAGAAGATATGATAGAGGTTAAGAGATATGATAGAGATTAAACCACTGAAACCCTTATGAAGACTTTGTCTCAGGGTGTCTGTCTGTAGTGGTTGTGTAGCTGTATCAACCAAAAATAATGTGCCTTGTGATGTACCCTCTGATTTCATAGTCCTGTATGTCCTCAGGAGAGCTAATGAGCTTGTCTGATTTAAACAAAGTCCTTACACTTTTAAAGCATGGAGAAGCAGACAACTGGAAACCTCATTCTCTTTTGTTGGATACAGTTGTATTTTATTAAAATACTGCCGTTGCAATGCAATGTTTGTGCTGTACACAAAAGAAAGAATGGCAGGGATAGTTGTGATATAATGTCCAAGTAACATTTCATCGTGTGATTTTTCTAGCAAAATTCTTTTAAAAACAAACCAAAAATTAATCCCTTTACTTCTGTGGACTGGAAGTGCCCTGATTATCTCTGGGAAGACTACCATTATTTGGAGTTTAAGCGAAACACCCCCCAGGTGGGAGGCCAGCTCCGTGGTCTTGTTGCAGCAGTGTTGTATTCATTGAAAGCCCTTTTTTTAGCATGATGCAGACTGGCTGCTCTCACTTCTTTATTGCTTTACATTTTATCAGAGCTTAAGTGATCTTTAGACAAGCATCCGTAATCCTTTGCTGTGGCAGGGCTGTAAGGGTGAGTACCTGAATGTAATGAACAAACTCACCATGAAGTGAAAATTGCCACGTAGATAAGGTCTAGGGAAGTTGGGTTTAAATGAAGAAAGCAGTGAGATGTAATCTCCCAGGAGATCTGAAAGGAAATCTGATGGCTCTGGGTGATTTAGGGAGGAAACGCTGACTTTCACTGAGGTGGTTTATCCAGCTTTTACTTACCTTACATGTCACCATACAATTATTGTGGTCTGTAAGTGCTGCATGGGGCAAAAAAGATGTATACATTGTCTTTGTTGATAATGCTCCTCTGTGCCTAGAAGTTCTTCTTTACAGCCCTGCCACTCTGCACAAGCCGTGGGATGGCTGTTAAATTGCTTGGGGAGACCTGTGAAATGTTCCTCTTGCAGTGCCCAGCTCTAGAAACTGCCTCTGCTTCTTGCTATGGAAGTTTTCCTCACTTGCAATTTTAAACTGGAAAATCGAGGCGAGGAGGAGCCCGGCTGCTCTGTGTGCTGCTCCAGGCTGAGCACACCCTTATTGTTATTTCTGGACGTGCTGATTCAGCATTGCAGTGCTGCATAATATATACAAAATACGAGGGGTTGCGTATGTCAGAATAAAAGTAAACAGGTCAGAGCATGTCCTCCGTGTATTTGTAGCTCGCTGACATCAGCAGGAGCTACCTACATCTGAAGGCAAATCCAGGCTGTGCGATATGTGGAAAACCCTGTGCCTGAAGCAAAAGGCGCAGAGGCTGCGTATCGTACATTTAAGTGAACGTCACTTCTAGCTGCCTTAATATATACCCTACTTAGGTTGTATATCTAACCTTAGTGATTAGTGCCCGTTAGGTATAAATGTGGTGACAAGCTGTACCTTTCTGGAGCTGCTTAAAAGTTACAAATAGGCATGACTGAGTAGTTGAAGGACATTGAATTAAACATGCTTGAATTAATAGGGTAATGATTGGTGCTGCTCAGAGCTATAAAATAAACACTCGCTAGAGCTCTGTGCTATGTGGCAACCAGCTCAAGCCACAGGGTTGCTGGAAGTATTCTGAAATGACTCAACTTTGTTGTTAAGTGAGAGAGATAATCCTAAGAAAGCTCGCTACGGAGGCTCCCTGTGCAGTTAACGTTTTAAACCCCCCTTTGGCTTGTTGTTATGACTTCAAAGATACTCTAAAGCCTTTGTTAAATTGATCATTAACTCTGCAATGTTATAATTAGACATTTGAACTTGGCTGCATTCAAAAAGAAAACAGAAGAATGAAAATCCTAACCAGTGTTGTTTCTCTGCAGCTCATCAGCATGGTCAGAGACGGATTAAAGTTCCACAGGAGTTAAAAAGCAATGGGAATTGAAAGCATTAACCAGCCTTGCAGGAAGGATAGGGAGCCATTAATCCACCAAGTTTTTCTTTGAAAGTATGGAGCGAAAATAATGTCAGGAACCTGAAATGAGTTACTGCTGGAGATTTAGATTTAAGCTCATAAAACCATTTAGATGGGAATGCTGGGGAAGCATGAGCTGGGGAAGCCTGAAGTGTCCAGCCCAGCAACTGAACGTTTTATACTGAGCGGTTGTGTGCTGCTGCTGACCTATTACGTGTTTGCAAAACCAGCGGAGGAAGCCCCGTACGGCAGCTTGAAACAATGGCAACGGGCCCGAGCAGCGGCCAAGGAGATTGAGGGTTGGATGCTGTGGTTAAAGTTTATGAGGTCCAGGGCTGGGAGAAGCTCAGCCCTACGTCTCCCACTTACTTTCCTCGGTCTCTGCTGATGGAGTACGAGTCGAGACAACAGCTGGTAGCTACTATACGCCCGGCTGCATAGTGGATGGGAAAGCCCATCTCCATAGTAACAGAGAAGGCATTGCGTGTGCTGCTCCTGCTCGAGCTGGGGAGTAGCTGGCTAAAGACATCTGGTCAGTGTAGCTAATTCTCAGGGGAAATTAGCTCATTTCATCTGATAGTAACCACAGAAACTTTTGACTTGGTTTAATAGTATGATGCTGAACATGAGATAGAACTGACGGGTTCAGCAGTTTTGAAAGTCAAAGATTATCTAGCTACTTTTAGATAAATATTTTTTTAAGGGAGGCTATTGCTTGTGCACATTCCCCTACCCCCTGCTCTTCCCCATGGTGATGTTTCTGTCTAATATGATGGTGATTCTTCAGTGTGGGGTGGGTTTTAGGAATTTAAAGGCAGTTTTCTCTTTGTAAATATTTATTTCTTTTGCTTACATGAGCTCTTTTTATTATACAGTGAACCCTCTAAGCCTTTCATCTTAGTGGAGCTCAATATAGTGTGAGATACTGTCTGTGTTAACATCTATGGCTTGTACTCTGGAAAGCTCATTCCCCACCCCCAAAATCCCGAGTCTGTTAACTCTTTGCTATTTTAAAAAGGAATACTCTCAACAGCTCTCATGGCTACAAATAAACCTCAAAATAACTGGTAAATATGTATAAAAGTCTTCAGCTATTTAACATTGATTAAATCAATTACAGGTCATATTTTTGTGTAGAACACAGAAAAATTCCTCGTTGATTTTTTCAGAACAAATTCTGCATCCACTATGCAGAGACTATACTGAGGACATGGTGGTTGGGTATGCTGTTTGTTTTGTTTCCCTTAAAATTTAGTAGCTCATACTATCCTGTGTAACCTTCAGAAATTTGGAGGAAATTGAAGAATGGAAACTTTTTCCCATTTGCACGTGAGAGTATCATTATGTGGTTTTCATACACCAGCAAATGAATGTAGAGGACAACAGCTTCTAAGTATAATGCATGCAGAAAAGTGTCTTATAAGAGGCCCAAGAGCAACATCCTAAATGTGTGGGGCACAAATAAATGTTTGATCTTCCACTGGCTCCTACCCGCTACTGACACCAACTCCTGGTTGTAAATATTGAACTCAGTGTGATCTTGTGACCATCATGAACTAGAGAATGAAAGTGCATGGACAGGCATAAGCCTGAACCGTATGTCTCCCTTCATGGAAGACCAGCAGAGCTGTCAGTCTTTAGAAGCCCTACCCCTGATTTCTGTTTGAGTGTGGGTGGATGGATGAGAGAAGTGTGCTCAGCTCTGCTGGACAACAGCAATAAATGATTACGTGGAGAATAAGAGCTGCTAGCTGCCATAGTTCTTAAGAAAGATCAGGGGAATTGGAAGGTCTTATAAGCATTTCTCAGATTTCTGTTAATAAACAAAGGCCCCTGAGCTTCCTAAAACAAGTCAGACAAGTGCAGCAGATGTTCGAGGGCCCCAGGTGGGTTGTGTAGATGTTAATAAACCAGATGAGCTGAAAGCAGTTAATGAAAGAAGTTTAATCAATCTGAGTTGATTCAAGAAGTGACTACATGATGAACACACATTCCTTACTGAATGAAGATTCAGTGGTTTGCTGTCTCTGCTGAGCTCATGTTCTGATGAATCAAGAGTCACATCTCTGTGGAGCCAACCTGGCCTCTAGTTTCAATGTTTTTTTTTCCCCAAATGGTTCTCTTTCCTACCTGGAAACAGTTGCATAATAATATGAAGAAGTAGATGTGTGGGTGGTTGTGGAGAGGACATGGAGGAAGTCTTTCACGTTTTGCCCAACTTCATACTGAGTTTCATAGTGAGTGAACTGTCCTTGAAACGGAAAAATAAACCTCTTGGTTTCATAGTTTTAAAAACTTCTTTCTGAAAGTGATTTGCATTTAGTACCTTTTTTTGTGTAAACATAGGTTACAGGAATCAATATGAAAAATTCTACTTAATCATGCAAAACTGGTATTATTATAGAAAAACTTATGATGCTAGAGGGCTTTGGGAGTCTTGAGGTGTACGGTTGTTTGCCTCTCTGGCTTCTTTGTTTGTTTCTATAAAGCTGAGTGGCTTCTGTTGAAACTTTCAATAAGTCTTCCTAAAGCTGGATGTTGATAAAAATTAATAACCACCCTCACTGGGATTCTCTAATGTGAAATCTTCTCTTTCATGGTGCTGAGAGGGTATTTCATTTCTGCTGTGCTCCTTGTTTTCACACCACTTTCAGGAAGATTCATTCTCCTCTGACATGCCTGACCTTCTGATCCGTCCAGATCAACTAGTGCATTCAGGAGTTTGGAGAGGAAAACTGGAGGTAGACAAGGTAATCCCATGGACCTCTTCTGTAGTGAGACCAGCTCCAGAACAGAAACCCTGCAATAAACCTCTCTTTCAAGTGAGAACTGATAGGAAATTTCCTCTGCTGCTTATACCATTGCTCCAAGCTGAGAATACTTTATTGGATAGTTCAAAACAGTTCCTTTAGGCTGACTCTGATTTTTTTTGTTCGTTTGTGTTTTTGTTGTTTGTTCGTTCTTTTCAGATTTTAGCTGTCTAAAGTTAGGTTAGGGTAGTATGAACCAATCACACAGGCTTTCCCTCTGTGGAAAAGGGTAGGAACTCCTGAGACCGTAGCTTGTTAAGGTGCGTAGGACACCAGAGATGAATTTCCATTCGTATGTACCTGTTTCTCTCTGTTAACGACCAAAAAAGCCACCCATACTTTCGTTGTTCAAGTACTAGGAGTTTTCATTCTCCACGAAGTCACTTTCAAGCTAGGCAGTTCGTATTAACTTAGTTAATCAGTATTAGTATTAATGCTGCTTGTATAATCGTTTCGTAGTTATGAATGTGCTTGAAAAATGGCGCATCTGGTTATGGAGGTTTTGAACAGTTTAACTGGTATTTGGAGTAAGGCACAATGACATTTCTGATGCCTGGGTACATGCTGGCTTTTGTGTTTTCCTTTCAGGAAGCATAAATTGTTGATTACGTGGCTCAGTACTTACGTATATGTAGCGTAGGGCTGTAATCTTCCTTTTTCAACAAGTTCAACTGTGCTCGTCTGTGATGGATTGTAGCTTGCTGCAAGGGTCATCCCATTGACTTGGATGGGAATATTGAAGAATAAAGTGACATCCAGTGGGAGAGGTGTCAAGAATCAGCTCTGTGTGACATAGCACGGGCAGCTTAGTGTTAAAGCCCCAAGCTGGAGTCTAATCCTGGGATCCAGATGAAACAAAATGTCAGAAGTGTTCTTCCTGCCAAAACTCTGAATAGGTTCTTTTATCATTGAGTCCTGTGATGGTGTTGGCTCCCAGGCAGAGTTGCACAATGTACCGAGTAGCAGTGAGAGGTACAACCTGAGCAAGAGGAGCTTCTCGGCCCTCAAAGAGAAATAAATACTTCAGTGGGGTTCCTTTGAGCCTGAATTTGCGCTGTCTTATCTTTGTATTTATTTTAACAGTAAAACGAGTTGAAGGTTGAAAAAAAACCAAACCTGCTTTAAAGAGTAGAAAAAACTACAGAACATGAAGTTTAAAAAGGACTCCTTGAATGTTGTTAAGGATTCCAAAAGTAGTCTTTACTTGCTGCCAAAACTAATGTGGCTGGAATTTCCATGGAAAACATCAGTGGAGTAGCCAGTTAGTATACAAATTCCTCCAGTTTGCAATAGATTTTTTTTTTTTTTCCCCTCCTCAAAGCTTCTTCACCCTGTTCTCTATGTTAAAAATATGCATCTGTGTTTAACGCTATACTTGAGATTGAGAGAGTCAAGAATGGCTTCTCATAGCAATATTAGGAGTTATATGGTGGTAACTACTCTGTGTTGTGCTGAGAACTCAGTGCTGTGCTTATTCTACTGCCATCATTATTTTCTACCTTTTCCAATGTAAAAACCAATGAAAATTGTTGAAGAGATAGTTCCCACAGCCTGCAAATACTTCACAAAGTGTTTAAAAAGAGGCCTTTCATAGCATTTTTCAGGGTGATTTAGCACCTGAGATGAACGCATTTCATGTCTTCATGGCATGAAATGTTCATTACTGTTACGCAAAAGGTGTGAAACCACAGATAGTATTACCAGAGAGTTTCTCCCATGTTTCGAGTACCGTAAAGCACGGTGTTTAAATAGGTGCAATGTTCCTGGCTTCAACACTGTGCCCCCTGGGACCAGTAATATGGCTCCTGATAACAGAATTCTCTGATGTAACATACTAGGGGCAGATTTCTGATGAGGAAAGCTTTACTGATGGACTTAAAACACGCATTCATGTCATCAGTTTTGATATCCCAAGTGCGATAGCTTATAAATATTCAAATACCCGCTTATGGGACACAGCTGTACCGGGCTTTCATGTGGAGTAGGTTTCCTTTGGCCATGTGGCTGATGAGGAAATGCAGGCTGGACACAAAGCAGTCCCTTATGTGCTTTGCTAGCGTAAGGTAATTGTTATTAATTGCACCCTGAGCAGTACTAGCGATTGACACTTCTGTACGGAGTGAAATGTGCAATGTGTTACATGTTCGGGAAAGGGAAAACATGAGGTTGTCATTAAAGCCATTTTTAGCAGAGCTGGAAATAGGACACAGTTGGAGCGTGGTGGGCACGCTTGTTTCATTCACCGAGAAGGAGCTCAGCAGATAGGTGGGTTTGGTTTTGCGCCTTCAGTAGAGGACAGGCCTCTAACCCACATTTTTATTTCACCCATCTTTATGATGCTTTAAGAAAACTGGAAAACTATCCAAACTGAACTGCAGTTGAAGTAGCCCCTTCCTCCTGTAAAATCTGTAAGGCTGGCTAAAACCTTTGACATCTGATCATTTCTGGAGGTCTTGGCCACTTGAGATATTCTTTCTTTTGTAAAACCATTTAAAAAAGGTTGTAACCCAAACTTTTTATATGCACTATTTATGTATCAGTGTTTGGTTGCTGAGCATCTGGATTCCCTGTTCCCCACCAAGTCGTAGAAAAGAACTTAGCCTGGTAATTTTTTATTTAGCATACTGACAAAATATTGTTTTAAATGAACATAGAGTGGTGGCTTGCATGTTGGGTTAGTGACTAGTAATGTCGAGTGGCTTTAAAGCCAAGGAGTCATCTTCCTGTAATGTAACCTCTTGCTTCATTTCTGTTAAGACAACTGGAACAAGTGTCGGTTCTTACTAGTTCCTCCACTGCTGAACAAGTGTTGCTTTGGGTGGGACGAGCATCTTTGGTTCCAGTGGGTACCTGAGCTCTCAGGTTTGGCAGTAAGATCTAACACAGTGAGATCTTGAGAGGCTTAAGCAGGACAGATGCACGAAAACCAATGTTTTGAAACAATATAGAGAACAGCAAAGGTGGTGTAAAGGGAAGGCTAAAAAAATTGGATGATCTTTTGACATTTAGAAAAACAAAACAAAACAAAAATTGTGATATTTACTGACAGAATTTGTCTAGCTGTGGAGCAAGACTGCTATTTGCTCTATCACGTAATGCAAAAAAAAAATTTGAAAACTGGGCATTTCCAAAGCTATGTTTAATTATTAATTTAAGCAACAGTAAATCTCAGATCAAAGAGAAGGCCCTAGAAAATTCATCTGTTCCTAGGAGAAATCATACCGTGAGGCATCTGGAAGGATGGGGTTTTGAACAACTAGGTATGGCTCAACCTCTAAAAGAGTCAGTGCAACAGTAACACAATAATATGGAGTGCTGCTCCACTGCTACCTGTTGGATGTTCTGATACCTTCATGCATGTGAAATGCATAACCAGTGCTTTGGGTGTTGTAATAACGTGTGTTTTGAAGTGACCTCTAGATGTGTCCTGCATTGCCCAGCCTTTCAACACAAAAAAGGCTCGTCTGTCCCTAAACCGTGCTCCTTCCTTTAAATTGCAGTTGGTTTTCCTTCTTCAAGCACCACTCCACAGAAGGGCTTCTTTTGGTCGGGTGGCTTTTGCCTGCTCCACCAGCTGCCCGCTAGCCTGTGTGAGGCTACAGAGCCTTTAGTTTATTCTTGACATGTCCTAGGCCTTGCTTTTATAAGGCCTCTCCTTTTCCAAAGGGCTTTGGAGTACAGCATTGCTGAATTCTGCCAAATATCAGTTTAGGTATTTTTCTGGGTGTGTTAAATTCATTCCATATAATGCCTATTAGTTTCCTGAGGTATTTGATGCCTTGAAGCTCAGACCAGCTGCCACTGAGGAGGCCATGGCTTTTTTTTTTTCCTCTTCCAGCAATGAATAGTGCACTTGTCCTTTATTTGTAAAGGGAGCAGGGGAAAGGTGATAGGGAGTGAAGGGACTTTCACAGAGCTGGAGTTCTCCTTTCCTAACTTTGAATTCTGCAAAGACCTGCCTCTGTTGCACCATTTATTTATGTTGGACTTCGCACTGATAGAAACATGAATCCAAGTAAAAATACAAGTCTTTGCACATAACGGTAGCTCGGTTAATGGGGTATGCGACTTCAGAGAGATCTGGCTTCTCTCTTCATTTTGCAAACATAAGTTTTGTTTGGTCCATTTGGAACGTTATCAAAGCTTTAGGGTGAGTTTGCACTGAGTTAATCGTGTGCTTTGGGTTGGTATAAATGAACTTCCCGTTGTGGTACGCTCGAATCCCGATGCGCTGGGTGATAGCCACAACTGTTTAACGCTCACCGATTGGAACGGGCACGAGGAGGAAGCTCCTTGCCTTTGGTGTGGGAAATGTGTTTGCCACTTAGCTGAAAATGCCAACCTTGTTACCTTCGGTTAGGTTTATTTTGCATGTCAAATAATTCTCCTTTCCTCCTCCACAAATTTTAGAAGTAACTGTAAAATGCTGACTGGATGGACTGTGTACATACGGCATCTGAGAGGGTTTTTATTGGCTTCAACCAGTGCATGTGTTTTCCTGTGAGGAGAATTAAGTGCCTGGACTGCAGGTTTAGTGTGTGCCTGTTTTTGCAGCTGTGTGGAAGAGCACGATGCATATTCCCTGGAGCAGGCCCAGGAGAGAGCTCAAGTATGTGGAGGCAAAAGCAGGTTGTGTTTATGGGAATGTCAAACAGAAATATGGCACTCGGGCTCTTATCAGCGCAGAGCCTCATAGCCGTGACTGCCTGCGCAGCGGTCGCCCAGGTGTGTGAAAGGAATGCCTGCGTCTAACCAGGGTTTCGTTTCAGAACTTGACAGTTCTATCCTGCAATGATGTGCTGCCAGTCTGGAGAAAAAATGGAAATTTTCTTTTTCCCTTTGTTATCTGGAGCTGGTTGAAATCAACCCATTTGAAATTTAGTTCTTGTGAAACTGTTATTGAAGAGCATGGTCATTGCTCAGGCCGGAAATCTTGCTTTTGGAGGATGAATTTTGAAAACATGCTGCTTCTAGAAAAAGAGGATCTCATGAGTATATGTAGGAGTAGAGGTAATGTCCTGCTTTGATGCCCTTTCACTGTTCTGGAAATGCCTTACTTGTGGGACACACATCACATCCCAGAGAGGGTCCCATAAAGCCGAAAACCACATAGAGGAGCTGGAAGGGTAGAACTGAGAATCCTGAAGCAAGGCTCTTGAGCACACAGTACCATTTCAAACTCCCTTCTTGGCAGGAGGGCAGAGCAGAGGGAGGATGTCTTCTCTACACAAGAGAGGTAAGAAGTTAGAACTTTGTCAGAAAGAGTTCCTCTTCAGCGTACTTGGTACCTGCTTTTGCAAGAGCATGTTATTGAAATAGCTCATAAGAACTCATAGAAGTGTTCAAGGCCATGTTGGATGGGGTTTTGAACAACTTGGTCTAGTGGGAGGTGTCCCTGCCCACGGCAGGGGCTGGAACTAGATGATCATCCAATACATTCAGCATTCACTGTGGAGCAATGGGAAGACTTAGGACATGGTGGATACGAAAGAGTTTTTTTAAAACTGAGGAAGGTTGTTTAATAAAAAGCATGGAATGAGATACTTGACAGGTTAAAAATAATCAGACTGGGGAAAGGAACCACTGTGTAAATAGTGTTAATATGAAAAGTTCTCTGTAACATAAAATATAGACTGCTTGGCTAGAGTGTTGGTGGTGTTTTTTTTTTTTAATCATCTGTAACAGTTCCTTTCTACTCGCATTAGCACATTGTAGGTACTAATGAATGAGTAGGCATCTCTGTGAACTGTGTGTATGTGTGCCCAGTCTTTGGTAGGTGAATAGTTCTTTTGAATTCAGTGATATAAAATTAAGCATATGCTGCCCTGGGGAGAAGCCAGAGCATTTTTCACTTTGAAGGACAGGGTCCTGTATGAATTGCTTCTCGAGGCTTTTATGAAGCCCTGAATAAGAGGTTCATGAAGTAAACAGAAAGGAGTGGGGGTTTTTTAATCTTTTTTTGCTCCAGTGTTAGCATGTTGACGCTTCCTTTCTCTTGCCAAATACGTTGGGTTTAAAGTCTAGTTCTTGAACATGTTCTGTGATGAGGGAGAACTAAATGTGATGTAAAATAAACGTGCGAGGCCAACTTAATTTCCTTCTGTAAATTCCTGGTGGATATCATCAGCAACTGAGTTCAAAATCAAAAGACAACTGCGTTATGAAGAGGCTTGTGAAGAGGTGACGGTATGGAAAGCTCTTCTTGCTCCAAGACCACGCACAAAGTTACACCACTGACACCTGAGGTCTTTTGTAGTCGGTGGAAAATGTCATCTGCCTGCGTCTGGGTTTGGTCGAGACCTCTAGCGAGGAGAGAGCAAAGGAAATCAGTTAAAGGCTTTTTAAATGCACCTAAGGGAGTTAGGTGCCCAATTCCTATTGAAATTCAATAGGATTTAGTTGCTTGGAGCCTCTGGAAAATCTCAGCCTAAAATTGTGGTGTTCTTTATCAGTCCTTGTGCTATCATTCTGTGCTCTCAGCACCGATGAAAGGAAAGTAGAAAAGCTTTGGCACAATCACCTGTTCTAACTCTGTCTCCTAGTAAGTGTCCCTTTTTTTCAGAACATGAATACTTATGTAAATATTATTTCATCGCAATTAAAAACATTGATAAGTGGACTTTAATGATATCCAGTAACTTCTTAGGGTTAATTTTGGGTTTTGTTAATCATTTAGTACCAAATATGCTTGATAAAGAATTTTAGCAAATGATACTTTGGGGGGGGGGGGAGGAAGGAGCACCAATTGTTCTGGCTTTCAGCATTTGTTAAAGCCTTATCGTTATTGTTTTTAACTTGAAAAGATGCAATGTGCAAGATCTTTGGAAGTGAGGACATTAAATAGGGGGAGAAAAATCCCCAGTCCAAAATAGCACTTTTGGTACTTGCTGTTGCTTGGTAAGTGTCTCTATATATGAAAACCTGTTTATCTTTCTATTTTTGATCAGCACCTCATTGAGCTGGGATTTTTACTTTATTGAGCTCGGTGTCTGCCTTTGTCTGTGTGCCTGGGCTGATTTTGCTGTTCTGTGTATCTCAGAAAACACAGTCCAGCGTTCAGGAAAAAATGCTGCCTTTCTCCCCAGAACAAAGAGGGGCCTCTCTGTACAAAGCGAGTGAGATTAGGAGAAACAGTTGCCTTGCTGCTCTTGATTTGCATACCCTGCTGGGGCTGCACACAAGTGCTCTCTGAAGCATTTTGCCAGCCCTGATGTGTCAGGTGAGGAGTGCGCTGTGAAGCGGACTCTGGCTCTCTCTGCACTGATGTGTAGCCTGCAGTGGTTTGGTTTTTGCATGCTGCTCCTCTGAGTGTAAACACAACCTATTGCTCTATGCTGGAGACACATTCCTACTTCTTCTGACCTTTCAGTGGCTGTAGAGGATGTGCTGCATCCCTGCTTGTGAGGATGCTGATCCTGTTTCTCTGTTGCCCTGTCCAGCTCCTGACAGCGAGTGTTTATGAAGTTCATTGAAAAAAGCCTAGAGTTGGAGTAACGGCATTCTTCTTCGTGACAGGTTTCAGGTGACCTCATCTAGTCCTCCCACATCAAATGGCTGAATGAACTTCTGTGAAGCTCCTTGATCAGTTACAGCTTTGAGGTCTACAGGCAGAGCCTCAGGCAATAGATTGCCTACGCAGGTGCCTTCTCAGCCTCCAGATACGATTTCTTTATCTTTGTAATAGCTGTTGTCATGGTGTCACGATCCATTCTATGCCAGGGTTTTATTGTGGTTTTGTTGTTTTTTTTTTTCTTTCCCCAATCTATTAATCTGTCTAATTGCTTAAAACCATTTCCTTCATCTAATTTTACAGACTTATCTTTCCTTTTGGAGTTGCTACTGCACTTTATCTCACAGTGTGGATGCTGGATGTCTCCAAGCATTGGATTGTAGGTGGGTGTGGAGTAGAAAAGGAAGGGGCTTTTCAAGATGCATTTATTAGCAAAATAAACTAGATATTTATTTTGCTAATATACCTGTGTGTATTTGTTTTCATCGTTCTGACTCCCCAGTCACACAGCTGAAGAAGTTTCTCCCTGTTGCCTTCAACTGGAAAGGACTTTCTTGTTCTTTTGCCTAATGGCACCCTGAAGTTTCTCAAGGCCATAGCTGAAGTGCCCTCACCTGTAGCAGGTCCAATTCTTCAGTGTAAGTCAAACCCAATACATGATTAGGGACGTATCTGTCTGAGGTTGAGCATAATTTTAATGTTTTGATGGCTCTTTCATTATACTTAAAGGAATTCCCAAAGCTGTTCATGTGGTACCTGGTTAACTAAAAAGAACTTCTGTTTTCATGTCAAAACCATGAAAGTGAGTAGTGGGATGCACTGAAAAAACCTGTCATGAGACTTCTGAAATGCATACTGCATGCTGACCTCACTCCTGCACCAGTGAGGACTCAAACTCCTTTACTGGTCTTTATAAAAAATATTTCATTCCCTGGTGTCTGCGAAGTAGCTGCCTGGAGATTTCTTGTACTTTCACCGGGAGCTGTACCACAGTAGAAATGCCCAAGGCTTGTTACACTAGTCTTGTCTACCTGGTCCTTTTAGTTGAAAGTGGTGTGAATTTACACGTGAGAAGTTGCTCACAGCTGGAGAGTTACAGATACTGAGTTCTTCAAGAAAAGGGATCTACACGTGTATCTCAGATCACCTTCTCTACCTTTTAATCTGGTACTTGGCTGTGTTGGGATGAAGTGGCTGAGAAGGCGTGAAGATGGCATTAAGCACAGGCCTGGGCTGAGCAGGAAGGGTGACAGAAGCGATGGTACCATGTACCATGTACAAATCCATAATTAAAAGGAAGAAAAGCCTCTTCTCTTAAGCAAGAGGGCTCCTGTATGCCCATGCTGTGAAGATACACGACTGTCACATCTCAGAGGGCTCTTTTTACCATGTCGGTTTTTTATCTCAGTGTGGTGTTTCTGTTTTCACCTTGTAGAAAGGAGATCACAATGATGTTATGTTGGGTTGAACAGGTCCTTGCACAGCGCAGTTCTTCTGTGTCTGTAATTTTAACCAAGAAAACTCCTCCCCTGAGCTTTGCTCCCCACTCCCACTCGTGTTTTGCAGGCAGTTATATTCCTCTGTATTTTAATTTTTCTCTTGTGCCTAAGTTTTGCTTTATTTCACTCGTTGTTTACATCCTCTCTGTCTGCTCAGCACTTTTTCCTCCCATTTTCTTGCATCATCTTCTCGAAGCCCTGTCTCAGTCTAGCAGATTCACTTTGAGAAGGACAGACTTTTATACAGTGCACTTAGTAGGCAGGTGTTGAGTGGGCAGTTAGGAGAAAGTATCAAAGAAACCAAAGTGGACCAGGGCAGCCCAGATTTGCTGAAGTTCTCAGGTGTGAGGCATTGCCGCTCTCTGCCTGGGCAGCAACTTCAATGCAATTAGCCCTAATTACTACCAGCATAAAGGAACTAAGGATTAGGTTAGCATCCTTCTTGTTAATGTAAAGTTCCATGTTCAGCTGTTAATTGGGGAAAATATAGGCAATATTTTAGTAGCTCAGGAAGGCATAATTTTCTAACGTGTTTTTTCCTTGTTGTCTGAAAGTGTCTGGCTGTTGATAGAAGTGTGTACCGACAAATTCTTCAGCCTCCCCCACCCCCAGGAGACTGCTTATTAGACTTATGCAACGCAAGATATTAAACCCACTTTTGTCTGTCACACAGCCACGGGCAGGGGAGGGGGAATTTGCCAGTTGCTAATGGATACCTGGAGTTTTTGTGTATGACCATGAAGAACAGCTTGTGCACTTTCACCCCCGATGTTCCCTGAATAACTTGGGTCTCATTTAGGTCAATAAGCCTTTATCAAAATGTCAGGAGTGAAAAATGTGTCTTGGTGTAAGCCGACTGGTTGTTCCCTCCAGTCACCGGAGTCTATAGGACAATCGATGTTCTCTAAGCTTGTCTGCATGTCACGCAAAGCGCTGGGTGACAGTAACCATTGACGGCGTGTCTGTCGCATTGTCTTTGGGACAGCCCCATTTGCATACTTGCCGGTGTGCCTGTTACTCATTGAACCATGGAGGGCCTTCAGAAAACGTCCCTGCACAGCCCCGATGCAAATATCCTGCGCAGAGAATACACGCTGCTTTAAAGCACAATCCAGGCTTTCAAGTTTTATCTTCTTGCCATAACTGATGCTGGGATCCTGACAAGGCCCCGGTGCCTGGTTGTGGCTTCATTGTGCTAAAACATTAACTTTTCTCTGGGTTTTTCTTTGCCTACCAAGATCGTGGTGGTGGTGTTGTCCTTTTGCTTTTGGGGCGATCTGAGCAGTGTGACCTGTGCTATCATGTATGATGTGAGGCCATACATCCCTCCTCTAATGAGTTATTTGGAATGAAGGACAGCTTTTACTCCTTGTACGGTTGCTATTTTTCTTTTGTTGAGGGAGTTTCCTGCGTGGCAGTGATGAGCGGAGACGTGGCAGGCTCTGCATACAAAAGAGTACTTGGATATTAGAGTTTATTGACCATGTCTGTGAAATAAATACAGTCACCTGATCAGAAAAGACAGCCTCTAATGCTTTATTTGGCTGTGACAACTGAACAGCACCTTGTGTAAATCAAGGCTCTTAGTTTTGCCATTCACTGTAGATTCATAAATGATGTTGGTTGATGAACCAAGGGAGAGTTTCATTGCATTTAAAGTTTTAGTTGTAAGACAGGCTTTCCCTAAGGCATCTGCTGCAGATGCTGTTTCTTTAGATTTAGTGTTCATTATGACTTTATTCTATTGAAGAATATTTAATAGTCCAATTAAAAAAAAAAAAGTGAAGGGTTCTGGTGGATCCTTTCAGAATGAAGCTATAGAAGAGATTCTTGGCTGGGTTGAAGGGTCTGAGCTTTGTGGTTTTTGCAACCAACGATCTGGACAGTTTCAGTAGATCTTGAAAATTGCACTGGAATGCAAGTAACTATAAACAGTTGCGATAGGTCTTCTGCTGCATCTGACATCTTGCACAGGTTGTGACATTGTCAAAACTAAAGGAAAGAGTCCTGGCTGATGTTCTGCTGGCTTTTTCAGAGGTGTCACGGAGTCAGAGTTCAACACTCCAGTGCCCCGAGATGAACAGTTGTGCCATCAGGAGACGGGCGGTTTAAAGCCACAAAAAGATTATGGCAAAGTCAGTTCAGGCATAACAATTATTTCTTCTCTTTTAGCTGCATACAGTCATATTATTTAGCTCCGTATTCAGGGTAATGTCCCATGCATTTTTGAAGCTAATAATATGACTCACATACATCTTAACTGGACTAGGGTCGTATCCTGGTTATTTCGGTTAATTTAGAAAATAATCATAGGTCCCATCCTGGGTCCCATTCGCCAATCTGTTATGAAAACCAGCAGTGAACCCTGGAGAAACCTGAGGAGGCTGGATAAAGTGTTCAACAGCATGTCATCTTCTCTGCAGTTGCTCTTTATATTAAATGACTCTAGGAAATAAGTGGCTCGTTCTCTTAATCTGCATTATCCTGTGTAACTGGGATACCTTATGACTGGTTCCTCTGCTTTACTCTCTCCATATGCCACGTGTTGAGTGTTTTCAACTACAAGCCACAGTTACTGTTCCAATTCGTAGGTTTTGCTGCTGGCTCTGATGGAGAATGTGACCAGTTATTAATCGAGCTGGCCGGTAAGGAAATATTGCTGCTTTCTGATACTCGAGGGAAAAGTGCTGAGTGTGCCATGCTCAGCTGGCCTGCAGAAAACCAAGGCTTAGCTGCACATTGACTAAGTTCCAAATGCAACGTAACTCTACCTCTGTCTAATCAACAAGCGCATTAGATGTCTTTGACCTCTATCCCCTTGTAGACCTTTCCCAAGTCATACCTTAGTGTAGGTCTGTGGTTAAGATGTGACTTGATCCCAGCAGTGCCCTGGGACGAGCTCTCGGTTCCTGCTGAAGTCTCTCGCTGTTGACAAGAAGTTGGGAAAGGTCTGCTTGAGATCTCACTCTGGTTTTGGTGCACTTGGAGACTAACGCATCGGTAATGGCTACTAGAAATCTTTCTTCAGTCCATGTGAGATTAAAGGAAGACTGAAAACTTATAAATAAGTGGGAGGTTAAGCTGATACAGTAAGTGGAATGTGAAGCACACCTCTTCCTGAAACGAAATATGCAGCAAAATACCCATCTTCTGAGTACAGACTCTGCTTGTTTTCTTTGGCTCGGTTGGGAAACCTTTTGTCTGAATTAGACCAATTGAATTGCACGGGATGGTTTTCAGTTTTAGAATGTGTAGACAAGCCAAACTGCCTGCAATTAAAGTGTTTAAACTTGCTCTTAATCTTTTCTTTCTTTACTCTTACAGGTTTTTCTTGGTTACTGTAGATCATTTTGGTATAGTTGACTTTTCTTTCACCGTCCCAATTTTACATTTTAATTTAGCATTTCTTAATACATTCTGAAAAAAAACAGATGAAAGAGATACAGGAGAGAATTAACCTAGTTCCCTGTTTGTTTCTTTTAGGAAATTGTATTAGTGGTATTCTTTGGAACAGAATACGTGGTTCGGTTATGGTCAGCAGGATGCCGCAGTAAATACGTTGGAGTCTGGGGAAGGCTTCGTTTTGCTAGGAAGCCCATTTCAATCATTGGTGAGTACACATGGCTTGCAGAGTTGACATAAACAATGAGCAAAGCTTGTCCGTGAAAGTTTTGAGAAGTGGAGTTTCTGCAGTAGTTGAAGCCAAGTTAGAGCAAGAGCTCGTGTCATTAGCGTTAACGTAGGTCTGAATTTCCTTTCAGGAATCCGTGGCACTGTCACTTGAGAACAAATGTAGCTTGGTTTGTTTTTCCAGAGGAGCAGAGAGTTTTCTTTTCACAAGTGATCTGAAGCTTTGCCAGAAATGAATCTTGGCCGTAGTCCTGTCTCCTGTGACCTCAGGAGCCCAGACACTGTACAATAGCTACAACTGTATTTTTTTAAAGACACTGAATGACCTCTTTTTTTTTTTTT
>VZZY01002630.1:1298008-1496625 GCA_013400335.1 Eurystomus gularis
TTTCCCCAGCAGCTGTTTGAATATTTTATTATGATTTTACTTTGCACTCTAATTGAGCTTACATATTCATGGTGGAGCATGGTAGATGCACTGTAGTTACCTATTGCTGTGTATGGGTTTTGGTGATGCATTTGGAACGGGACACCTGAGTTTCCCTGATAGTCACTGCAGTTGGCTTCCTAGTGTGACTTCAGTGTTCTTAGAAATTACATCCATATATTCCATATATGTAACAAACAGTCATTATTTTTAGAATGATTGTCATGCATTTGACAGTTTCACTGAAAGAAAAATAATCCAAAATCAATTTGTATTTTATTAGCCAGTATTGAGAGAACTGTGTAAATACTATTGCTCTATAGCACTTAAAATATAAATGGATTGAACAAACCAGATTTTGGACGAGGAGTATTGTTATAGAAGCATAGTTCTGTGACATAGCTTTTTCCACTACTCAAACATTATTTGTTATTAAGTAGAGGTCATAGTTTTTCATAAACTGTCTACAATTTGGTTGAAATAAATAATGATTTGTATAATTTACAAAATTTTGTATGTGGGTATTTTCACAATCGTAATATAGTTTAGCTCCTCTGTGCATATATAAAAATAACAACTGTATTTCAGGAGTGACTGCAACTATAAAATGGCTTTGACTGCATCTCTGCATTCTGTCCACAATCTATTTCTCTTGAGACCAAGAACACCAGTTAATTCCAAAATTGACTAGGCCTGTGGCCTAGAGAACAGTCCGAGGGTAATGACTGACCGAAACTAAATTAGACTCATACACTAACTCTGATTTTTCTCTCACTTTTAGACCTGGACAGATGAAATAATATTAAGGCAATTGTTTTGTGTAAGAAATTAACCCCAAAACCTCTGCAAATGAATAAAATGCTGTGTAAAACAGCAGAGAAAATAAGATGCACAGAAGAGATAATGGGTAGAACCTGCTGAAATTCCTACTGGGTTATAGCCAATAAGGATTCCAGCTGCTGAGGCTGCTTTACAGTAACTCACATCACTCTTCTTGTTTATCCAGAATGTGGCCATTTTGGAAGCATCCCACTAAAACCTTTCTATCGTATCACACAATTGTATTTTCTTCATGTGCTACAACAGAGATCTCTTGATACATAAACAAAAAACTCTTAATTTGGGGTGACTGCTCAAATTGTTAAAGTAATATTGGCACTGGTTCTAGTAACTGTCTTGCAGAAGTATTGCAAAACACCGCTAACTTGTTTTTTTCAATTGACTTTTATTTTCCAGATTTAATTGTAGTTGTTGCTTCCATGATAGTTCTTTGTGTGGGCTCTAAAGGTCAAGTCTTTGCAACCTCAGCTATCAGGTAACTCTATGCAATAAAAGAAAATAATGCTGCCTGAGTTAAATGGGGGTTGTTTGGGTTTTTTTACCTCCTGTTTTAATTCTTGTGGGAGAAAATGAGTCACTGCTCAGAGTCACATAATGGAGCAGATCACTGATCATATATGGTCATTATGAAACAGGGATCCCATTAAGTGTAGGGGAAAAAGAATTTTGCATGCATTTTCTGGTTGTAATGTCTTTAATTCTGGTGGGGATTGAGGTGCATATACCCACAGCCCTTCCCCAGCTAGGTGGGTTCTACCCAAATCCTGGTTTCATTTCTTGGCTCAGTTTTATAGCAGCTCTTTCATGCTTCATGTCTCTGCCATCTTCAAGCTGCTTCCTCATAAAATATCTGGGGTTAGTTGTTGTGAATTCCTGATGGGCCAAACCCACCTCGTGCTCAGGAAGGTCACCCCACTTGCTCTCTGGAATGAGAGGGTACATGGCAGTGTGCCGTGCTCTGTGCACCGGCTGCAGCGATGCTCTGCGATTGCAGGGACTCTCATAAACAGGGTATTATAAAATATTATTGGACAGGCCAGTTCAAATTGCCTATGAAATTCCTCAAAGGTGAGGAATTCACATCTTTAGTCTGCCCTTTTGTGTGTTGTTTCCCATCCTGGCGAGCAGACCAGATATGAGTTGATGAATGATTTCTAGAACATTCACAGTTTGTGTCCAAAATTCCTAAACCCTTGAGTTATCCTTACGAGCCGTATGTACAAAGGTCTGTCCTCCTCTTGTGCAATCTTTCCCTGCTGTCTTCATAACAAACAGGATGAAAGATGGTTGAAATAAATGAAAAGAGACAGACTGCTATGTTGAACATAGAAGACTATGTCTCGCTCTTAAAATGAGCCTTTGGAAGAGACAGCCCTCCCTTCTCTGCCTCTATTTTTTCTCTTGTATCTTTGGCTTCTTCATTCATTTAAAAAATGTGTTCCAGGGGCATCCGTTTTCTGCAGATTTTACGAATGCTGCATGTCGACCGTCAGGGTGGTACGTGGAGGCTGCTGGGCTCAGTAGTGTTCATACACAGACAGGTAAATCTGAGTACTCTGAGTAATTATTGGTGCAAAAGTCCTTACATTCAGAACAGCGTGTATGCAGATGTACTGAGGATGTCAAATTTATTTAGTGTGGAGGCAGGCAGTCATTTTTTTTAACCAAGTATAGTCCTCCTCTCTTATTCAAGGGACAAAAAGTGCCTAAAAGATTAAAAATATTCACCTCCACTTTGGAGAACTTTTGACTTGAAGTTGGACTTAACCACAGGAAATGAGACTTCTGAGAAGTAGTCTGAATATTTCTACAAGTATGTATCTGAATTCCAAAGTTGTTTTGAATGTGACGCTGTCTGAAAAAATTACCCCACTGCTTTTGGTGACCAAAAGGTTAGTGAGTCACGTGTGCAAGTGAGGAGGTTGTTTGGATGCTGTGTTTGAAATGTGTCTGCTGGACCAAGTGGAATTTTGTATGTTTGCACAGCCAACAGTCAGTGCCAGTGTTTATTAATTGCTGAAATTACATTCTTCTCTCCCAATTATCTTTAGAGAAAACATCAGTGATAGGTAATTTAAGTGTCTCAATAATATCATAATACTGTTATTTTGATTACCTTTGCAGGAACTGATAACTACACTCTACATTGGATTTCTGGGCTTGATTTTTTCCTCTTATTTTGTGTACCTGGCTGAAAAAGATGCTGTAAATGATTCTGGAGAAACAGAGTTTGGCAGCTACGCAGATGCCCTGTGGTGGGGAGTAGTAAGTATAGCAATTGCACATGTACTAAAAGTAGTTAACACCTTCAAATGTGAAGTAAAGTTCAAGCAAGCACAGAGTAAGAGCAGCACTTTGAAACGGCCTCTTACTGCTTCAGTACACTGTCTGGATTATTTGTAATTCTGTGAAACTAAGAAAATACTATAGATGATCAGTAGTTTTATTTGGTGTTTCCTGTCTTATGTCATCCAAAGAGATTAAATTGTGTACAAGATGTAGGAACATCAATTCTTACTTCTTTATCCTGTCTTCCCTTCTGTTATAGTGATTACTTCTTGCTTCCTTTCTCATGGCAGGTTTCAACCTTCTAAGGTGGTGTCTTGCTAAATCAGAGCGAGTGTTTTGAGGGTTTTCTTTGTATGCCAGGGCTCGTCTTTTTTTCTTTTTTTTTTTTATTAATGGGATATCTTTAATTTGTAATTTGACCTGGGACAGTAATTCCCTGTTTATTCAGAAAGGACTAATTCGAGAACAAGGAGCATCTGAGACACTTCAGAAATCCAGGCACAGGACTGTTTTAAAGTGATTATATTGCTTTGGAACCCACTTAGAATCCTTATGTGGCGTTCCTCTGTGCTGTGTCCACATACCATCTTGCCCAGATTTCTCAGGTTTCTCTGAGATGCTGCCACACTTCAGTGTAGAAGTATCTTTAGTTCTGCTAATGAAGTTCTGCTTTCTTGCTGTTGCTAGTGATGGTTGTCTCTCTATTTTTGTTTATTATATGTACTTACTAGTTTGGCAGCTCTATTTCGGGATTATATTTCAGTAGACATGTAAATTCTGTTATTTCTGCTAGTAACAAGTCCCTCTTTCTTTTCTTGCATGATAGGCAAATATTAGGTTAGCTCCTCTCTTCTGGGATTTCCCATCTGTAATTGTTTCCCTTTCCTTTTCCTATTACAGTTCAAAGAAAGGTACTTTTTGGAAGCTGTTTTTCCTTATCGTTAGCATTCAAGCAATGACTTGTTTTTATCTGCTTTAATTATACGTAGCTTAAAAGTGTCATCATTAAGTGCTAAAGAACTTTAAAATGCACAGACATCACTACAGATTCTGTGCTTGCATTTTCAAATTGTGCTGATCTTTTGGAGTCTTCTCTTTGCTGATTTAACTCAAAAGGCATTGTTTCCTCTTTCATTAAAAAACAGACTACTGCTAAGTCTGATGTACAAGAATGGTAGGACTAATACCTCCGTTTCTCTAATAATGCATACATTTTTAAGAGAAATATTTTATTAAAACTCTGAGTGTGTGTGTTTATATGGTCTTCTCTCTACAAACAATACCACTTGCTGTTTCTGGAAGGAAATATCTATTGATGAATAAGTCTATTGCAGGTGTCCTGGTGCTGAAATGCACATGTAGCCTTTTTTTTTTTTTTAATAGAACAGGTTGGATTTAGGTTGCTGCAGAATTCTTTCCTCTTGCTGTCTGCCACGGTTAAATAGAACCTCTCTTAGGATCAGAAAACTTGCTGCACAGCACAAGGAAGTGGCTTTCTGGCAAGGAGCTTTGTCGAGGCTTTCATGTCACCACGACGTTTTTATTTTCCAGTACAGCGCTCAGATGACTGGGTAATTAACAGTGGCAGATGTAGCTGCATTTAACACCACATGCTGTCTTTGGCGTTGGCATTAAAAATTGAGTATGTGACAGGCCAGACTGCCTTATTGAAAATACAGTAACACCTTCCACAGCAGCAATACGATCTGCAGTATTCTACTTTCAGGGAGTTATTGCTCAGTTAATAGGTGTTTCTAATTACAATAAACCTTTTAAATAAATAAATTTAATGATAATAATATTCTTTGTCTGTTCTATCACGTTTCAGCATGCCACCTGAAGCGTGAGACTGCATTCAACAAAGCCGTAATGTAGTTTGTTCGATATTAAAAATAGAATTTAGTGTCCTTGTTCTGCTCTAAACGCAGATACTGTACTCCTGCTAACTGCTAAAAGGAGTTAGCAAAACAAAACTGAAATGGAGTCAGGTCTATCAATTTCTGGTGTTGTGATACTGTAATGTTCTTCACGCTTTCTGCTAGGAGAAAAGCTCTGTAAAGTTAGGCCAATAACTGGGAGGTCATTAAGTATCAAGATGCTTCCTAATGAAGGTCTCAAACTCATACAAAAACCCTCTCAAAGTGGTCAGTCTCAAAAGTTCCAGTTACGTTGCAGCCAGGATTTTCAGAATTGCTTAAACACCACGAATTCTGGTCACTGAAAACCTGTCTCGGTCAGGTTTGAACTGGACCCATGGAAGAGGATAATTCACAGCTCCTGTCTCAAAGCCCATCGGAGATACGTGATCTGTCTGGCAACGCGGCTTCTAGCAGAAAAGTACTTAATAAAGTTTTCACCCCCCTCCTTTCTCCCTCCACATCACTGCACTTTGTTACCTCAGCGTGTGTCTACGCTGCTGAACAAGCTCTTTGGGTACCTGCAATAGAATATGTAGCACAGCCTAAAGTAAACCCTATAAAAGCTCTGTGTTACCACGACTGAACTGCATCTGGAATCAGGGACTTTTATCTGACTGTAGACATACCCACAGGGTACATAACTCTAAATTAAATGTTCTTCATTGGCATTGTTGTTATTTATAAATCTATATGGCTTTTCTGTTTCCATATACAAATTGGCCTCCTGGGCTTTATCTGAGCTTCCTTGAGAACTCTGGGCTGTAGCTGTTCACCGTTCCAGTTTGTGGGCTTCTTGAAGAAGCTGAAGGTTACCTCGTAGCATAAAGATTTGCCTGTATTATTGCTGGTTTTCAATGCAGCATGTGTATAAATAATTCTGCCAATGGCTGCAAGTCTGTGTGTCTTTCAGAAGACAAGTTTAATATTCACAAGTAAAACACAAACAGTATGATGCATCTTTTAGCTTCCTAGTGCTGGTACTTAAAATTAGTCTGCTTATATTGTTCTTTTTAAAGTCTTAAATACTAAGAAGATTTTTTTTTTTTTTAAAGAGAAGGAAAAAATAAAAATAAGATGCTAAACGTTCTCCTCAAATCTGTCAAAGATGGCCACCTCAGGGAATGTTATTAGCTCTCCGTCTGCTGTTTTAGGTGGGGGTTGAGGTTTTTTTGGTTTTATTTTGGTTTATTCCCCTCTTCCCTTAAGCATTAAATTCACTCATGCCTCTGGCAGACTGAGGGGAGCTCTCCTTTTCATATCCACTAATACACACCTTCCAACCCATATATCTGAACAAACATCCCTCAGGAAAACCATTCTGTGGATGTTGCTAATGGTCTCTTTGATCATGAACGCTTTGCCACGAGCAGCCCTTGAACAGAGCCACGCGTGGACGTTGTGCTGTGTCCGTTCCCCTGAACTGAATCGAGCAAGCGTCTGCAAGTACCAGCTGAGTTTCTTGTTCCCTGAATTCATCGACATAAGCTTTCTCACCAAGGACCAAATTTAGCAAAACCCTGATAAGTTTGCTCACTTCTAAGCACGCATAAACCCACGTTCCTATTTAGCAGAGCCTTGTGGTGTGTGCTTAATGTAAACTGAATATCAAAACTGTGGGGAAGCTTTGCTGAGAAAGTTGCTGGAAACACCACTTGAAACTACACGTGTGTAGAACTGCTACATTAATTTATAAATAGTCGAATATAAATATTGAAAAATTGCTACGTGAAAGGGATCTTGTGTTATTCTGAACCCTTCCCCACCCCCCGCCCGCTTCTAAATTAGAAAAGCTGTTGAGGGCTGTACATTGACTTCAGTGTTAGACAGAAGGCAACACTTCATTTTTATCCGTGTTGTGGTTTACAAGTCAAGAATACCAACAATAGGCCTGTTATAGCCCTTTTTTTTTTCTTTTATTTCTCACCCCCAGCCCCCCCGCCTCTAATTTTTGGGATGAAGTGTTTGGATTTTGGGGGGAGAGAGTTGGTTATTTTAAGAATTATTGGAGCAGAGGCTGGGAGATAAAAGTGTTAATACATTAAAATGCTTTTTACGTGCAATCTCTGCATCTTGCAGCTGCCTTCTCATCTCTGAGCTGTAACTCCCCAAGCAGTTCCAACTATGTTTTGTTCTCATTTAATGAAGATCTGTGGGGTAGTTGTGGAGAAAACTTTTAAAGGATTTTAGCTGTCATTAATGTCAATATCTGCCTTTTTAATACCTCTGAGTCACACTTTCTTGTATTTTTTAGCCCTTTTACCAAATTTTTGCAAGGCACACAGGAAAGGTTTCATCGGCAGACAGTTGTTACTCACCTGATCAGTTTGCTGTGCTCACTTTAGCCTTGAATAAATTCCCTTCCTTATTCAGTGCTGGCAGACACTTCCATTTTTTCTTGCTGTGTTAATTTTTCCTTTCTATTTCCTCCTTCAGACTATTGATGCATATTTAATAGGAACAAGATTAATCTTAATACCAAAGCCTGTGGTGATGTATATCAGATCAAAGTTCCAAAATAGTCAATGAACGAATATGATTTTGTTCCTAATTAAAACAATTAGTTTTACATGCTGCTTTTCAATGAAAATTTAATGTGTGAGCTCTTGTATCAATTTAATTTCATTGTGCCAACATTTTTACTATGCTAGAGTAGAAGTTGAGTCAGTATTTCCATTTGAAGATCCTATTTTACAACTGCAAAATTAGTATTGTACTCTTTAGGGGGTTATGATCTAGCTGTAAAAATTAATTTAGGGCAGAAACTTGGCATGTGAGATTTCAACAGCATATATCTTGGGGAAAAAAGAAAATGTAATTTTGGAATACAATACGTTTGTAGATGGATTAGGGTTTAAGGGCAGAGAAAAATGTTAACTTAAACATGCACTTTGATTTGCAACCCAATTTCCAAAACATTTAAAAAAAAACCCTCCTAAACAAAGAACATAGAAATTACTTTTCTTGTGTCATTGATGCTTCATATAGACCAGTTCAGAGAGATGGACAGGGGCTGGGAAAGGGAAGGCAAATGCTTCATAGCTGTATATGAATTTTTCTTCAGTTATACTTCTCATAATCCCTTATTTCTTTTCACATTTTTAGTTAACGTGTGTATTTCAACATCATGTTAAGGCTGTAACACAGAATAGTTGATAAACCTTTTCAATGACAAGTATTTGTAAATATTTTCAAAAACTAAAGCATAAACCTCTATCGTCTCTCATAATCTTTTATGTAGGAAGGTACTGGAGGCCATCACTTTTCCCATAATTATTTTCTTTTTTATACCCTATTACTTGAACAGCAGATTGTCATTAGAATTTAGGATTTTAAAAAAATTTTTCAACTCACCTTCTTATGTAGGTAAGGAGATAATGTCATCCCTTCTGTTCCTCATCAGGCCCTGAATTAAGGTGCTATTTCAGGAGTACAGGCAAAGATGCCTGGGTGCTTAACTTGCCTTACTAATTCTTGAAATACTTTTGTAGGCTATGAAATGGTTTGGGAAATAAGCCACATTTAAAAAACATATTAAAAAAGAAATGCTAATACTTGAAGATTGGATGTAGCACACAGTGACATGGTCTAGCTGATGTCAGTGTTGGATCATAGGCTGGACTTGATGATCTTGGAGGTCTATTCCAGCCTCAATAATTCTGTGATTCTGTGAATGTTTTGATGTCAGCAGCTCACAGTAAACTTTTAACATTCCCCCCTCGAGCAGCTAGAGCTGACCCTTTGTCGTGTGTTGGACAGACACATGATGGTGTTGCTTAGAAGGTGGACAATTTGAGTATGGATGGGTGGCTTCATGCGTTCCTGAGGTACAGCTCAGGTCAGAACTTTCATCCACAGAATTTCCCTCTGGTGTCTCATCTTTTAGTAGGAATGGACAATTATTGAAGTGGCTGGCAGCCATGCTTTTCCTGGAGCCATGCTTTTCACTTGTCATGACCTTTCATGTCCCAAAAGCCAGGTTCTCCATCCCTTCACCTCTGTATCTCTACATCTTCCCTTCCCTTCTCTCCTCCCCTGGAGATGCTTCCCAGGGCTTTCCCAGCATTTCTGCACTTGCTGGGTAGTGCGTGTTACAGCAGATACAGGTCAACTAGAAGCAATGGCAGGACCCGGTGGGGATGGCCTGTGTGTATCGTTGACTGGGACCGACATCCACTATGTCATGGGCAGCTGAAGCCCACGCTGTCGGCAGAAAATCTGAACAGCCGGCAATCGAGGTGTGTGCTTCAAGCGCCTGAGAGCTTCCTGTGGTTTCACATGCTCTGGTTTGCTTGGCTGCCTTCAAAGTCCCAGATAAAAATCTCTCTACTTTCCAAATTCAGAAATAGCTTGTGACATGGGCGAATTTAAATTGCTCTCAGATGCCAAACATATCCTTCTGCTTCAAACAAATCCATTCTTTCTTTGAGCTCATGCAAATAATGGCTTATTAAGCCTTGTTATGCTACATCACTGTGGTGGTAATCTTTACTTCAGTGTTTTGAAACCCAGACCCAACAGATGTTTCCTGCATGTGTGCATGAAATTATCTGTTCTTGCTCTTGATGTATTATATGAATTAGTGATTCGCTAGACTGTTTTCAGGATCTTTACTGAATGGGAAATGTTCAGCTTCTCTTGCTATTTATACCAATATTATTCTCGAGAATACTTCCTGTCTGACCCCAGGCATCGTCCATGGTTACAGTACGTATACGCTCTCTCTGTGCAGCAGCCCTGTAATGCTCAGCAAACATCTCCTGCCCATAAAGAAAACCAGCAGCTGTTGGCAGCCTCCCCCCAAGGAACGCGTATGACGTGGGCAGACAGCCCATATCCCGGTAGCTTTGTGTGCTGTGAAGTGCCTCAGCCATGAAGACTTAACTGAAGGAGTTTACTTTACAAGATTTTAAACATGTATTTTTATTGTAATGCCATTTCCTATAGCTGTTCCCGTCTGTTATAGATGGGGAAGCAAACCTGGAGAGGAGAGTTACCTTCCTTAATGTCACACACTGTCGTGGGGAGAGTTAGGAGTGCGACTAATGTTTCCTTAAAATAAAAAAGAACAACCACCCCAAGCTGCTGCATTAACACTTGCTGTAATGCTCTATGTATTTCTCTTTCCAGGTGACTGTTACAACTATTGGCTATGGGGATAAAGTGCCTCAGACCTGGATAGGAAAGACCATTGCATCTTGTTTTTCAGTATTCGCAATCTCATTTTTTGCACTACCTGCGGTAGGTTATCTTGTGCTTTTTGCTGGTGATTTGGTGTTGACTCATTAGTCATCAGAGGACATTTTTACCATTGATTCTTTAACCTTGCGTTTAACCTGATGTTATGAAAGCTTTGTATTAAACTTCTGTATTGTAGTTAAAAGATATATAGCTTGTAGAAGCAAAAGAGCTTCTATAAGTAGCTCTATAAGATGTTCTGTAAGTAGCAAAAGATCTTCTATAAATAGCTTCTATAAGTAAAGATGTTTATTATATATACTGGATTAGGTATGTAGAGAAGAGATGTTTAATTCCAAATACTTTTACTGCCCGTCTCAGAAGTGGCCTCAGTGACTTAGTGATGTTTTGGCTTTTTAAGGCATTCACTCATGGTTTACTCAACTGATTAGGTCCAGGGTGAACTGTAGAGTTCTCATACACATCCTTCTTCTAGCAAAGCTGCCAAAAAGGCGTTGCTGGCAGAGAGGCAACAGCAAGCAGCCAGGAATACTGATGCAGCTCTTTGCCAAATTAGCATCTGTCCATGGCCAGAGTCCCATTTTTCAAAAGCGACCTAGACCTGGGCTCTTAAAGGTGTTCTGGCACTTCGTTTGCTCTGAAAACAGGTTCCCAAGTACTTTCTAACAAGAAACAAGGCACTTGAGTACCAAGGGTAAATTCAAAATCAGCGAAACCTGGACTGTGATTTGAAACCTCAGAATGTTCAGTGCCAAGGGTAGTTAAGGGTATTTCTTTCACAAATTTAGCAATACTCCTCAATTGTGCTGTTAAAATGTTTGTGCAGCCTGAAATGTGCTGTTTAAATGTTTGTTTTTCAGCAAGTTTTTCAGTTCAGTGACATGAAGAGTTGTGTTAGCAGATGTCACTGTAGTTATGGAAGTGGTGGAGAGAAGTACACGATGGCTGAGCAGAATACTTTTATGCCAGCGCTGTCACAAAAATTCTTCACAAGATGAAATAGTAAATATTAAAACTCCAGTGGCTGTTTAAAATTAGTCACTTACTTTAAAACTAAATAACCTTTTGCAGAGGATGGTAATTAAATGTAGATTTTTACTCTCTAACATCAGTTTGCCACTAAAGTATTTACCTTTTATTTACACTAAAGTGTTTACCCCTTCTCATTCTAATCTCTTTCACATTTATTCATTGTTTAGGAGAGAGCTGGAAAACATAATAATCTATAAGAAAAATGCCCAAAGCTACTATTTTGGCTGAAAAGTCATGGGTTTTATTTTTTTTCCTCAATTTGGATGCCAGCAAAGATGTGTTATAAATAATTGTGCAGCAGCCCTGCCCTCCCTGCACTGCTTTTCTGTTTACCTGTCAGATTTCCCTAGTTCTTGGTAGAAGTAAACCAACAACAAACACCCCTTCATCAGTGGCATTTTATTACTGAATTAAGTTGTTCTTGTGAGTTGGCCCAAGGGGGAAATGCGGGATTTGAAGCTCTAGCAGTAAACAGTTGATTGGCAGTAACTGTTGCACGCTGCCTTGTTGCTGCTTTAAATAAGAGGAGCTGGCTGAGATCACAGTCAGAAGTAATTGTTGTGGCTAAACACAACTGGTGTGGGTTCTGGATCCAGCAACCATCCTTCATTTCCCAAATAAGTGGTGTCTGAGCATCATTAACTCTTTGATCTTCACTAAGTGAACATAATAGGAAGGGCCTTTCCTGTTCCTTTCAAAACACTTGATGATTAACACAGTTCTTAGAGGTTGAGCCAAGATCACTGGCTGCGCTGACACCTTGACTACCACGTGTAGAAAATGAGTTATGCTTTTGTTGAGTAGGTGTAGTCATGTAAGCTGATTTATGGAAGATCTCATTGTTATCTGTGTTACTAAAACCTCTGTTGAATATCTCTATAGCTATGCAAATGACTACATAAATGACTCTGTACGTAATTTTGGACATAGTCATTATACTATGTTCGGAGTCTGGTTTGGGTTGTACACCGTCCAGAGCCATTAGTCCATGTTCCGTGTCCTGAGAGTGGGTTAGATGGCCTTGTGCTGAGCTCACTGACGTCCTGACCATTTTGTAATATTCCTTTTCCTTTTCTTTGTCCTCCCCTCCCAGCGTGGGTTAACATGTGGAAATACAAATTACCATATTACAGGTAAAAGGTCATTCTTGTGACCTGAATCATGCCATGCCAGAGCTTTATTCCTCACGAAAATGAAGTTAAGCACAGCAGGTTAATATTTCTCCCTATTCTGTCGTTCCCCTGCACAAGCATTTATGAGGCTTTTCGAAGGCATAAAATGTCATTTCTGCTCGCTCTTTAGCATTTGAGTCCAGCTGACTTTGGATCAGGGCACAATACCATCCAGAGTTTGTGAGCCTGCAAACTTAACAGCATTAAGTCATTTCCTCTAAATAATTAGTCGGGTTTTATGATGCTAAATGGCAGTTTATTAATACAACATCATTTGGCAAGCTTGTGTGTGGTGTTTTTTTTTTCCCCCCTTAAGAAAAAATTAGATCTGTGTTTTCTTTCTTCTCACAGGGAATTCTCGGTTCAGGCTTTGCCCTAAAGGTACAACAGAAACAAAGACAGAAGCATTTCAACCGCCAGATTCCAGCTGCTGCCTCTCTCATACAGGTACTGAGCTCCTGAATTTTGAACAGTATCATTCATTTCCACTTATAGTTTCTTTCAAAACTGTTGGCGGTATTTCCGTGCCTGATTCCCATTAAAAATTGCGTAGGAGTTACAGATGCAAGTCTTTGAAATGGTTTTGGAAATCCCACCTTTGATGCAAGCGAACGAGCAGAAAAGGTCACTCCCGAATCAGTGCAAACTGCTTAATTCAGCTGGCTAATATCAAAACTGGGTCAAAACTCTAGTTATGGAACAATTTACCTGGGGAAAATGTTACGAAATATGCTTGCAGCAATGAAAAACTGAGAGAAGCCTTCATGTAAAATTGTACTTTAAAAAAATACGTTGTTGCTTGTAAAGACAAATGTCAGATATGCTTTGCTTTCCTTGGGACAAAAAAAATTCTTAAAAATCCCAAATTTATGAGCATTAAGTCATTATATTAAAAAGGAAAATCTTGTCTGAACTTCCCAGCTCCAGGATGAGTGGCTGGAGTCACTGGGATTCTGCAAAATTAGTCTTTTCATGTAGGATAACATACAAGCAGAAAAATTGTGCTCCCCTCTGTTAAAAATACAGTCCAGTGTCAGTAAGGTCACTGATTTTATCCTTTACTGCAGTGGAGCCAGCATTTCACCCTGGAGAAGGATTAATATTGTTTCATTCTAGGTTTTTGCAGGTTTTCCTCCCTCTCCCTACATGCAGTATCTGCATGTAGCTTTAGCAGCAGAGGGATCGAATTTAAAAGAAATCTAGATGTACGCCTAAGCTGTATCATTTTGGCGTTCTCCTATGACTTATTTCTCTAGCTTCATGAGTCAATGCGGATTTCCAGGTCAGGCTCTTTATGGAAACAGTAGCTAACTGTAAAGTTTATGCTTGAACTAAACAGTCCCAGAGTTAATGTGAAAAAGGTTTAAATTTAGGGCTCTGGTTATAGTCGGAGATTAGCCAACCATCTTCAGTGTGTTTCGTTTGGATTGCATGGTCAGAAAAAGGTAGGGGTTTGTAAAGAATGGATTTTTAGTGTTCCTGCTGATTCTTTTGGGAAATCAACCCCAATTATTGGGAAGCCTGAGAATGCATAACTGGAATATTGTACTTGGCTCCATCTGAAATGTTAAGGAGGAGTGGAGGGTAGACAAGGAGTTGCTGGCTACCTGTTCTTCATAGCGGTAATTATGATTTCCTCATAGTTTCAGACTACTAAAGGCCCAATTTAATAAGTGCTCTACAGATAACTTACTAAAAGATTATTCTTAAACCAAGATGTTTATTAAATAAGTACAAGACACCAGCAGAAATGAGTGATGCTTTTTTCCTCTATTCCTTCTTTTTTTCTTCTTGAGGCCAGTTGTTTCCTCCTTTAACCATGGAGGGAATTAGATGGTGATTGTCTCATCCTTTACCTTCCAGTCGCTATTTTCCTCTCTCATTCTGCCTCACTTTGTTTCTTTCCTCTAGTGTTTTGTGGCCTTTCGCCTTTCCCATTTTAGACTTTGTCTATGTTTAGGTGTGTCCTTTTTCATGCAGTGCCTAAGGGAGGATCTGCCTTTTTAATCTGGAGACTAATGATTAATCAGCTTGGATGATATATTTGCACATATAAGAGAGAATGCAGTAGTGTTTTGTCTCTGGTTGATCTTATCTGCTAGCCCTGCTTTTCCTCCTTTTTGTCCCAAAACATGCTACTTTAATCATTGGTGGTTGGCAGGAGGGAGGATTGGTTTGGGGTTTTGGCTCCTGGCTGACCATGGTGCTGCTCCCAGGCTTTTCTCCATGTGATTATAGCCCCACTGACCACATCACAATTGTTGGGTTGTTTTCTTTTTTTCTGATAGTACTCTTGTGAGGCAGCGAAGAACAATTTTTATGTTTTCGGAGTAGGAGCCTGAACCACAGGATGCAACAGGCAAAATGCTCAAAGTCAGTGAGGGAAACTAGGGCAGAGCAGGAAATTCAGCCCCAATCTTTTGAGTCCAGTCTAGGATTCGCTCTTATTATTTGTTTGTTGCTAATATGAGCAAAAGCTGCACTTGAAAAGACTGGTATTCCTTTCTGGTTTGCCCAGTGCGAACTCTGTGGTTTTGTTTACCAAACCAGGAATCTAAACCATACTGAGTTTGTTTGCAGTGGGGAAATTCAAGAATATTACTAAATGAAGAACAGCTAACATGCTACTTGGAAGTTCCTGTGTTGGACAGATAGCTACAAATCCGTGCATTAATTGTTCTCCTTGCTTTAAACATTTGTTCTAGACTGCGTGGAGATGCTATGCAGCAGAAAACCCAGACTCTTCCACGTGGAAAATATACATTCGAAAACCCAGCAGAAATTACCATTTGCTGTCACCTAGTCCAAAACCGAAGAAATCAGTGATGGTACCAGAAACTATCATTTCCTATTATAGTAAATCAATTTTTTTAAAATTAGATTGAATTTATTTACTCTCTAGAGGCTGTTTGTTGTGTTTGTCTTACAGATTCTTACTTGGTTTCAATGTTCTATTTTCAATGTTTTATTTTAATTTCAGCTTTGAAATTTTCAGTATACAAACATTTTAAAATATAACTTAATTGCTTCAGTTCCTAAGCTTGACTTTTTTAACAGATCTGTGGGTTTGGAAGAGAGCAGTATCGCCTTAACTCAGGCACATCAATCAGTAACTTCCTATTGTTTAGAAAACTATAAGGAAAGGAAAAAAAGAAAATTACTGTTTCCAAAACAGTAACCTTTAATTGGTTTGGGGTTTTTTGTTTTGGTTTGGGTTTTTTTGGTGGGTTTTGAGTTGGTTTGTTTGGTTGGTTGTTTTGTTTTTGTTTTTTTTTTTTAATCAAAACTGCTGCTTCTCTCATCTATTGATTTTGTGGCTTTCTAAGCTTATATGGTGAAGACATCTTGTACCTACATATGGTAGCATTTCCATATAAACTGATTTCCTAGGTTAAGGGTTTTTGTGTTTAAAAAACAGCAACAGAACCTCTTTGTTAGAATCTTTAGATTATATAATGCTTCATCCTCTCTATTGTAAGAGTACCATAGAGTAGTCTCCAGCTCGAAGGAGGGGATGTCATGCAAAAATATTCCCTAATATCCTAGGGCCATCTGAGCTCAGTGGCAATATATCCATTTGCTTGTTGCTGAGTGTGTGACTTATTGCATCTGTAAAATGGTAAAGATGTGCTAGAACAGTTTGAGTTACATAAAGTGTCGCAGAGCTAGCAGATTTTTTACTGCAGACGAGGGATTTGGTAATGGCACTCTGCAGAATTCCAGTGACTAGCCAGGTTTGGCAGAATGAGGGGTCATCTTACTGGGAAACACCCAGTATAGTGTCATGAAAACGTGACTGGTCAGGGACTCTTTTGACTGGTTATGGCTCCTGGAGGACTGCGTTATTATTGAAGACATTACTGAAGAAGCAACTAAATGTGGCTTGGTTTCAGTTATTTAATGCATGTCTATTTTTAGGTTAAGAAGAAGAAATTTAAGTTAGACAAGGACAATGGGCCTTCTTCTCCAGATAGGATGTTAACTGTTCCACACATCACTTATGACCACGTGACGGAGGACAGGAAACCTGACTTCAGTTTTGAACCGTATGAAAATTCTGGTAAGAAAATCCATTATAAAATGCCAGTAACTGTAATGGCTTCTACTAGTGATTTACACCCAGGTCCTCTTTAGTATCTGTGGAGGAGAGGATGAGGACAGAACAAGCTCTTGTCATTCTAAAGCAAGAATACTTTGCTTTTTGACTTTGGTTGCTGGCTCGTCTGGATGTAATTCAACTATTCCTTTAATGAGCATGCTCCACTGCAGACAAACTAAGGTGATTTGTCATTTCTGCCTGCCAGAAGAGCTACTGTCTCTGAGGCTGGCTCATACATTCCCCAATTCTGCAATTGATTGCAACTGCAGGGATTAGCTGTCAGCTTTTCCATGTGAAATTCACCCAAGATGTGTTACTGTTGTGCTTGAACTTCTACCAAAAAGGACTGACAAGGCTTGGCTGCACTGGCTGTAGTCTGCTACATGAAACCATCATGTGCTCCTGCCATCTGCTCGGTGGGGCAGGCTATGAATCAAATTTTGAAAGCAGAAGTACTTAAGATAAATATGAATCCATCTGTATTAACTGTCACTGTACAAAATGGTACAGTATGAGGAAGAAGAAGAAAGGACTTTCATACTCCCCTTATAATTAGTGGCTTAGTTGTAGTTGCCTAAGCTATAATGAACTTCCAAAATAACTCTGAATTTACAATGTGGCTTTTTTACAAGTGTGCTTTTATTAGAAGGTTTTAATATGTATTGCTCAAATTTTGGCAGCAAGAACGAGGTTTAATTTTTAAAGTGTGTTTTACTGATTATAGATACCTTAAGTACTTGTGTTTTTTTCTCCTCAAAAATTTGGCTGACCTGATTAAATTTAATGGCCTTTAAAATCTGATAGCAATGTGGGCTGGCACCAGACATATTTCAATTCAAGCAGAAAGTCACAACTTCCATGGGCTTTTTTGGTACGCTCCTGTCATGTCCTGTTCCGTCACATCCAGGCTTCACCTTCTTGGCCTCTGTAAAGGCATGACTGTGATTTGCATCTGGTGGTAGGAATGACATAGCTGTTAAAAGGTGGGCAAGTACTAAGTTTAGTCTGTGTTTTGGGCATTGGGCATTTCTTCAAAACAACCCAACAAATGAACTGCACAAATGCTTAGATTTGTGAAGTCCCACCTTTTATCGCTAAGTTCTTTAAAGGACGGTATGATTTTTGGCAGCCTACTGCTGCCACTTAAAAATTCCGCTCTGTAGCTTTCAATAAAAGGATTTTCTCTCATTTCTTCTGACACTTACCTTTTTTCTTTTTTTATTTGTGTTCTGCTCTCTCTAAACTGTTACAAGTATACAGGACAAAAAGGAATGTTAAAATTGCTTGGTAAGTTGAGGAAAATAATTCTCTCTATGGCATGCCAGCTTGTGACAATATGATGTTTGCAGTGCTTTTCGTGTATGTCTAGTGTCATATAGTTTCTAAGAAATCCTTTGCAGCCAAGGAGATCTAGACAGACATAAATGTACGTTCTCACACTTGTAATCTCGATGGCACTCACAGTTCCATTGCAGAGAAAAGTGAGCACTCATTAATATAAGTAGATTTTGCTTTTGTTTTTATAAATGAGAAAAATTGCTTGTGGATATATAACCAATAGAAAAATATAATCTACAAATAAGTAAAGTATAATTCATCCAGTAGTTATCTGAGCACATACGTAGGAATTAATTTCTAAACAGATAGATTGGGATTTCCAGACTTGACCTCCAACATTGTGCATTCTGAAGTACCTGCATCTGTTCCTGTGAAAATGCTCTGCAGATATTTGTGAACAGATGGGGACCCATAAATTAAATAATTTATTTTACTGTTTGTCTGGATTCAATGATGGCTTAAGCAGCCCTGTAGGCCTCTGATGTTTCTAATGTGCTTGCTTCAGCACTTTCTTAACAATTGAGTGCTCCCCAAAGACAGCAGGATTAGAGGTAGGTGTGGGCAGAAGACCTCTGTGGTTAGTGAGAGTGCTGCGAGCCCCTTGTAAGTTGTCTGTTCTTCATCCACTAAAGACAACAAAGGCTTCCTTTCACTGATCAAATGCGAGGATGCTCAGGCTTGGATTAAATTGTCTGAAAATAGAAGGTTCACTTTCTCATCTGAACCCACGTGGAACACAGGTGCAGTTTAGGTGGTAAAATAGCAGAAAACAAACTGAATCTCCTTCACTCTCCCCAACCAATCCTTGATTTGCCCATTTTCCAGTTTCCACTTTTCTCCTGTATTCCAAGCAGTGCATCTCTGCTGGGGGTGAGCATGTTGAAGCAAGCTCAGGAGAGTAGTCACCTGTTTTACACCAACTAGAAATTCCTTCATCTTGGGGAAATATCAGTGGAGCTTTGCCAACCCCAATGGGTTCAGTTTCTATTTCCGAGCCAGGCAGCATGAGCTCAATGGACCAGAGAGATTACCTGAGACAGTGTCACAAAGAAGTAAAGAGAAGCTACACAGAAAGCTGAAGCTGCCAAGTCAAAAGCTCAGAAACAAGGAATTAGGAAGTACAAGAGTAAAGGATGCTTATTCAGCTTTAATTTGGTCCTCAGAAAGCTTCTAGTCACATATCTATATACTGCTTTCTCATATTCGGTAAGTTTTGGTTCTCTTTGGGCTACCCACTTACATTCAAGTCTTCACACTCCTGGATCCCCCATCTGGTTTTCCTACCAGTATCCTTGTGCAACCAGAGATTTTGTCATGAAATAGTTAAGAGGATAACAGTATACAGAAGAACTAAACATAACATAAACGTTGTGTTTTGCTGAGTCCCTTTCTCATCATTGACTCTTCTTGCTTGCCTAAAACTTTTACCCAAGAAATTCAGCTTGAGGGAAGCATTTGACTGAAATGGTTGAAGTGTCACTTCAAATGCTTTTTATGGGATCATAGAGTCATAGAATTGTTTAGGTTGGAAAAGACCTTTCAGATCATCAAGTCCAACCATTATCCCAGCACTGCCAAGTTGCCACTAAACCATGTCCCTCAGCACCACATCTCCATGGCTTTTAAATCCCTCCAGGGATGGGGACTCCACCACTGCCCTGGGCAGCCTGGGCCAGGGCTTGAAACCCTTCTGTGGAAGATATTTTTCCTCATATCCAACCTAAACTTCCCCTGGCACAACTTGGGCCATTTCGTCTTGGCCTATTGCTTGTTCCTTAGGAGAAGAGACCAACCCTGCCTGGCTCCAACCTCAAGTAGTCACAGAGGGCTTGAAGGTCTCCCCTAATGTGTCAGGCAGGTTCAAACATGAGTGGCACATTTGAAGGAGCAGACATATAGATTACTTTCCTCAAAATAGGTCTGGCGTGTAGGGAGGAATATCTTGCAGCAGGTGACACTGCCATGGAGACCGGGTTGGAGGAGACAGCGATGCCTGCCCTGGTGGTGATTTAATGCTCAGCTAACGTGTAGCGCACACTAGAAGGGCTTCATACAGACTCCTTTTCACAGTACTCTTTGTTTGCAAAGATGTCAGATACAACATAATCTATTTTAGGTATGTCTACGTCTCCTCAGCTGCCTGTCTGGAGCTTTTTTCTTTTATTTCTTTTTTTTTTTTTTTAACTTATTTTTCTCCCTCTCTCATATCTCTATTTTACATACATCTTTACTCTAACTCAGATTGTCAGCGCTCCTGGCCATCCTTTTCCACAGAGCAGCAGTCATCCAGCGCTCCTTCCTCTCCAGGTAAAGCTCATAATATTTCATTGCTCTGTCACCTTCATTAATTACTAAATCTTTGCGGTGCTCTGTCTGGAGTTGTCTGCTGGGGCACAGAAAATTGTAGTGCTGGTTTTTAAAGAAAGCGTAGGCACATCAGTAGAATTTTGAGTTGGGAAATTTCTTCAGGTTGTAAATCCCAAATGTTTAAATAAAAAAGGAGAGAGAGATTTTCTGCAGAACATAGGTATTTTCAAACTGCATTAATTAAAACTCAGAGTTTCCGTGAAAAAGGATTTTAAGTGGTTTAAATTTCTTTGTCTGTGCTTGCAAAAGTGTAAAATATTTTCTGTCTGACTAGCCAAAAAGCATCTGCATACATGTCTTACGGTACACAAAATTGTGGTGTTGGTAATGTAGAAAACCCGTCAGTAGTTTTGTGTTATTGTGTTTATAGTCCTTGATTCATGGGATCACGCACCAGTTTGGGTTGGAAGGGACCTTTAAAAGTCAACTAGTGCAACCCTCTTGTGCTGAGCAGGGACATCTTGAACTAGAGCAAGTTGCTCAGAGCCCTATCCAACCTCACCTGGCATGGTTCCAGAAAGCTCAGAAGTTCTGTTTTAAAGCAGGAGATGTCATGTTGTGGGGAGTGTATTTTCTGCGAGTTGTACTTGGCTCAGCATTAGCAGTTGCATAGCTGGATAGTCATACCTGTTACCATAGCTGCTGCTCCCCATCAAAACTAGAGAAAATAAAGCTTGGGGGCCCCTGAATTGTGGTAAACATCCCTTGCTACACCTGTTTCCTGTTTCTTTTCACTCATTATTATCCATTGACCATCAGTTTCTAAAGCTTCCTTTTTAATTTTCCTTTAGCCTGCTTATTTAGAACGGTAGTATTTTTTTTTACGTACTTTTTTTCTAACGCTGCTTTGTGAGAAAGACCCCTCCGAAGCCAAATGGCTATGAATTAATTTTTATCAATAAAAAAAGTATGCTGCGGCAGCATATGCTACCTGGTGCTCAGTTGAGCCTCGCTTCAAGGCACGTTGTGGCAGGGAAGCTCTTGTTAACGCTGTGTTCTTTTCTGGGTCCCTCTGCTCTGTGTGAGCATGTTCTGGAGAGGTTCCTCCTTCATGCTGGAAGCAGGAATTAAGAAGGAGAACACATTTAATATTGAGAGCGTAACGAGCTGCACTGATCACCAGGACAGACTGACCTTGGTTATGACCTTTTAGAAAATTTTAAAATAAAAGAGGGGGGGAGATACCGTGTTTGCCCCGTGCTGAGCAGCATTTCGTGTCTAACATGGTAACAGCACTTTCAAATAGGCTGAGGCACGGTCTTAGTTCTTGTTCCTTTTTCTTTGCGCCACTCCTTCCCTCCCCTCCCGTGAAACTGGAAAGCAATAGTTGGGAATGATCCAAGAACAGCTGTTCCTGCAAATCCACCCGTTTACTTGGATCTCTCACGAGCACAGTTTAGTGCCTGCTCAGCAAACACTTGACGTGGGTTTAGGTTCAGCAGTTTTATCCCTTGTCGTCAGGAAAACTCAAAAGGCTGTGAGTCCTCCCTTCCTAGAAACAGGGAAAGTTTCATTTGTATCTCATAGAAATGAAAACAGTGAAAAAGAATTTAGGGAAAGCCAAAAAGAATCTGTTTTCAAGGCGCTTTGCTGCCTATCTGAATGTGGAGTTATTTTGCTTGTTTCACAGCGGCTCTCTTGGATGATGGCTGCGGCAAAGTGATTAAACGTGGTACTAAAACCAAAAATAAGAAGCTAACATTTGCTAGAAGTTACTATAGGATTTTCATTTTTAAGTGCTGCAAGTAGCTCCTGCTTTTAGTAATTGTATCTCTTAGCAGTTGTCTCTTATTGTACTGTGGTTTCAGAGGTCTTCTTCTCCTACTAGAATTTCTGGGGAGCAGACTTTCCCATGGTGATTTCAACTGGCCGTGTGCCTGATGATATAATAACATTTTATCTTCTGATTGTTTGTCAAAGTTCAAATCCATTTCTGCCATATGAAAATAGCTGCCGACTTGAGTAAAATGGTTGTGTTTTAACAAACATTTGTTTCCTCATATCCCCACTTCTCATCAGATTCAGCTACCTTTAAGTTTCTACTCCATTTCTTTAGCTTTCGTGTTGCATTTTGGCAGGGCATTATTTACTGTTATATTATAAAGTATTTTATTTAATACAGTAGGGACTTTATACATTATAACAATATTACATTGAATGATCCAGCCAATTGCACAAGTAAAGGTTTCCATGGAGGTGTCACAACCTGCCTATGATTTCTACAGAGCTTTACTGGTTTTTATTCTGTATAAAATTCATTTGCAGTCATGTGTAAATACAGCAGTGGTTTTATTTGTATGCATATATTGTGGCTTCTCTAACAAATGTTAGGACCATGCTGGAAAAAGCACTGAGAGTTCTTAACGTTAGAGTCTGGCAGGATTTGGGAAAAGACTTGGAGGTACTGGTTGATGAAAAGCTCAACATGAGCAAGTGCAGCCCAGAAAGCCAAGCGCATCCTGGGCTGTGTCAAAAAAAGCATGGGCAGCAGGTCGAGGGACATGATTCTGTCCCTCTGCTCTGCTCTGGTGAGTCCCCACCTTGAGCACTGCATCCAGCTCTGGAGCCCCCAGCACAAGAACATGGACCTGTTGGAGCAGGTCCAGAGGAAGCTACAAAGATGATCAGAGGACTGGAGCACCTCTACCACAAGGACAGGCTGAGAGAGCTGGGGTTGTTCAGCCTAGAGAAGAGAAGGCTTCAGGGAGAGACCTTACTGCAGCCTTCCAGTATCTGAAGGGGGCCTACAAGAAATGTGGGGAGGGACTTTTTACAAGGGCTTGTAGTGATAGAACAAGGGGTAATGGCTTCAAACTGGAAGAAGGCAGAATTAGATGAGAAATGAGGTATTGCAGTCGTGCTGTTGCTGTAGAGTGGTGGTCCATGGTATGGGTGAGTATTGTACAGTAAGTTTTATAATGCATGAAGCTGCCTGTGATACAGATACTCTGTGTTTTAGTGTATGAGGTGTATGAACAAAAAAAGAGGAAAAAAAAAAAGATTAGCTTTAAGTCTTCAGGGGAAGTTGAAATTCTTTGAGTAAAAGAAGATTTAAGGTTTTACTTTTCATGAACTCTGTGGTAAATGCAATTTTTTGGTAGTAACTTCTCTTTTCAACATTCTGTTAAAACGTACAGTATTTCAGAGCCCCAAATGTGTGGCAGACCTTTCTTGACTAAGCAGAAAGCTGTTGCTTTAACTGTTATCTGCATGTTTCCTCACAGTGAAAAAAAGCCCGACGTTTTTAGATGTGAACACAGGACCCATCATCAGGACCAACAGCTTTGCCGACGAGCTTGACCTGGAGGGTGAGACACTGTTGACCCCAATAACTCACATCTCACAGTAAGTCAAGGCTATTGAATTGTGCGTTAGTTGACTTAGACAAGAGAAGCCATTTCAGGTGGGAGGAGCTGAAATACGGAGCTGATAGGGCTATCTCGGATATTTGCGTCAAACCCTTTTTACCTTGAAGTTGGTGTATACTGTTCTGAGTGCCAGTAAATCTTCATGTTGACCCAAAGAAAAGTTCACTGGGCTGTGAAACGAGGCTTAAGTTTTTAGCTAATGTCTCTGGGCAGCTGGTGGTTGATAGCCTCGAGATTTTCACGTGGAGACAATGTGTGGGAGTACTTGCCTGTTGAGAATTACGTTACTCCCTCCACCGTTTTCCAGTGGAATGGTTGTAAAGTGCAAATTTTTCAACACTACTTACATGAAATACCAGCCTTTCCATTTCAGCAGCACCTGCTCTAATGGTCAAATCATGATCTGCATTGGAAGAAAAGATCTGATTCGATCTTTATTGCTGCTTTGTGGTATATAAAAATGGTCTTAAATAGGCCTCTATTTTTTGTTGTTGTTCTTTTTCTTTTTAAAAGAAGATTTTCCAGTTTTAATGCTAATGGTTATCTCCAGGTTCTCAGATTATTCTAAAAAATTGAGACTTGCAAAAGAGTTTATTCAAAAGCCTTTAACAAACCATGTTCTGTCATTGTTTAATTCAAATTCCTGATAAATGCTTATTATTTACCGTGAAAATTCTTGGCATACCTGTGTTTTTGAGGTACAAAACATGCAGCAATGCCTGCTGCCAGTTTTCAGGCCTTCTTCCTATACAGTATAAATAGCAGAGAAGCACAAATGTGCCTTTTATAACCACTTTAGAAGGGCATTTTAAAAAAAAATTTGGTTTGAGGGGAGTCTTTGCTGTCCCCAAACAAAAGGACTTGTATTCTCAGCTGAATCACCTAAATGTACATAGGTTTGTAGGCAGAGGATTTAGGAAACTTATATTCTGGAAGATTTCTCAGTGGTACAAGCCAGAGGAGGAAGTAATAAATTTCCCCAAGCTTTAGACAATAACAACAGAGCAGCAAAACCAGAGCTAGAAGTTTCCTTTGTGTTGCTTTTTTTAAACTTTAATTTACCACAACATTGCAGCCTTTCTTTAAGAGAAATAAGCTTTGGTGCTGAATGTTTTCATTATTCTTTCTGGATTTGGGAATGATGTAGTTATTTTGTATTTTAAGTCCAACTTGTGTAGCAGCTGAGATGTTTTTTGGAGAGACCTTGTGGGAGACCTTAGGATATAAGTAATGTGTGTCAGATGAAGAACCGTACCAAATTAACGCCCTAGTCTTTTAGTAACTTATATATTTCTCTTTTACTGCCCTAATTTTTGTAACTGTTGTTGCAAACTCCTCAGAATTGCTGTAGGTCATGAGGGATGGGATGCTACAAAACATGTCCCTGTATATGGCTTGAACTGAATCTCTGCTGGGATGGAAGAAAATGGAAGTCGCTGTCATTTCTTTTTAAGACTTTGGTTTTAGATTCAAAACTGGAAAAAATATTAATTGAAATGTGTCTCTTTGATGCACGGTAGCCTGAGAACTCTTCACTTAAAAGTGTATTTATGTTGTATGCAGTTTATTACAATGCCAGATCAGCCTATATGTATAGGGTCGGTCAGAAAGTTAATGAAAGCCCTGTGCTTTGTAACGTCCGGTGGAATATTGGCATTCAGATATTGCCAAATACGTTGAAATGAAAAATATTCTAATGTTTGCTGTAGGGTTGGGTTGTTTATTCTGCCTGCATTAAGGCAGCTGAAAAGCAGGGTGCCGTGCTGCAGTTCTGTTCATTCTTCATTTCAGAGTCCTAAGGAACAAATATTTATGACCTGGTTGCACATGTTAGCAGGACCTGCATGTTAGACATGAGGGCATAGAATTAAGGATCAAATTTAGGATTGTGCAATAGATATATCTCCATGCACAAAGCCATGTACTAATTTTCTGTGGTTAGACATCTCAGGTCTATGTCTGTCGGTGTTTTTAATTCAGGCTTGAAAGTTCTGCTGTGCCTGAGAAGAATCTAGGATGAATTCTTTTGTTCTGAGGTCCCCAGTTATGAAGCATTTTATTTCCTTACAGCAATCATATACACAGTATGATCGCTCCAGATTGGTTGGTGAAGAAATAAGCAACCACATGCAAGTCTAAACTCAAGTACTTCGCAAAAATACAGCATCAGCTATGAAAACAAATTAGTACGGAAAAGTCAAATCAAGCACCAATATCTCTAGTTTCAGGTCTTAAAAGCAATTCATACTCTATCAGATGAATAGAAGTGTGAAGACGGTTTCAGAAGTGGAACCATAATATAAAACATTTGATCTAAGCATGTGTGGGTTTGGGATTCACAGAACTATCTCCAAGTCAATTATATATTTACTGCAACATGTGAATTAGCTTATCCATAAACCACAGAAAGGTGACTCCAGACTAAACATAAATTTTTTGAAAGTCATAAATATGTGAGTAAATATTACACAATTAATTGGAGACATGCAACTGGAGAGTGACTTATAGTTAACAGTATGAGAAATATTTCCTGTTGACAGGTAGTGTAAATCTGGCAGGCGTGCAGGGTGCCTCCTGAGCTACTGACAGACAAGCACTTGGCGTCGTTGTGGCTTAAAAAAAGAATGAGGCTCAGTTTTTTTCCTTGCTTGCATTAGGTCATGGAAAGAAAATGCTGTCTTTCAGCCCTTACAGCAAAGGGCTTTGGGCTTCTGGGCTTAATGTCCCCTTTAAATTGAATTTCAGTGCCCTGCTTGCTTATTACTCTCTTTTTTTAAGTGTAGGTACATGTTCTCACTGAATTAATAAGACCGGGTTTGTGTCTAATAACAAAATTCCACGTGTGGATTTTTGTTCAGGACATACTGTGTTTTAAATCTGTTTTGAGATGCTCTACTAAATGTAGCCCTATTTCTGTGGAATTAGAGATGGGAAATCTTTCATGTGGAAAGATGACTGTACCAGTTAATAATTTCTCACTACCACTTTGAGGAAACAAAAATAGTAATAGAAGCACTTTGAGACCTGAAGTTCAAACAGAAAAGTGATTAAAATGTAATAGAGAAACCAGATTTGGAAATACAGAATGAGATAGCCGTGCATGGAAGAGTGCCTGCACTTCTCCTCCTGCCCGAGAAGTCTTACCAGCAGAAGATGCAGTTTCGAGCAGAGCCGTCTGTGTAATTAGCTGTTATGGATCTCACCTATAAAACGGGCTGTAGCAGTCCGAAGACTGCAGTGCATGGTGTGGTGCTTGAGGTAAGATTTGGCTCTGCGAGGGTTTGTTTAATGATTGCTGTGCCCTGTTCTGTTGTAAAAGTGAAATAGGGAACTAGCCTGTAGCAATACCACACCTCTCCTTTGGACTTCTCGCTGTTCTCTTGCTCTTTGATCCCTCCGTTCCATATTGTCTCCTGTTCCCTGTTTCACTTCACTGGGTCTTTTGTTCTGTGAGCATTTTAAAGCAGTGGAAAATCCACGCTGCTTGTAGCTGAGCCTCGGCTACCAAGAGGTTCTTTCCCTGTGTTCATGTAGTTGTTTAATTTCAGTACCTTTACATTTGGCACTAGCTGAACTAATAAAAGAAATGAACCAGGCCTCTGACTCTACAAACGGGAGCAAGAGGGAGAAGTGAGTGGAATTGAACCGAAAAAGGGAGAAGAAAGTAGTGAAGAACTCTCAATCTAATCTATCTTTCTGTAAATATTTCTCACCTCTTTACAGAAGCTTAGAGAGCCCTGCATTCTCCAGGAATCTTTCAGAAATGCTACCGAGTCAAAAATACGCTCACATCTGTTATTTCTGTGGTTTCCCATTCTCAGGGTTCAGCAGCTCTTTAGACGATGGTTCGTTTAATCAGTTCCAACGTATAAATGTTTGGTATTTCTTTCTGCTGCTTAGTACAAGGGAAACTGTAGGGAAATAGTCTTTCTAAACATGTTATAAATTTACTGCAGAAATTGAAACATCATCAAAGGTGATTTCTGGATACCCTATTTCAAGTCTTTATATGTAAAAAATAGCTCAATTTTTCACAAAGTTTAAAGAATCTGGGGAGGCTCCTTGAACAACTCAGACCTAGTTCTATCACCTCTAGTATCACCCCAAATGAGTACTTGCTGCTGTAAGACCGTTGTAAACCAATATACTCTTGAAACCAGCATATTGCTGGCAAAATTCTTGCAAATGGTGAGTATGGTATTACTTCATATACATCTTTCTGTTTTGAAAGAATTACTCTGGATCCAGCTGGCTTCAGGGAATGTATTTCTTACTGAAAGCAGTTGCTAGCATTTGTGATCCTTTTATTGTCTATATGATCCAAATAACAACAATTCCTGATGTTTCAATGACTCTCACACGTTTCACATACTTTTTTATTGGGATGATGAAAATACATGTCATTCAGAAGTCAAGGACTGGTTTTGTCATAATACATATAAATAGATTTTCTATTGGGGCTTTCTTGCAATGGCAAACTGCTGTGGTCTTAGATTGAATGCAGTAGCCTTACACTAAAATAAAGCACTAACTCAAAACCAAAAACCACTTTCTTTTTGTTGTCAAGTGTATTTCCATGCTGAAAAAAATCTGTCTTGATGTCAGCTTTAGCTTCTCTGCTATCTCAGTCAGCATCTCAGGTGTGGTAGAGAGAGGAATTGTATTAGGAGTAAAGGGGAGACTCCAACGGTGGAGGTGTTTTAAAAAATAAACCCTGCTTTGTTAAACAACACAATGGGTGGAATAATTAAGCAAATGAATTTAGTGCTGCTAATAATTTCCAGATTAAGAGGAAATGATAATGGTTGTATCTTTCTGAATGATAGAAATGAATACTTTTGAACACTTGGAAATATAATTGAAATAATCCAAATAAAGCATGCTGGTAAACTCCGAGTGCAGTGTCCATGGTGCTGCAGTCACCACTGGAGTTTTGTAGAAGTATTTTCTTTCCTTTTTCTTGTAAGATTTTTATTCAGTATTCCATGTGTTAATTATCAGCATATAATCTGCTGGCACGAGATATAACCACGTTGCCCAGAACAAACAGTGCTGGATGTGTTTTATAACTGTCTCTTTTCTGCTGGATTATCAGTGAGTGGAGTCCCTATTTGCTTTGATTTGCTAGCTCATATTGTAAAAGATTCCTGCTTTTATCTTCCTCTTCTCTACCAAAATGACCTTCTGAAGTCTAAGCAAATATTTCTTTTTCACTCTCGAGTGGCCAGATGTAACGGCCGACTTCTGCTGTCGCAATGATTCTCTGAAACACTGCTAACAATATTTAAACTGTGAGGGTTTGCATGGGGTCCATTTTATCATTAATGACAGAAGAATAGCGATGATAGCAACTGTATGTGAGAACATGCTTGAGTTAAGACCAGACCTGAATGTTCAAACATCACTGCTCACTGCTATGTGCTGTTATTCCAGTACTTGACTTGCAGCAGGAAAGTCTTCAGTATCTGCAGTACTCTGGGCAGTGTCCCTTCTTCATTTGGCACATTTCTGCAAGTCGTTGAACTCCCTTAGGAATGCTGCTACCAATCTCTGCTGATTTAATAGTTTGCTAAAAAGGAGAGGACTGTTTCTCTGAGTTACCCCTTTGGTATGGAAAAGGTGTCATTATATCATGTGCTTTCATTGTAAATTGACCATAAACTTGGCCATAGAAATCAACCCTAGAACTCTGGACCTCTCAGGGATCTGATTTTTCTCATCTGTTCAGCTGCTCTGAGCCACTTGAGGATGTGAAGTATCCCTAAAGCTGGTTGTTCAACAGGCAATCGGGAGAGTTCCTGTTTCAGAAGGGAACTCCAGAATGGTGTTAAATGGGACACTCAAATCATTTCAGTGTCATCATCCTATTCTGGTTTCTCATTGCAGGTTACGGAGGAGGAGCTGTGGGAATCCAGTCCTAAATATGGCTAGTCCCTTCAGTAAGCAATGATCGATGCAGAATAGTGATCAAAAAGCACTCAAGTTAAGAAATTATTAGTTTGCGAGGTAGTCCCAAGTTTAGGTGGCTGCAAAGCGTTTCTGCAGCTCACAAGCTCGGTGGTTGTAGTAGAGCAGGACATCAGCGAACTTCTCTCTTAGATGTTGAAATTCAAACAGGTGTTTTAGTATGTTCGTCATGCTTTGAGAACTTTATTTTGGGTTTATTGATACCAGCTAGAAGCCCTGCCAACATAGCTGTGCCATTCCCCCTGTAGCCATGAGCTCGTGGTACCAGTGTGGTGCGTTTTCTGTGCAGCTTCCCTGATTCAACATCACTGTAAAATCTTTCCTGTACCTGAAGAGTACCGGAGCCACTGCTGTGCCAGGGCAAATGTGATACCTTATTTCCTTGCATTATTTAATCTGCCAACCTGCACCTAGATTGGAAGCTTTTTGAGTTGGGGACTACTGTTATTCTGTGTTTAGATAATATCGAACAGGTGGGATTCCAGGACGTGAACTATTCCCATGTTATGCATCCAATATCTGCTACAGAGCTGGTTGAAGTTGACTGATTGTGTCTTCCGTGATACAGGGGGTTATTGATAAGCTCTATTTTTGTAGATGGATTACCTGGGATGTGCTGATCTTGGGCAGATCTTTGCGGTGTCTTATTCCGCTGTAGCAACTGAGCTGCTTCCGACAGCGCACTGAGTGATGTGGCCAACATCTGTCCTGTGTGCTTACCCGGCCCTTTTATCTACAGGGAGAAGTTCTTGTGTACTGTGGTGGGTGGTTGCTTTTTTCATAGATTAGATAGAGTGTGTAGTTTACATCTATAGATCTGAAGACCAGGAGGGATAATTAGATCGTCTCCTTTGATCTTGTGAAAGACAAGCGGTAGCGCTCTGATGAGTTGAGTGCAGCGTTGCTGGGTTATGTTCTTGATATTACCAAAAACACAATGAAAGAATTGTACTTCACAAGCTTAGAGGGTGAAAAATTCAGGCAGGAACATAGAGCTTGCAATTTCATATCTCCTTTTATTTTATTTTACCTTTCTTTTTATTTATTGGGAAGTGCTGTCATATACCTGTGCTGCTATTTGCCAGAAGTTAGTGCTGGACAAATACACTCTGCGTCAGAATAAGTTATAAGCCTTTATGAAATAATATTCTTACGATCTTTTCTGCCTTACTACAAATTGTCATTGAGGTGTTCAAGTACAGCATAAAATTACTATTTGGCTAGTTTGTTACTGACATAGTATAAAAGTAATGTGTTGACTTTTCCTTGTGTACAAATGGTCTAGGCAGAAGCTAAGATAGCTCAGCGATTTCTTTTGTGTCACAGATGAACGATGCATTCCTTGGTCTCCAAGCGCTGGTTTACATCTTGATTGATGTTCAGTAATTAAACCAGACTCCAGCTGCTTGGTGATTCAGAAGTACAGGGCTCCTATGCTGTAAAAAAAAACAAAAACCAAGCAACTCCCCACTTACTAACTTTTACTATTGTTTGCTTTGGGCATCACGCAGAATAATAAGTGCAAAAACATTTTTTTGGGGGGGATGAGACAATAAAAATGTCCCACTTTTAAAAATGCTAGATAAAAGTTAAATTTATTACTATGTTGAGCTAACTCCAGAATTAAAATTCAAAGCATAATTATCCATTTTCTTTGTTATGAGGGTGGAGGATGGCTTTAGTGTTTGTTTGGATGTGGCGGGGCTACCAAAAGAAGGTAAAAACTCGAGTAGTTTATAATGTTGGGAGTTATTTTATCCAATAAACAGGATAGAAATTTTTTTTAACGGTTTATTATATGACAAGTAATAGTTTTCTGCTAGTCTGGTAAAAAAATACTCATCATACTTTTAAATATCAGTTAAAATCACATACTCCAAAATCTTTGGGCAGCAGTATGCCCACACATACTGCTATACTATCTGAGTAGCAAACATACAAGCATACCTGGACCTGGCATCGTGGCTCTCCAGCAGAAGTCAATGCGGTATCAGTAGAAGGTTGTAGGAATGCCTGTCGAGATCGATGTGTGCCAACCAGGAGAGAGTTGACCACTGAGATTTATTCCATGTGCAGTTCCAGACTAGTCAGTGAGCGTTTGTAGCAAAAATTGTAATTCTAATATTGGTCAAAACATTAGCATTTGTAAACCCTTTTTGTGGCTGGGGAGACGATGGCTGTGAGTGTAGTTCCAGATATCTGTGTCTGTATTTGGGGCAGACGGAGCTGGCAGCCAACACAGCGTACCAAGCAAATAGTTTGTCTGATGTAATTTTGACCTAATCGTCTAATTCCAGGCTCAACTATCAAATCCAGGCATGGAACGTTACCATATTAAAAACCAATAGCACGTGTGACCTCAGGGACCTTTGTGTTTTAATACCTGGACAGCATTTAATTTCTAATAAGGTCTTGTGAGAGCATCTTTTGTAGCAAAGCGCATCACACTGAGAACATGGAAATCAGCAGCTGGTTTTAGTATTACTGAAAAGCGAACAGAACAGCAGTGCTGGAGGAAAATACCTTTTTGTGACAGGGTTAACGCATAGGGAAACCATTCCAAAAGGTGTAGATGGGTTAGTTTACCTGCTGTAATCCTGTAATTGTTCAGGAAATTGCACTTTGTACATTCTGTGGGGAAAAAAGTGATCTGAAAATTGCTCAATACTATCAATACAAGTTGTATTTTCCTATTAAATTCATTCCACAGTGTTTTACAAATGTCACTTAATTGAATTATCGCTGTGATTATTTTTTTTTTTCCCCTGTAGTGCAGCAGTTACTCTGGAAACAGTTGAACCTTTGTAGCTTCTTTTTTTAAAAAAAATCCCATACCTATTTAGACACTGGCTAGAATTTGAGAACAGATCATAGATACTAAAGTTATACCAGTGCTGCTGAAAATTTGACCCCATGTGTATGGGATCTGATATTTTTTTCTAATAAAAGTAAACAAAAGATTGTGATCAAACAGCTTAGGTTTTTTAAAGGGGTTTATGCTATTATAGAAATAAGTCTGATATTTAAAAATTATTTCATCATTTTTATTTGATGAGAGAACCCCAAAATATACCACATTCCTTAATATTGTGTAAAGAGAAGTGGCTCGTTTGCCACACAGGCTTTCTCCCTGCAGGTTACCCTCTGCCCCATGACTCCTGAGCCCTGCCTTGCTCGTTTGAAAAACCTTCTGCAGAAGAGTGGGATCCAGAAGTGCTCAACCTGAGTATAAACCTTCTCAAGGTACAGGTTGGGTGTGGTGGGCTTCACAGGTGTTAGGTGGTGGTGAATGGTTTGAACATCCTCACAATCCATTAGTTTAAAGTTGATTTTAACACAAACCAGAAGCTTGCCTTGGGCCGTCCCACTGATGGTGGGACATGCAGGACAGCACTAGAGTGGTGCGGGATGTTGGTTTTCCATTTGCTGGCAACATGAGCAGGCAGTGGTGCTCAGCTGAGCACCATTGGGGTTTAAAAACCGAAGAGACAAGCTTTCTATGATCATTATCATTTATGATCTTAAGGGTCCTTCCAATCTAAAGGATTCTATGATTCATTATTCACCCAGGTCTGCAAGTCAGGGGTCAAATTCCCTCTGCTGTTGAATATGAAGTGTTCAAGAGCTCTATGTTGGGAGCACAGGGAGGTTGCAGAGGTGAAATGCATCCTTTTCTTCTCCCATCCTGTGTAAACTCTAGGACGCTGAGCTGCCACGTGTGTGTGCTTTCGCTGTGTTGGTTTCCAGAAGCCCCACTCTGGGTTTAGGGTCCTGCTGTGTCTGGCAGTATGCATACAAACAACAAAGCTGAGTCCTGGCTGGAGGTATTATGCTGTGCCTGCTCCTCCAGAACAGGGACTGACACACGAAGCTTAGTTTGAAAACACTCTTCTATCTTAGCACTGGATTGAGGAAAATTTGGCCAGCTGGGATTAATAGGCTGTATCACGGGCTGTTGTTCTGAGGTACTCATCTGTTTGTAGGAAAAAATCACACTCTGATATTGAGAAATTCTGGTTCAGCAGCACAAATATTAATTACACCTTTTCTTCTCTTTCCACCTTATACTCTTAGCTATTTTTCAACCTGCGCATTTAATGGTTCGTGTTGTTACCTATTCCATAGAATAATTAATGCAGGGGAAATAGGAAGCCAGGGGCATAATTAAACAGACTTTATAAAACTTCTTCCATGCTCTAGCTGTGATACATACACTAAAAAGTTGAAATGCCCATCATTCTTGTCCTAATGACTTAGTGCCTCGCAATGTTTAGGCTCTGTGAGCAATGCCTTTCTTTAGAAGGCAAGGTAAAGCTTTGTCCTAGAGGCTTTGCCCTCTGCTTGCTGATGTATACGTTGAGAACCGTGTACAACAAATACTACCCAACAAGTAGCTGTGTTTGGGTCCTAAAATGGCTGCTGGGATAGTAAATAATGGCGGGATGCAACCACAGGACATTTGTTCTTTGGTGGATTTTGTAAGTGTTCTCTGTCCAGCTGCTTTGTATTTTAGAAACCTAATCCAGTCCCGTCTATGTACAACTTTCAGATACTAATTTGGAATGCATTCCTACCCACACCCTTTGTTATACTCTCGAATCTTGATCATTTATATTTTGGGTTGGCTTTTTTTTAGAAAAAAAACAAGGCTATTTGCAGTCTTCCTTTCTTTTTGGTGTTTGTGGTTTTTTTTTTGGTTTTTTTTTCTATTAGGCCACCCACATGAGGGCACCTGCCAGGGCTTCGGGGGTACTTCCTTTAATCTGCAGGACTCTGAGGTTTTCTGTGTGTGCTTGTGTCTCATCCATTCATCATTATTACATCTTAAGATAGGTCTCAGGTTTGCTAAATTATGTTAAATCACTTCCATATTGAAACGCATGAAGAATTGTAAATCACTGTGTGCTGCAAACAGCAGGATCAGATTATTAGAGCTCTTAATTGTTTCTGTCTTTTTGTCTGAAGGCTTTTGGTCTTTTACTGTAAATTGTGAACTGGCAAATAACGTATCCTACAGGCCTCACAGCATTGCCACCAAGGAACCCTGTTATTTCTGAGGGAAGTGCAATTTAAAGGTACAAATTTCTCGAAAAGCAGTTCAATATAAACCATACCTGATGGAGCTGTACTCGTCGTTCACCGATCCCCTGAGAGAAGAATGAATCATAAGCGATACTTGGATGGCAGCAGTCTGTCATTTGTTATTGACTTCTTTTATGTGTGCAAGGTGTCAGGAAGAACTGTGAGAGAAGAAAAAAGGGAGATAGGATAAAAAGCCAAGAGTCTGAAGTCTGGGAATATTTACATCTGAATCATAAGCCTTTGAGTTCAGTTCCTCTCTGATTAAACCCGGCAATTGTGTAGGGTGCAGAACATCTAGAACATGAGGTAGAGAAATGAGACCGATAGCTGGATGGAGTTACATGGGATGGAGACACATTCAAAGGGCACATGGCAGTAGGGGCAGCTCTAGCACAGAGACTGAAAAACGAGAGAGTTTTGACAGTAGGAAAGCAAAATGAGCTGGAAAACTCTACCTTAATTACCGGCTTAGCCTTGTCCCACCTGTACTTCCTCTGGTCAGCTCGGTGAAAGGCTAGAGCATTGCAAATGCCTCAATGAATTGTTGTGGGGAGGGCTGGAGAGAAAGGGGACAAATCTTGGAGATGCTGTGGTGAAGCAGATGGGTTGTGGGGGAAGGAGAGAAGAGGAAAGAGAGTAATTGAAGGATGCAAGCTTCAGTGAGCAGGAAGGACGGTCACATCAGCAGGGACAGGAGGAGGAAATTAGCTGAGGATATTGGAGAAAAGTGGGCTGATCTTGGTGATACTATGGGGCACATTTATGCTTGGAATGTGATGCCTTTAATTCTATTGGCATTGGTGTCTTTCAGAGATTCAGATTACTAAAGTTGGCTCAAAGGCTTCATATTTTTCAGATATTAAATTTTTGATGCTGCATTCTAGACACCCTGGTACCTGGTATTCCTCTAGGAACCATGCAGATGTGGCTGTATGTTCTGAAGAAGCAACTTCTAGGAAATTAACTTTGTCACTTTTTCCTCCTATGTTTCTATCCAAAAGCTTCCAGTTTCCTGCTACAGAACTGTGAGATCTGCTGTGGACAATACTGATCTTTTAGAACATGCTGCTTGTTTCCATCAGTTCAGCTCCATTCTTACTTGCTTTGTTTCAATTCTTCACTTTTTCCCCCTCAGTGTTTTCGTTTTCCAAGGTTCACTGGAGCACCTTGGTGCTTTTCTCCCCACACTAGTGCTTTGTCCTGCTTTCAGACTCCTATGTAGAGAAGACACTGGAGTTCTTCAGGTAGGAAATTATTTCTTTCTTTGCTGTTCATCTTGCCTAGTGTCACTCCTGATGTGCTCACACAGGGCGTATGCCAGGGGGATAGAGAGATGCTGCTTCCTTAGAAGATAGGAAGGGAGTCCCTAATAGCTCCACAAACCTTAGAGAGCTGAAGGGAAAACTGAAGGGAAGATCCACGAGGTGAAGTCAGCGCTGAAGGCCAAAGGGCAAGCAGTCTGCTAGTTTGGATAACAACTCCTGAAACAGTGCTTTTTGGTTTAGCTTTGCCAAAGACTGATAGGTGGGAGAAATGGGCAAAAATGAGGCATTTTCTCCACCTGAGTTTTTGAGGGGAAAAAGTTCTAGTTCAGCCTTCTGACTCACTTTTTAAAGTACTTTTCAAAGGTTGTCTTCCTTGACCACAGGGCCCTTCTTATTTGTTTGTTTATTCATTTTATTTATATTCCCTTTACTCTAGTCATAAAGAAAGGCACCCAGTTCTTCCCTTGGTTCTTCATTGCAAACACCTAATCTAGCTCTATCTGCCAGTGTCATCAACAGGCTCTCACTGACATCCACCCTCTTGGCTTCAAAGAAAAAAAAAAAGAGGCAAAAAGAAGCATAAAAACCTGTGCATAGCTCCTGCCTGGCTTGAGTCCAGAGCCTTGGTTAGCAGGTGCCACACGGGTTACTGAGACCTCTCTTGGCCCCTTGTGCTAGAGGACCGATCCTAACATTTTGTAACACGTTAGAAATAATTTTTGAGTTTCCAAACGCATGGTGTGTTCATGCATGTAAATTATGCACGGGACCAAAATCTCCTTAGACAAATCTTACAGCCTTCATGAATCCCTCAGAACTTGCAAACTGAATGTGTTCAGCAAAGGTCTTTTTTTGTATAAGCAAATGATTTTAAATATAAGTGACTATCCGTCTCTGTGCCCACTTGGACCTCAGATGTCCTTTGTGAATTTTCTTCCTGTAGTGGATTATGTTGCACATGTTGATTTAGGATTGTATCACTTTGGAAATGTGTGTTGCTTTCTATCCTCCATACCTTACATTTTGTTTTGTCATAGTTTCAAGTTCTAGTTTCATACTTAAGAAACTAGTTTAATTTTCTTTTTCTATACTAAGAAAGAAGTTCTGAGAAATCCCCTACTACAGGAAGAGGCTCTAGTTTGACACAAGGGGGCAGTCACGTTATATATGAAATTATGCCTACTTTGGAGTTACTCAACCATGGGTTTAACAGTCAACTGGATGACAAAATGAGTGTTGTAGGGTGGCATCAGTGCAGTCTTACACTTCAGCAGGATTCACTGATGCTTCAAGGAGAATGGTTGCTGGAATTTTAGGAAAGATTTTGCAATTTTTTTTTTTTAAAAAAAAAAAGGCAGTCTGGGTGTAGATGATAAACTGCTTTTTTCTTAAAAGTTAGATATAAATGTATATAGGTATGTATGTCTATGACGTATTAGACAAGATGACTGCAGTACTTTCTGTACTGGTCACCTACAGGCATCTCACTCAAGTGCTAATATCACCTCAGGGCTGGAGAGTAAAAGGAAATCTAAACATAATATATCTTTAAAAAACTCTGCATGCAAAGGATTTTAGTTGGGAAGTGGACTTGGTTTAGAGACTGTTGATTCTTTGGGAGGGTTTGAGTAGGAGTTCTCTCCAAATTTGTCTTGGACGGGAGGTAGGAGGCTGCTGGAGGAGCCTCACTTCCCTTGTTCGCATCCCTGCTCATTGCGTTCCTGGAAGGGCCAGTCGGGTGACGTTCAGCCCAGTTAGGGAAGACTCTGTACAATCCCTGTGTTCAGTACTTGTTGGGAAGCGTTAACATTTAAAGTTGGCAGATAATCATAGTGTTTTACCTAGGTTGTGGTCCTCTTCTGGTTTATGTTTGAAAGATCCAACTACTCTCACCGTGAGTCTACTTGGTTTGCTTTGGAGGTGAGGTTGCGTGAGCACAGAGTTCTAGCACTATAGTTTTAAAGTTATTTTAATCCTAATCTGTCCTGACACATCACAAACAAGTCTTGCAGCATAGGTCTCAAACAGAGCCTTGCCTACAAGCTTCAGACTTAGGTCTGTGGTGAGAATAGCTCTCAGAAGAGAATGCAGGGAGGCGAAATTCTTAGCAGCTTAGCATGATATCTGAATTGGAACTTCTTTCTTGTTAAGAGAGATCACATGATTAAAAGAAGATAGACCTGGTCATTAATTATTTTAATATTCTGCTGCTGAACAAGGCTACCTAGAACATTCTGTCACTTTAGCATGTCAGAAAACTCCTTGTTTTCCGGAAACTATTGATAGAAGGAGGAAAAACACTTGAAAGATGAATGAGACTGTTATAAATAGTGCTGGAACCACTGAGCCTTCAACGAGACATAAACAGGGTGTGACTCAGATGGGTGATAATCCTAAAGTTTATGTTGCTATCTCCTAGTGTGTCTCTCTTGAGGTTGTTGTTGTAGAATGTGGGCTTTTACTTGGAAAGCTCTGGTACTTGAAGTTGCTTTTATTTTAATGGTTTCTTTACTATGGCTGACAGCATTTATATGTATATATATTTTTTGTGCTGAGTATTAGTTGCATCATGTATGGCAAATTTTGCTGTCTTGAAAGAAAAAAGATTCGGATGATTTCATAGAATCATAGAATTGTTCCGGCTGGAAGAGACCTTCAGGATCATCAGGTCCAACCATTATCCCAGCACTGCCAGGTTAGCACTAAACCACGTCCCTCAGCACCACATCTCCACGGCTTTTAAATCCCTCCAGGGATGGAGACTCCACCACTGCCCTGGGCAGACTGTTCAAGGTCTTGAGAACACTTTTGAGGAATAAATATTTTCTAATGTCCAACCTAAACCTCCCCTGGCACAACTTGAGGCTGTTTCCTCTTGTTCTATTGTGAGCTACATGGGAGAATAGACTGACCCTCACTGCGGGGAACTCCTTCATGAGTTCCTTTATTTTAACCTCCTTAGCCAGGTAAGATTAACAAGAAAAAAAATACACAGATGTGCATGGACTGCTGGTATTTCCATTTGGTGGGTTGGTTTTTTGTTTTGTTTTGTTTTTTTGCAAGAATGCAAGGGCAATGTGATCCTGTTGCCTGCATGTCACCAGTCACCAATCGCCAGATAGCTTTTGAACGTTTTATCTGGTTTTACCTTAATTTTATAGGAGTTCAGTCTAAACGATACTCAGTTCCATTCAATAAGCAGTTGTGTTAGGAGAGGAGGAAGAACGAAAGCTCACAGGTAGTTCTTCTGCTGAAGGGAAAGATTTTAGTCTGCAGTCAGTCATACTGTTAGACAAGGCATGATCTACCCAGGGAGCCACAAGAAACCAAGTTTTGTAAATCCTCCTGTGTGTACCATTATTTCTGCTATTAGAGGATGAGATGATATCTAAGCTTGAAAGTTGGGAAATGCCTCTTATTTAACAATCCCTGCCTTACAGGGAGTGGAGTTGGAACTAGATGACCTTTAAGGTCTCTTCCAACCCAAACCATTCCATGATTCTACAGTAAATATCTGTGTGTACACCACGTGAGTGATGGAATTGCTGGGGAAGATTGCAGGGATGGGCTGATTTCTCAACTATGTTTGCACTTCTTGTGGTGAGCCAGTATCTTTATAGCTCTTAAATGGTTGACACCTGGGGACAAATCCTGGCTCCTCCACCTCCCCCATAATACTTATCTTCTTGACAAGGAAGTTCAGATTGATTTCATATGACGCTCTGATGGATGTTTCAGTTCGGGGAATGAGTATTTCACTCTCACTCGATGCCTAACTAGTGAGATTACACTAACCTTGAACTAGATGTTTTCACTTCCAGCATCTATCTTCTCCCAGCGGGAAACTGTGTGTATTCTACTACAGGTTATAGAGGGAAAAGTAGATATAAGAGCTCTGTTTGGGACAGACGGGGAGAAGGATACTGCAGCAGGTCTTTTGCAATGTAAGACCTACAGTGTCAGTCAAAATAAGGAAAACATACTGCTGTCAGAAAAATTCATTATCTCCATGAAAGGACAAAACAAGCGAGGTGTCAATGCCAAAAATACCCATATTTCCTGATAGGCCTTGAAGAATTGTCTTTTTTCTTGAAATTACATCTCATAAGAATGTGTAGGAGTCCATCACTGACTTTCCTCCAATTCTTGTTCCCACAAGCTGGTGCATCTTTAACCCTTTTTTGATGCATTTATGAGAGGGAAAGTGCTGCTGCATTATGGGCAGGGAAGTAAGCTAAAGAGTGTGCTAATTAGTCTTGGTTAATTAAAAGTAAGTGAATAGGTTCTTATTGGCCTTCCTATAAGATTGTTAAAGTACTTATCAAATGGAAATAAAGTTAAAGGTTTGTTCATCAGCTTGTCACGGGAGTTGGTAAATCGAATCGGTGGCTGGACTGCTTTGTCCTTTTGTCCCTTCTTTTCACTGGAACAGCAAAGTATATGATTTCATAATCTGTCTTGTGGATTGAAATGATTTTTAAAAAAACAGTTTTCTCTTGTAAATCTTTGCCATAGGATAAAAGTTGTCAGTATCTGAAGGATGAAATTCAGAGTGGTAGCATGTATGTTTTCGGAAGTTTGGTTTTAACTTTGGGCAGAGGCTCATTTATAATCCCCATTGGACAATGCGTTTGTTCTCCTCGACAGTTGAATAAGGGGAAAAGACATGTTGAAAAATGTGTTCCTGTCCTCTTTTTCTGTGTGCTTTTCTCTACATCTGTGCTTAGCAGAATCCCTCAGGGTATCCTGGATTGTATTTACCAGGAAGAAAGAATACCTGACTAGACTAGCATTACTCCTCATGATTATGGTGTCATCAATTAACTTGTATGACTCAAAAGTGAAGCTTGCCAGTCATTTTAAAGCTTTGGATAATGAAACTCAGGAAGTTTGTTCCTACGGCGAATTTCTTCAACCTTTGTTTAAAATAATATAAAATAACTTCCTTTAATTGTGGAAATATACTGTTGGCAAAAGACAAGGGCAAAGTATAACTCTTTAAACATTAGAAAACACGAGTCCATCATATTGGACAGGTTAGAACTGGTTTCTCTCCTCATCCAATAGTAGACAAATAGAAACAGTGTAATAGTTAAAGCTTAATCTGTGTAGTCATAAGCTATTATAAGTAATTGTGACTATTGCGGCTTATGAGTCTTGTTTTTTCTTATCTTTCAGAGTGAGATGATTTTTTTTTTAATTTTATTTCACCCTCCTTAAAGAAGGGGAAATGCCTCAGTGCTTTTGAAGGGCTGGTAGGACAGCTTGACAGTTATGTAAGCAGCTGTCTACAGAAATTCATTAAATGTCTGATTGTGCATAGCCGTGTCTGACCCTTGGTGCTCACGCTGAGCTTTCCCCCGCCAGCTACCTTCTCGTCTCTGGTTGATATTGTGGGTATTCAGTTACAAGGATGCAGACTTCCCTGGTCCTCTTCCCAGTAAAGTGTGCTATGATCCCTTTAACTTTACAGGCAGGGGTTCACGTTTTCATGTGAAATGCAAAAGGAATTTGGTCTCCAAATGATGTGGCTTCACAGAAGACTGAATGTGACCCCTAACACATAGTTGGTTCTTACTGCTTTTCTATTTTATTGTTTGAGGGTCTTCCATTTCCTTAGGTGATCTTCTAAGAGGTCCCAAGAAGCAGGGGCTTTTTAATGTCCAACTGTACCTGATTCTGTTTTCTAAAGTACCAGTGTTTACTGGCCTGCTGCTCCCCCCACCATGTCAGTGAGGGAATCATGAGCAATTTCAACATTAAAGTAAAACAAGGAGTGCTCCACAACGCATATATTGGGAATTTGTGACCTTACATCTTGTGCTTATTCTGTTCTGTGTTATATCACTTTATCCATCTCCTGTGTTCAGATGTTTAATTTTTGAACATCATAGTTCCATTTAGTTTTCTTCTGTAATGAAATTTCATCAAGATTTCTTAAACAGATCTCACAGCTCATGTATTTCCTACCTCTACCTACATGATGATGTCCTTTATAGCCAAAAGAATCTTAAGATCAATGTGGGATTCCTTCTGGCTTCTGTTAAGATTGTGAACAGCTTGGTTTTGTGTTTCTTGTTTTTTGGTTGTTCCCCCCCACAACTTGTTGAAGCGGAGAGGTGGCAGGACTAAATCGTGCCGAGACTGAAGCCAGTGGACTTGGCAGGGTTAGTCAATAAGCAGAAGATATGCTAGTGCCTGGAGTTTTGGGAAACACTTTCTTATACAAGGTATCAATCATAAAATCATCAAATTGTTTGGGTTGGAAGGGACCTTAAAGATCATCTAGTGCCAACTCCCCTGCTATGGCAGGGACACCTCTCCCTAGACGAGGTTGCGCAAGGCCTCATCCAACCTGATCTTGAACACCTCCAGTGATGGAGCATCCACAACTTCCCTGGGCCAGTGTCTCACCACTCTCATAGTGAAAAACTTCACTATGATGAAGCACCAGAGTGACCCATACCTAAGTATGGTGAAACTAATTTGTTCTAAGGTTGCAGAAAACTGTGAGGCTGCGCTCCCTTCTGCCCTAGTAGCTGCACTGATAATTTTGTTTATTACTACAACTAAATATTGTAGCATACATTTTATTGGACAGTAATTCTGCTGTTGACCACCTCGTGCTTCCCACAAAATGCCAAACTTGCTCAGCTGAGCTGTAATGAAGCCGAAGGAAGAATACACAACTTCTGGGAGTAGCTGTTTTGTGAACATGGAGACCCTGATTGAGGTAATTGGCTAAGGATGCACTTTGAGTGCTTTCTGGGTATTAATAGCTTCAGTGGAGGTAATGTTTTGTTTAACATACAGCATGTGCCTGCATGTGCAGCTGAATCAGATCCAGCTGAATCCCTGTAAAAGATTAGGGATTAGAACTGAGATTCTCCAATTCTCTTGTTTGGACGGTGTCTGCCAGCTGTGAGCCAGGTTGTGTAATCATAGCAGTGCCAGCCTCGAAAGGGTCGTAAATTGTGAGCTAAGCTCTGCTGAATCACAAGACCAAGGAAGTATTGGCACCTCTTTTTAACCTTTTGTTTTCTTAACACTTCGGTTTCAAGCCCTTCTGTAAAGCTAGAAATATACTTAAAAAATTGAAGATATTCCTATAAATCCTTGAAGTTTCAATCCTTCAAGTTTTCTCTTGAATTCTTGCCCCTGATCCATATATCGCCTTTCTTGCACACATCCATGAGATGTGTTTGCTGACTTTCATCACTCAGAGAGAGAAGGGACAAGATTGGCCGATGGCTTTGTAGAGGGAGGAGGGTTGTGGCGTCCTGGAGGGTGCTCATCTACACACAAAATAGACTAAAGGACAGTGAAGAAACTGAGGCACAGCGAAAAAGAAACACTTTATTATTTCAATAGTTAATACAACTTTTGCTATGATTTTTGCGTCTGCTTTGGCAGGTACATATTTAGAATTTTAAATGTAGAATGTTTGTGAGCTTGACCTGTGAGGAATATGTCAAGAATTGACAGTGGTTTTTTATTGCCTGGGCTGTCTGGGTAAAAGGCTTCTGGTTTTGCAGTGGTGTAGCGGGAAATATGCAGCAGGAGTCAAGGGAAAACCAGCACCATGACTCTGTGAGCTGGGGGAAACTGGAGAGCACCCGAGCCCTGGGCCCAGTGGATGTCCCATGGGGATGCTTCCCCCTGACAGCGTGGAAGGCTGTGGTGGTGTGTGGGTATAAATGTGTGTGCAAGTTCGTTTACAAACTCATTACCCAAGTGAGTACTTCCCTTTTTCTACACCATTTATTCCTCTCTGCTTTTAAGCTGATTTGTGCGCCTTAATTGCTCTTGTACTTTTGGCAGCTGAGGTGGCTTTTGTGCAGGGAAGCCTAATTCCAGTTTCTATCTAATCTATGGCTCATTTTGCATTTGGTTAATATGAACAGATTCTCTGCAGTGACCTATTCTCGCTTCCTCCCCCAAGCATTTTCTGTCTCAGAAGTCTTCTGCCAACATCCATTTTCTTTAGTGCGAGAAAATTAATGTGTCCAGTTGGGTTATCCATCCTTTCTCTTCAGCTGCCAATGCAAGCAACAGGTTGTCATAAATCACAATTCATTTATTGACAATTTCTACCCACAATCTCCACGGCTGAGCGTGTTCTCACGCACAGAGGGAAGCATAAACTGCATTTCTGGAAGAAAACGAGCAGGGCAAAAGCGTTGGTGAGCTCGCCTCAGAGGCAGGCGGCGGGCAGCTCGTTTCCCGCCCAAACGCTGAGGTTTGCTCCGCATTCCAGCGCTGTGCCGGGTGTTCACCGTCCGAGCGCAGACACATGTTCGGTCTAGCAGCTCTTCTTTCAGCCAGTGTTTGAGCAGCGGTTAAAAGAAGAAGCACTCATGTGGAAAATCCTGGCAGCAGGCACCGCGGATAGTGTTACGGCAGCTGTCCTCAATGGGAAGGCATCGATGTTTACAGTGTGTGTTTTTCCCTGGAATTTTGTTTGTGTGCCATATATATACAGCACGGGCTATTCTTCTCCCTGTGGTGTTTTTCAGTGCTTTCTATACAAAGTATTTTCTGGGGTAATATTCATTCATTAAGTGGGAATGCAGATGTAAGGCTTGAAAACATGACATCCCAGACTTTTTAACTGTGAATAATTCAGAGTAACCAGCATCATTGAAACAAACAAAAAAAGGGGGGCAGAAAAAAAAACATGATCTGAAACATGCAGTCCTCCTTCAGCATACACACTGCAAAATCTAGAGAAGAGTAAGAAATGCTTCTTTAAAGAACCTATTTATCAGCACATTAGTTAGGAAATTCTTTTTCATAGGTAAGTAGGTTATTTTTCTTTATTTGCATGGAGCCTTAAGGTGGTGGTGTAATCTGAATTGCAAATGGTTTAACTGTCAGTAGCAACGTTGGATGTCTTGATACAGGATGAAAAAACTCTTTGTAGTATTTTTCCCAACATATCAATGTAATGTGGCATCACTTTTTCATAGCTATTTTGAGTGGTGTCACCTTTTTAGCACCTAGGCCAGAATTGGCACAAGTATACGATGGTGTCACCCCTGCCTCTGTCATGCTCCCATTTATTTTGAGGGGACAAAATGTTGTCTTTTTTCAGTTTGCACTTTCTGAGGTCACACCAGTGGTGTTCAATGGGCCTTGCATCATTTTCCAAAGCCATAGTTCAGCAACATGCTTTGACGTGCTTGATCAAAGCAGATGTCAGGCAGCTATTGGCCTGGGGAGGATTTAAGCACTATCTTAAGTGCTTTCTGGAGCATCAAGTGATTTGTAGCTTGCGGATAAGCAAATGCTATATTTTTTTCCCTGGGGTTCACACCTATAGCAAGTTGGATATGAATGAAGTCAACAGCCATTTCCACATCTGTGTGACACCCATGGATGATTCCAAGATCTGCCGGTCCTAACATTGTACAACACAGTGAGGTGTGAAAAAAGAAGAGAGACTCAAGGCAATCAGCCCCTAATCCTGTTGGATATTTTGTGACTGAGAAGGAGCAGCAGTCTGCCTTGACCTGTTAGAAAGAGTCGGTGTTCAGTACTGGGACTGTAGGCCGCAAGCAGAGGTGGTGTGTAGGAGCCCACCGCTGGGTTACGCAGTGGGACAGTCTCCACCTGTGCCACAAGGACCCTGAGGTTCCATCATTTCCTAGCTCCTGTCTTTGTATGCTGGAAAAAATCCCCACCTTTTAGTTGCACACAAACCTGTATTTTCTATTAAAGGACTGTGCAAATGTGGCAATGTCAAGCCTTCACATCTAGTCCAGACTTTTATCAAAGACACCTCTATCAGTAGGAGGCTCTTACTGCAGTGTGGCTACAACAAAGCCCAAAATGGCATGAAAAGTGGAAGGTGTACAGGGCTGCAGTTCAGACAGTCTTCCTTAGGCATCAGAAATATCTGATTTGTACTAGTACCTCACACAGTCAAGCACTTGTAGTTTCATCCAAGTCTTCCTTCTCTTTGATCTCTCTGCTGCCTGCTATCAGATACTGAATTATCCCCTCTTCCCTCAGGCTGTCTCAGAAGTTTACAGATGCAAACTTTCAAATCCAACCATTTATGCTCAGCTGACTTTTCCTTACTCCCTGCCATGGCAAACCAGCCACAGCAAAGTTCACAAACAAGAAGAACAGTAGTGCAAAACACTTCATAAATTATCACCCATGTCTTTTCAAAAATCTTTCCCAAAGTAGTGTTGTTTGCTCTTTAATATGGAGCTATGATAAAAGCAAATCTCTTTGCAACTTGCGTTTCAGGTAGGACATTGGTATGTTGGCACTGCTGACAGGGATGATTGTTTTTAAAGAATTCACCGTAATTAATTGGCGTGTTTATGGTTTTGTTTGTGTATGTGCGTAGCTGTACCTTGTCCCATCAGCTCTGGCTGAAGCACTGGTTCCTACATTGTGTGGGAAATCAGGCCTACATGGAATTGCACGTCAACATTTTCACCAAATTATTTCCTTTTATTTTTTTCTTCTTTCACTAGAATTATTAAAGGTGTAGCCACAGAGCCTGTTTTACAAAGTACAGATCCACGCTGCTGTCGGTTTTCCTTGCATTTCTTCAACACATGGTGGCCTTGAAAGCCATTTTACTATAAATAGTGCAACTCCAGTTGGGGAGTCTGGTAAAAAAAGTAAGAATGTTTTAATTTTATTTTCAGAGGGAAAAGTTGCCACCTTTTCCTCTGTCTAGGATTCGAAGCAAACTAAAGTAATAGCTTGAAAGCTTTTAAATTTCCCAAATGTGTCTTTCATTACCAACGACACTTCTAAATTCTGTTGCTAAACCTTCTGATCTTTAAGGTTCTGTGAGTGTAGGCAACTGTCAGGGAAGCTGCATAATTCAGCAGTGAAGTCATGCCTGATTCATCAGCCGTTATTTATTATACAATTATTTCTGCAGTTCCTAAAGATGATAATCCTGGTGGTAAACGCTGATGGGAAGTCAGCAGTCCTGAACCAGGAATGAGATGATCAGCATTACATGCTAGAGCAGAAGCTGGTAGAAGGCATTCCATTGAGAAGTACTGTGTTAAACAGAGAATGCCTTTTACAAAAATTAGCTTAAAGAGCTTTTAAAGTATTTTTTTTTACCAGTTCATTCTAAGGAAATGTGTTGAAATAATTTCTGATTCCTTTTTGTTTCCTCTCCATTGGGGAATATGCTTTTGGTGGTCTTTTCTTTGTTTTTCCCTCCTCTCCTCAGCTTTTCTTATTTTGGTTCATTAATATAAGATAATGAAAAGATGCTCAGGACATTCTGAGTGCATGGTGCAGGTGGGGGCTGCCCACACTCAGCTTTTCTGTACCTCAGTAGCGTAACCTGTGTATTCCTGTCCTTGAACTCTTCTGAGCTGGCTGTCAGAGGCTCCAAGTAGTGACAACCTGTATTGCGGCTCCAAGAAGATGACAAATGGCAGCTGGAGCCTGATTTGGGAACAACTGCATTTATTTTCATTTGAAACATAATCTGTGCCTCCTCCCCCTCTGCTTCCCCCAGTGTTTTGAATAGAGCACTCAGGGAAGGGAAGGAGAAAAGAAAAGTTTGGCTGACACTTGTTTGCCTTGGGTTTAGTTCAACAACATCAGTGGCCTCAGCAGATCGGGCAGCCCTGGGAGCTGGTAGCTCGGTGCTGTGAAGCTCCGATGTGTGTTTTATGGGCTGCACAAAAACGGCCACGGCAGTGTGGGCAATGTTTAAATTCATTTTCAGTGATAGCATTCCTTTGTTCTGAGACAGGAGATGGGTAGTCCCTGGCTTCATGGAAATCAGTGGCAGTTTTGCCAGTAATCTGAGCACGCCTTCGATTTTATCTGCAGTTTTCAGCGTTGTTTTGTTTCCAGGATTTGTCCCAAACTGTAACCTTGTGTGCCGGGGCTGTCTTTAGGAGCTACTTTGTACAGGGCACAGATGGCATGGTGAAAACTTAGCACTTGTCTGAGGGTCCCGGGCACTGCTCCCGTAGAATCACAGAATACCCGACTGGTAGGTGTTGGAAGGGACCTCTGGAGATCATCTCGTCCAACCCCCCTGCCAAACAGGGTCACCCAGAGCAGGGTGCCCAGGATGGTGGCCAGGCGGGTTTGGAATCTCTTCAGAGAAGGAGACTCCACAGCCTCTCTGGGCAGCCTGGGCCAGGCTCCAGCACCCTCACAGCAAAGTTGTTTTTCCTTATGTTCAGATGGAACCTCCTGGCTTCCAGTTTGTGCCTGTTGCCCCTTGTCCTATTGCTGGGCACCCCTGAAAAGATAAATGGAACTAATCTGAATGATCTGAGCGTGCTTGTGATCAAGGTTTTTGCACTGACCTGAAAGCAATACGCTGTGAATTGCTTTAGTGCTGAAGCTGGAATTGAAGTTGAATGTACCAGAGAACAGGCCAACAGCTGTCAGGAGATAATGAACCATCCTGCAGGAAGGAGGGGGCTGATTAGCAGGGAAGAAGTGCAGGTAAGCATGATGGATGTGCTTCTTAGAAACCAGCCTGCAGAAAGCTGGCAGTAAAGATACAGACCAAAATAAAAAGCTTCATATGCTGTCCTTGGGGACATTAGAACCATCTAACGTGTCCGGTTTTCTGACTCAGTACTTGGCATGCTGTAGTTCCATGTAGGGCAGACACATTCTTTGGAGTGCATAGAAGCATCTGAACAGGGCAGTTCAATGATCTAAGTCTTTTCACCAAAGCATCAGCAAAGTAAGTGCTTTATGATAAATTAGGAGCATAGATGAACTAAGAAATAATGCACTTTTATTCTTAGCAACTCTGCCAATACTGGTTTGCCAGAACTTCTTTGCAGTTTACAGCAGTCATAGTTTCATTTGTTCTCATGGTACCTAAATAATATTCTAAGCTGATAACAGATTTAAACTTGTATTTAAAAACAAAACCCAAAAAGCTTCTTTATAGGAGAGACTTGGTAAACTGTATATGCTAAACAACGTTACCTGCAAAGTGTGTGCTGCAGTACTGACTGTTCATTCCAGTTGCTAAGCAGTACTGAGCTTCCTAGAACATGGGAATGAAGATGTAAAATTAAACTCTAATTGAAGAAATTTAATATAACTATCCATTTGGAACATGTGTAAAATATAATCAAGAAAATGGTGTAAAGGAACTTGCTTTTAACCTTTTAGTTACAATCTTAATTTATCAATGGCTAGGGTAAGCTTTTACGAGACATTTGATTGAAATTTTCCTTTAAAACTCTAGAATGAAAGCCCTGGGATATGACATTATGACCGATGCCCGTGGCTAATTTTAAGGAGAACACCTTACTTCTATGTTCTGCTAGTGAAAAATATTGTAAATTGTGGAAGTATGTTACGCTCTGAGAAGGAGCTGACAGGAAAGCCAAAAACTGACTGGGACAATGTGCCTTGATTAACCATGTTTAATGTTTACCATTTGTTTTGTAGTAGAATTCTATTTTGTGGCCTCAGGCAGAGAACTGTACCTGAACTGCTGTACTGTTTCTCTCTTTTCCTTCTGAGTGTGAAAGAATTGAGTCACCTGTTCGTCCTCCCCTGCCTGAGCATTTTCTACATCTGCAAGAGCTTTTCAAAGCAGTATCCTCAAATGAAGTAGGAGTGGACTTTATTTAAATCTTATTTCCATAGAAAGTTTTTCCCTGTGAGGTCTTTACATACTTTAGTATTTACCAGCATCATGCTTTCTGAGTGAACTTCTGAAGTGGTAGGTACATTTTGTTGGACCTATAGGTATATGCTTAAGGTTAAGCACATGACAAATCGCATCCCTACTGAGCAAATAACTTATGCATCTCCTTAAATCTGATTAAAGTTCATGGGATTGGTGGTAAGCTTAGAATTAAGCACATTCTCGAATACTTTTCTGAGCTGAGACTTTAATCCTTTGAGCTATAATTTTAGTCAGCTCTGCAAGCGGAGTGGAATAAATTATTTGTTGCTGTAAACATCTCAGAACCACGGCTTCTGAATGAAGGCAATTGATGAACAGTACGTACCTGGTTTGGTAGAGACTCAGAATATTTTTATTGCAAAGGAAAAAGCATGTTTATTGAGTTTTTCCTCTTTCTGTTATTGTTTTGAAAGGATAAAAAGTCAGGTTTAATTCCAATGCTGACTTGAAATAATTAACTTCCAATGGTGATTCTGAACTGGTGCACTGCTCGTTTGCAGTGCGAGCGGTTCAGAAATAGTGCACCGACCGTCGAAGAGAAGCAAATCAAAGGCGCTTCCCCTGTCACACATACTTGTGCTAATCCTACTACAAGAGACCAAGCAGAGACACTGCAGGTGTTAAGAATTGTTGAAATGTTCAAAGTGTGTGTCCTCAGTAGGATGCAGAGACTCCAGGGTGCACAGGCTTTGAAAGGGTGACGCTGCAGCCTTGCAAAAGGGCTCGGGTCCTTTGGGGCTGGTTGGAAGGTACGGCTCTGTTTGGTAGGAAGGAGGCTGTGGAAAGCTGAGACAGAATGTCTGGTAGCCAACGTGTGTGTGGGGTCCTGAATACTTTAACATATTCCACTGCAATCACAATTATGAGCAACCTGCACTTCACAGAAATCAAGGAAGAAAACCATTTAGATCATCTTGGCTAATACTTTTGCCAAAGCAGGATTGTGTCCTACTGTATTTTTCCGCGCTGTTAGACTGTCCATGTTTATCTGACTCAAGTGATAATGCATTCCCTAAGAGACTGTTACACAGTCTAACAGATTTTACTGTTAGGAAATTTCCTATCGCTCTATAAACTAAATTTCACTTTGTTTAAATTCAGACCATTACTGTGTGAGACAAATCTCCAGGAACTTAAGCTAAGTAATTCCCATCACTGTCTTTGGCAGTTTACACCATTTGGGTACTGGTAAGTCTAATAATTGTGCTATTAAAGAAACAATGCTACTGCATAAATTTTTTCACTGGGAAAAAAAAACCAAACCTCCAAATACCAGTTGAACGTTCATCAACCTGTTGTTTTTCCACTGTAAAAGCTTGTGATGAAATTCAGCCCCGTGTTTCTAACAGCACTTGTGGCTCAGCTCTGCACCCTGTGCTCTATATTCGGTTTAAAAGTAACGGTGGACACAGCGACAGGAGTACAGGAGACACATGAAGCTGCAGGCAAGGGTGGTTTGGTGGTTTAGTTTGTGGGTTTGGTTTTTTGTGGGGTTCTTTTTGTTTGTTTTTAATCACACATTGGACTGTTTAGTTTTGATCCAGATGTTAAAAGGAATTGCAGCCCCTTTACAATAGCCTCATAACTTAAAAGAGTCACAAATCTGTTTGGCATGTTCCTGCTTTACGGAGATCCACACAGACTCTGCAGCATCTCTGACCTGTAGGTATGGAAGAAGCATAGAAAGAAGGGGGAAAACAAACCATTGTTGATACTGCTGTCAACGCAGCGAGGATCCAGCAGATACGCTCGAACCGTTGGCCTCACCACCGAGCTGTATCCAGACACAAGGATACGCGGACAGGGCCCAAACTGCACTTCCTAAACCGTGTTTGGTTCAACCCCTGGCTGCAGGAGAGTGCAAAATGGGACATCATTCCGTGAGGTCTGACAGATCTTGAAGAGACAGATCTGCAGTGATGGATGCAGGGGTAGGGTTCACATTGCTTGCATTATTCCCCCTGAGCGAGTCTTACTCGCTTGTGGAAGTTGTGTGGACATATGGCTGGCGCTGGCCTGGCAGCTCAGCTTTTGGAGGTACCCTTTTACACTGTGTGATGTGACTGTGAGTAGATAAAGGCATCTACAGGCGTATTTCATGGCTGCTTGCCAGGAGAACTCCTCCAAAGTCTTTTTAAAATACATATTCCCATGCCTAATGCAGACCCAGTGTTTCCCTGGCAGAGAAGGGAGAGGTGATTATTGTGGAGTCAGGAAGAGAGAACGAGGGTCTGATAAGAGCCCTGGAGATGGGAGGCCAGTGTGCTAGTGTGCCCCTGCTGCCACCCCGCTGATTACTGCTTGAAATGGCCCATCCTAATTAGAAGCTTCCTTGCTGCTGTGGATAACTTTCAAGGTTGTAGCGTCTCATTTTTATTACCTTTGGCTCTTTAGTCTGTTGTAAACAGTGTGTCTCATTACAAAATGAAAAGCTTTGTCTCTCCAAATTAGACTTATAAAAAGCTTATGCTCCATATTCTGAAATGTCTTTGGCTGAACCTTTTGCTTTCCTTTTTGCAATGTGTTTATCCAGTGCTTCTGGTGGAATCATTGTGCTTGATTTAGGTATTTGTCTTTGCAAGAGCTGATTTATAACCCGTGCTTTGCATACGTTATCTTTAGATGGAAAAAATCAGCTCTGAAAGTTTCTTGCAACTGATTGGTAAGTAGAAGAGCATTGCAGAATTGCCAGAATGTGCAACATCTGAGATGCTAGCATTGATAGCAATGCTCTGTTTTTTCTTCGGGAAGAGGAAGGTTGAATGAGCATTGCAATCAAATACAGTCCATACGGCAACTGGACCGTGGACCTTGTGTTTTCAAGGTGGCATTTGTTACAGCAGTCTCTGAAAGCACTGCTGTAGTTAAGCATCTGTAAGTACTTTTATTATAAACCCTTATTTTTGTAGTCTTATAGCTTGACTATAGAAATTTGCCCTCGGCAAGAACTTGGCACACAGGCTACTGTCAACACGGGAGTCTAAGTTATGTATTTATTATCTTCTCCTTCTGAAATCTAATTCATTTTAATTAGAGATGGGCTTGTGCTGCAGCATTTGGATCCAAATCTTAAACTCTCCTCCCCCAGGTTTGGAGGGTGTAGAGACTTGACTTACTTTTGGGCCAAGCTTTTGTTTAAATTCAGCTGGCAAAGGTTAGGCAGTGCGGTGCTGTCAGATCCTTTTACTGTTTTCTTTCAAAGAACATACTTTTTATTAGCAGTGTCCTTTATTGCACTTAGAATGATGTCTTCAGAAATGCTTCATTTATTTTTGAGTATTGTATTTTGGAAAAAAGTCAAATGGCTTCTAGATTTTGTTCTGTTTGGAAGAGAATAAAAAGTTGGAAGGCTGATGTTGTAACCTGGACTGGCTTCCTGGAAAACCACTGTTCTCTACTGATCATGTTGATAGCTCCCCAACTTCTGGGTCTGGGTAATGGCTCTGGGTATCTCTGGAAGAGAGGTCAGGCTTTGCAGGAAGAGTACAGAGCCGTGGTCTGTGTACACAAGGAGGAGACACCAAAAGCCAAAGCTCAGTTACGGTTGAAACTGGCCCATGTGGTGTCAGACAACAAGAAAGGCAATTTAAAGTGTGTTAATAGCAAGAGGAGGTGTAAAGAGAACATTGGACCAATACTTGTTGAAGATGGTCACCTGACTAGTGGGGATGAAGAAAAAGCAGGGGCGTTCACTGCTTTTTTTTTGTGTCAGTCTTTAATAGTACTGAGAGGCCTTGAGCTGCCGAGTCCAGAGTTGGAGAACCACAAGTGCAGGAACAGTGACTTTCCATTTGTGGACACTGAGGCTGTCAGGGACCAGCTGTATCAGCTGAGTGTTCACAAGTCTATCAGGCCTGATGGGATTCATCCCAGAGCTGTGAAGGAGCTGGGGGGTGTTATAGCAGGACTCCTCTCTATCATCTACGAAAGGTCTTGGGAGTCCAGGGAGGTCATATACTTTTCATATATAACTTGTTTATTTAACTAGTAAATCATCTGCTTAGAAAGTGTCTTGGTTTTATCTTAGGACTTTCAGTTGCTGGAGTATTCAAACCCCTGTCTTGGGCAATGACAAAGCACTCTGTATATTGGAGCACTTCACCTCCTGCTTCCACCAAGGGTCATTATGTTTGCTTACCTGGCTGGTAGTCTGAAGTTCAGCAATGCTCACTTCTCATTGAAGCATTTGTTATCCCATTGTCCTTCCTTCCCTGTGTGTTAACTACAGCGAGTCTAGCTGGTTTAGTGTTAGAAGATTAATAATTGCAGCTGGAACCAGAGAGGGGTTTCTTCTGCATACTGAGCTATTCTAGATGTGCTTTATCTATGGAATATGGCAGTGGTTTAAATAAATAATAAATAATAATGGTTTAAATCTGACATAAATCAGCAGTGTGCATATTCACTAAGCACAAACTGACCTCTCATCCTAGGCCTTTCCAATGCTGCATACACATAGGTCTTCATCTTATAGATTCTTCACTCTGTGCACTAAGTCTCCAGCCTTATTCCAGATTACTTTGGAACTGGAGATATTTTAAAGAAAAAACTTCTCACTTAGATAATCCTGATGATAAGGTCTGGGTTTGCTGTCTTGTTTCTGCCTTATTTTCCTGTCAGTGCAAATACTGTTAGGACTTGGCACAAAACAAAGGCAGACAAAAATTACTAATATCCTATGTATTGAGTAGGTCTTGCCTCTTTAATTACTGTATAATTACTTAATTGCTGTATAAAAGGCAGTCTTCCGTAAGTGTCCAGCCCTGCTTTTAGGTCATGGCAGTTGGTTGCTGTGGTTATGTGACTGGGATGTCATACAATTACGTGTTTTGGTGTGGCCAGACACTTTGGAGTGGAGAAATTTGAAGAGATTAAGAGACTGCTTTCCCACCATGGTTCACTGTAAAGAAGAAAAGATTACAAGTGCCTACAGAGTCAAGTGTCTCCTAAATATTTTGGGCTTGTGTTATAATTTTATTGCTGAAGGGTTTTAGATTAAATTTTCAAAATTAAGTGATTGCTGTGATATGAGTGGTTGCCCTCAAAGCCACATTCCAAACCTGTTTACTTATGCATAGTACAAGCACGGGGTTTCTTGCCTTGTGTTCTCTTTAATACATACTCAGTCCATTCATACTAAATATATCAGGTTGATCAGCACCTGACATGAGAAAATAGCTGAGATGCATGTGGCTTTTATATTAGGAACCCGTTCTATTGCCAGCAAAAGCAGGACTAGACTAGAGGAACTTCTGAGACCATGGAGGATGGTGATGGAGCTGCAGTTGTTTCCTGTACCTGAACATATTCCAAAGCTGTTTTGTGTGGGCTCTCCCAAGTGTGTGATGTATCGTAGGATTTTTGATCACATGAAGATTTCAGGGTCAGGAAGATGTGTCACTTTGAAATACAATCATGTCAAGTGTAGTTTAATGCCATCTGCAGAGCTGCCCTGTCGTCTGTGTCTCTCTTCGCTGTCATGGTTTATATTTAAAAGCTGTGTAGATGTAGTGTTGAGGGACGTGGTTTAGTGGTGGACCTGGCAGTGCTGGGTTAATGCTTGGACTCGATGATCTCAAAGGTCTTTTCCAACCTAAGCGATTCCATGGTTCTATGATCCAGCTGTCAGTGGGTCAACCCAAAGCATTGTTTAAACTTTACTTTCAGATGATGACTAGAAAGTTATCAGAAAACATGTGGTTGCTAAGTTATGATAAACTAAAACCTCATTGTATCGTGCTGACAAAATCCAGGCCAATTCATTCAAAGCTGGGGAAATAATCCAGATTTAAAGCAATGTGACAAAAAAATGAATTTGTGTGTGTATAGGCTCAGATCAGCAGAACCAGTAATACTGCGCTTGCAATGCACACTTGTAACTTAACACAATCACTTGTAAAGTGCATTATTTTTGGAACTTGAGGTAGATAATAGCGGTTAATGTCTTATTATTCTACCTTTTGCTTCAACGATGTGATTGGGAAGGTTAACAACATTTTGCTTTCATAGTAGACTCTACTCATGTCCACAGCTAATACGTATTTTCATGAACATCACAAGCAGCTTTTCTGCTGTGGCTCTAAATCATATTATTTCCTTGATGTTTTGGCTGTCAACCACCGAGAAGCATACAAAAAGAACAACCAGTTTGTTGGCTGGTTTGTGCATATCTGCCTTGACCCACCTGGTATGTTTGAGTGGTGTCTAGGGGAGGTTACAGAAGGAACCAAGAATTCCTGGAGCTGGGGTCTATGGGCAAGTGATGCTGGCTGGTGAAAGAGTGAAGAAGGTTTGTCCACAGTGCCGTTGGCTCTGGAGTTACAGATAGCTCTCTGGGTACTCTGCTTGGGCTAATAAGTGCTTGATTTCACTTGGTGGTGACATCAGAGCTTTTAGGTAGCTTCTTTTTTGGTGTACTGCTGCTGTCTTGGGCACAGATCATGTTTATCATCAGTGTAATAGCTCTCTTAGAGTCAATAGCTGTGTGAATTTAGGTAGAGATGTGGGTTGCTGGCTTTTCTGTCAAGCTGACACCTTCTCACTGTCCATTGTGCACTCTTGTAGGGCAGCAGTGGAATTCTCATTACATGTCTAAACATTTAGTTAAATTTTAACAATTCACCTGTGGAAAAACAACTAAATGAAGAAATAGCTTAGAAAAAGCGTGACCTTCAACTGATATTTCACATGTTACGGTTACACAAAGGAACTGGAGCATTTTTGAAGGAAGACGGCAGACGAGAGAAGAGTTCCAGTGCTCCCCAAGAAGAGCTATCCCTATGACAAATTGTGGTAGCCATGAAAAGCTTGGCCCAGGTTTAGTAACAGATAACTTGGGCACGTTCACGGTACTACCCTGCTGCACCCAGTGCCTGTGTGTTTGAACCCTACATTTCTTCAAAGGTGACAGTTGAATCAAATTGCATATACTAAATAATGCAAACAGTGTCTCTGTGATCAAAGATGACTGGTCTTCAATTTGTCACAGTGGATTAATCTTAAGGGGTTGTTTTGTGTTACGTGTTTGTGTCACTCATCTTTTTTTAACAGGATGCATGCTGCTATTTCTGTGTTCCTTGCTATAATAACCTGTATTTTTCTCTAGTTTAAAAATAGACTAGCAACTGCATGTGGACTTGTATGTCTTATACATATCTAGATACATGTTAATTGAGCTCAGTCTTTTGTGTGCACAAAAAAATCAATGTTTTTGCATTTGGGGAGGCAGTCTAAAAACCTCAAACTATAGGAAGGGTTAGCCAAAAAAAAAAAGAGGCACCTGGAGCTATGGTGCATGAAATAGTCCAAAACACCAAAATCACTTTACAGTATTTTATCTGAACAACGGGGAGCAGTGTGTGGATATTGGTCAGTGGCTTATCAACAGATTGTACATGAACTTCGCTGGATGGCAAAAGCTGAGGTTAAAATATTTCCCTTTTTTAAAAAAAATATCCTTTTAAAGATCTTTCTTCCCCTCCATCAGGGAAGTAATACAATTACCTAGCAATGGTGGCATAAAAAAACATGTACTAAAATAAATATGAAGAGACTATATTTTGGTAATTATAACATTATTAATAAATATTTCTATTAGAAGTTCAGTGTTAAGGCATCTTCGTTACCGAAATACCTGCACTTTTGTCAGAGTAAGCTGTACCTCCTGCAGACTACAACCAGATTTAGTTTATGGTGATTTTACTTTTCAGATGGCTGCTCTCGATGTACGGCCAAATAGGACACTCGCATGTTCGTTACTGGTTTCACAGAGAGGGGGCTTCTGTTGAGCATTTGCAGTTTGTCAGGAGCTTGTTTTGCTGAACATGAGTGCTGTAAATATTCTTCTATCAGTTATTTTATTGACGGGTTTCTTTGTTATCTACCTGGGGACACAAGAGGATGATGGCGACCAGAGAAATGGACTGGAATGGAGTGAGCGCCTTGGGGGTTTGTTGCAAGGTTCCTCTGCCATTTAGCGTCTTGTGTATAACTGTATAATCTTGTGTATAGTGTTCCCCATTAAGTGAAAACTGCTAAATCGTATCTTGAAATGAAGGGGTGGTAGTGGTGATGGTGAACTCTTCACCCTCGTCCTCTCAAGGTGATTTTCCTTCCTGCTTGTTGGCGCTGGATGCATATTAAAAATCCTGGAAAAGAATGCACTGGTGAGCTTCTCAGAACGATGAGCTAAACGACACTATTTTATTCAGATTTTCTCAGTGAAAGACCATAACATTAATTACGATTTATTTTGGTCCTAATAGGCACGAATTTGCATTCAGACGAACTGAAATTACCCTCTGCGCTGTGTTTCTTATTTTGCACGAAAGAGATGCCAACTCGACACTACTGGGAATATTTTTATCCCCAAGGTCTATGTTAATCCTTTCTTGCTAAAAGACACATTTCTGCAATATTTATCATAAACCTGCCATGCTGTTGTCACATTGTTCCTCTCGTGGTGTGAGCAGTTCTGGGACTCCTGCCAGCATTGTTCCTTCCCTTCAATTAGGAAATGTGCTACCAAGTGTCTGGTTCTCGGGTGAATAGCACGATGCTTGTTCATCAGCCCGACTCTGGTGATTCATAACCCGAACGGGTGATGCCATGCAAAGTAGGAGTAGCCACTATGTGGCCTGTCAGGTTTACTGACATTATATTTGCAAGTATAATTTTAATTGTATGTGTCCATAGGAAGGGGGGAAGGGTTGATCATATTAAACAGGAGTCAGATCTTTGAAAAACCATGTTTTTGTTGCTTAATAAATTCTACAAATAATAAGGTAAAAACTGAATGAGACTGAGGCTTTGATTTATAGCTTGCTTTTTTTTTTTTAACTCAGAAAGTGTTGCAGCATTAGTTCTGCTGCCTTTGTTTCTGAGACTGAATGAAAAATACTTGTACATATTGGGAAGAGGATCTTGCATCTCTTGAACTTGCAGTGTGTTTGAAACGTGTGTGGAACACCTCACTCTTCTGGGTGTCCATTCTGGAAGGGTTAATCTATGAAATATCTGTTTCAGTTGTTAAGATAAAAATGGTGTTTCTTCAAAGGAATTTCTGTACAGCAGAAACAAGTTGGTTTGCAGATTTTTTTTTCTTACATACTTTGCAATTTTAATTAGGTTTTTTATATCTAACAAATGGCTTGAATCCATTACTGTTGTGTCTGTGGTTAGATTTAAAATGCAGTTCTATTTTAGCCCTGAGTATTCTGGAGAATAGCAAGAATAATTTGATAACAGCGTTCCCTTATGAAAGCATTTAAAGTATAATAAGTGTTTCCATTTCAGGACTGTGGAGTACTATCTGGTTTGTTTATATGCTGGACTTGAATACATCGTTTGTCAGCTTCTTGAACCAAACTTTGACAGCTATTCTAAAATTATGCCAAATTTTGGATTATTTTATAATAATAGTCAGAATCTACCTGCAACGTAGCTGGTAAGCTCTCTTAAGAAAGGGTGATTGCTTTTGTATATAAAAATAAATGTTATTTATTAACAATAGCCCAGTTAAAATTAATTTCTAGTAGTAACTAAATCTTATACGTGTCAACATGAAGTTGAACACAAGTAATGGGATAATAGCCAGAATTCTTTCAGCTTTCAGTTCATGAGGCCATTGACGGTTTTATGGTCTAGGTGTAGTTATTAATTTAGAGACCGAGGATACTTCTGGACCAGGGTGTCCTAAGCGGGAATAAAGCAGGACACAAATGCATGTGTTGGGGGAGAGGCAGCACTTTGGTTTGAGCAGTAGCTACAGGCATGAGGCTCCAAGTCACTGCATTTCTACCAGCCACCCTGTAGTAGACCTCCCTCCTTCATCGAGATCTCCTTCCACTGTCAAGCTCCTGTCCTCCTGTGTCTTGTCCTAAAGTATCTACAAGCCCCAAAGCATATCCTTTCCTTTCATCCTTCTTTACCACAAAGTTATTTATTCTTTCATTCCTCATCAGATCACCCTGGCACCTCTGCTCTGCCCCAGATCCCTGGAGTTTCCCTGTCTCTCTGCGCCATGCTTCTCATGGAGGTTGGTCGCTGTTAATGTCACCCGTTGTGTTGTCCCAATAGCACTAAATTCTGGACCTGGTGCTCAAATTCCCCGTTGGCAGTGGCACCGTGTTCTCTTGTCTGCTGGAGTCTGCCCCTGCACGGACTATCAGTGCAGTACTGCGATCTTGCTCTTGCTTCTGCCTGGGGTTCCAGAAGCTGGCAAAATGCTGCCTTGGATGAAATCTGTGGTCATACAGTAGCATTACTCCTGATAGAGGGGGAAGAATTGGCTTAGCAAAGGGTGGGATCCTTCAGGGAAACCAGAGCATCTTTTACCCCTGTGTGGACCTCTTTAAAAAAAAAAAATTCCCCTCAGTTTCTCTATTTCTCATTAGCTGCTAATGTTGATAACAGATAATATAGGTTGGGTTTTTTAATTTTGAAAGTGGCTGATTTAAAGTCATTGTATGATGACAAAGCATTAAAAGGGCATCACTTCACCACCTATCAAATGGTTTGATTTCTAAACTGATATGTATATTGTTAATATTACAAACTCATTCAGGAACCTTGAAGTCCAGAGTTGGCTCTTTCCTCCTGTGTCGCTGCTGATAATAAATAAGAAATTATAACTATAAGATATTATATTTACAGATCAGTAGCACGTATTTTGATCATTGAATGATAGTATGAAAACACTTGGAGGTTTCCAAGGTTTAACACTCTGGTAGATTCCTGTGAAATTAACCACAGAAATGAAAAACATTTTTTCTGCCACACTGCAGTATCTGCCTGTCCAGAAAGAAAAAACTTTCAGAGTAAATAGTTCAACCTAGATTTGCTTAGCCACTATTTCCCAGCATCTTGCTAAGCAAGTCAGTATGAAAAAAAATAGTATTTTTATCTTGAAATTTTTTGAAGTTGTCATTCTATTTAGAGTCAGACAAGCCTGAGGTGTAAAGCGATGTGATTTTGGTCAAACTGACCCTGAATTCTTGACTGTAAACACCATAAATCTTCCCCGCAATAATTAGTTTCACATTGTAAAGGCCATGCTGTGAAGGGTAATCCCTCATGCAACAAGTTAAGTTTCTAATTTGTTTTCCATAGTGCAATGAATTCCAAAAGCTTTCACCATATTTCTGGCCACTCATTTATCAGCTTCATAATAAAGCATGGAAGGGGCATCACAGATGATCTGCAACAGGAACCAAGTTGTGTATTTCCTTATAGCAAGAGTAGGCAACAGTGCTCCGGGGCTACAGTACTTATCATGATTTTATTTTATTTTTTACTTTCATTATTCATAGAATCATAGAATGGTTTGGGTTGGAAAGGACCTCAAACCATTCTATGATTCTGTGAGTGATGAAAGCAAAAATTAAAATAAAATCATGTGAAATACTGTTCATTTTATAAAATTTTAAGCTTAAACTTTCTGAAAAGTAATAAAAATTTGTAAGCTGAGCCCAGAGATTGAGTTTCTCTACTGATTTTCATATAGAGAGTATATCAAACAGATCTCAGTAATGTGCCAGTCTCATACTTCTCCACTGAAATACAGCTTTGAAGTATAGAATATATAGAATTTTGCATACCCGTGCTTTATAGAGTAATAAAATATTCAGCATAATTCTTCAAGTAGGTTTCAGTAACTAGTTTGACAGCAGTAGCTTCTATCTCTAGGGTGGGCATTTGAACTGCAGTTTTTTAATCACTGCTAAGACGGGGAACATTCCTCATTCCATCTTGATTCCAGTGAGACCTTTTTCACTTTTTTCAGTACTTCAGGTTCTTTTGGGTTTTGCATTTTTTTCAGGGTGGAGGGGTGGTATAAGAAACACTTTTTTGTGTTCTGTTTTCTTCTTAAGGAAGTTAATTTTGGAGAAAATGTGTCAGATATTTTTTACTCAAGTGTCCGTTTTACTTCTATGGTGAAGCAAAAGTCATTTCAGCCAAGTAGCTAAAACAAGTGAGCAAAAGCCAGCGTTAATCATGACGTACCTTTTGTAGGACAATTTGGTTAGGTCAAAAAAATATCTACGTTTCTTCTTCAGCGCATGTGAATCAAGAATTTGAGACCCCGGTCCTTTTCTGTCACACTTGGAGTCTAGCTTGACATGCAACAGCTTGTCAAGAATGTTTAGAGGAGAACCCTGCAAATGCCAGCCAGGATCTACACAACTGTGTAGATCATCTCGACAGGGAATGAGGACTTGTTCTGTTCCCAATTTCATTCAGACACAGGGACCATCTCTAAACATGCACCTCTGTACAAGATGCTCTGCTAAACACACTGCCCTGATGTCATTTGTGTTGGGGATTAGTGAAGCACTAAATGGGTTATTAAAGATGGTGCTTCACCCCGTTCCTCTCTTCCCTGCAATTCTCAAAGAACTCGTGCAACTAAAACCTGTATCATGAAAGAGTAAAAGGGAAAAAAATAAGCAAGCAAAGAGAGAAGGAGACAAGTTGAACAAAGTGGAGTATCCAGAGACAGTGGGACTTTAGCAGAGGATCTGCAAGAAGGCTGTTCTCTAGTGTGGCAGACTGTCCTACTGCCTTTGTCTCCATTAATAGTGTCACCCTGGCAGGAAGAGCTCAAATCCAGGCTTAAAATTCAGTGTCTTTTAAAATCCATTTAAGACTTCCTCCAAATTACACTCCCTTACTGCAAATGGTGAACATCGACAAGTCCTGCTGACTTCCACTGGAGGTCTGTAGTAGATCCCAGGCGTCTCAGTCTGGGCATGCGCAATTAAGGGCTGTAAACCAAAGATTATATTGAAATGTTGTGCTCAGCATTGCAAAGATAAAGAGGGAATTGAGTTTTCTTGGATGAATCATGGATCCTTGATGACTTCAAGGATTGTTCATCCCCATGTCTTTCCTGCTGCAAGTATTTTGCAAGGCAGACCAGTATATCTGTTAGCTGTTGAGCTCCTAATTTCTGGGATAATATAAGCTAAAAGATTCTGGTTAACTCACAGCAGGCGGTGCTGCACAGTTATTTGACTATATGGTGATCTTATTTCTAGTGAGATTTATTAGCTGATGGTGACCATAGGCCCTGCTGAACGTTAGGCAGTTTCTTTCAAGCTTCTCTGGTGTCTCTACATTCTTCATAACAGCATCAGATGGGTTTATTAGCTTTGGCACAGCACTATAGTGTTCCTCCTTTTATGAGCTGTGACACCAACTTGCCATCTCCTGTTCATCCTTGTGTTCCATGAAGACTCAACTCAGTGCTCACCCTGCACCTTCAGCTTCCTGCCTCAGTAGTCAGAAAGCCTAGAGGTATTGTCCCTTAGTATCTTCATATATGTTCTTCTTCAGAAGCTTTGCAATTTTGGGATGTATTATTTGAGCAACTACCTAAATCATCTTGAAACATGCATTCCATGTTGAAAAAGCCCCCAAAGAGATAATCCCATTGACTTAGTCTGAGGTCTAGACTTCTCAGGATAAAGCTCCCTTTTCTCTTTTCCTGCTGGCAATGATGATAATCCCTACTGCTCACAGAAGGTCATTTCAATTACTTAGAGGCTTTGGGCTTGCTTGTGGATGACTCTTGATGAAGATTGGCTTCAGATATAGATTTGGAAAAAAATTCACAGGGAAGTTCAATCATTAGAACTAGTCAGCAATTTGTTGTGAATTTCTGAGAGGGGAGAGCTGTCAAAAAAGAAATCTGGCTCATCTTCAAAAGCTTTTACAACACAGTCTGTTTTGATCTATGGCTCAACTCAAAAAAAAAACTGAGGAAAAAAGAGATCTGAGATAGTTAAAATGTCCCTGTTGACATTTTTTTTTTTAAATAAAAAGTTCTTTCATGTTCAGGCAACACTTTGTAATGAAGTACAAGCAAACCTATCTTGGAATTTGAAAACTAACTTTTAAAGTGCTTTGATTGACCAAACTGGAGCATTGTTACACTTTTATTTGAAAATCCTCTTTTGATTTTTTTTTTCCTCCCCCTCCCCTCCCCCATCTTCTGGGATGGGAATGATTTCTGAAATTATATATGTTTTCACAGAACAAAAAGACTCTCTTTCACTCAGCTCCTGAATCTGTTCCCTCGCCCAGGATCTGCCCTGCACACTTCTGTGAGCCCCTTGAAGTGTTAACTCGATATTCTGCAAAGTGTGGGTTTAGCAAGATCACTTTCAAAGGGAACAGAGATGTAGGGTCACATTCTGATGTCCATGCTCACGCCAAAGCAGTGCCTGGTACTGCCTGGAAGTCACACTGATTTCACAGAAACTGTTCACAGGAGAAAGTCTTCATCAGCATAAAAAGCTACTGAAATTTTAAAAAATCCTTCCCTAGAAATGGTACTTCCCCTATGTTTGGGCAAGATGCAGAAGGAGTCACTGATACTCTGCTGCCTTATTTTAAGGTTCAAAAGCTGCAAGAAAATGTAGTCATTCCACCCCCTGCTCAGCCACACATGGGTTTTCCTTTAACGTTGTTACTTTGGTAAGAGAATACATCTTGCATTTGAAAAGTTTCGTTTATATGGAGTTTAATGTTATGTTGACTTCCAATCATATTACAAATAGAAGCTTATCATCCTTTGCCTTCAGTGGCAAATATTTGTATTCTGACGCATAAGGGGATGTTTTCGAAAAACTTCTGAGTTGCAGTGGATCCGTTTCAGTTGTGCTTTGACTGAGGACTGGTCCTTTCGGGAGTAGTTCTCCTCTGAAGGGAGGACAATGGGCAAAGCAGAGGCTTAGCACTGGTGGTTCTGTATCATTTTTACATGCCCCCGACTCAGAAAGCCTGGCTAAAGCCCAGCAGGCTTGTCACTGAAGGCAGGCTGGTAACACTGAACTTGCTTGGGAAATTTTACGATAACTTTATGGATGTTGAGCCTTTTATACATTGATATATTTTGGATTCTTAAAATCAGCTGGACTATGATTTGTTAAAATCACGCACAAAGCCTGCGTTTATAGTATGACTTAGTGCAACTTGTGCTAGGAATGTAATATTTTTTTGGAAGCAGAGCTGGAAAAATTGAATATACTGTTGCACAACAGCTGTTCATAATCAAAGAAATATGTTTAAAAGAGTTCTAGGACCTTTATAAACTATGCATACAAATTACTGCATTCAGTTGTGACTGCCATTGCTTTGGGTAACTATTCACATCCATTGTTGGGAATTAATTACAACCAGAATATAGCCTTTTGATACATTTAGCGTCTCTTACATCAGCTAATCAAAGGCGCATGCATGTTATGCTGCCACAGAACATGGAATAATTAATTTTTAATGTTCTGTTTATTTCTCTAGTGCATTTCTTTTCTTTTTCTAAAAATAGCATGCAAACTGTTTAAAGACTGAAGGGATTTGATTGGACATGCAATGTGTTGGTGTGCTCTTTGCAGCAAGAACAGCTAGTGAAATATTTGAAATAAATTGGCAAGGAGGCAAACTTCTGGTCCATGCGCTTTAACTCCCTTGGGAGTGTGCTGTTCATTTGTTAATACACACAACACATCATTTGTGTGGGAGACGCCAATTCCTGCTGTGTTTCTCTGTTTTTCTTTCATTTGCATGCAAACATGCAGTACTGGAGTTCTACAAGTTCAGCTGCTGTGATCCATGGGAAAACTTGCTGCATTTGCATGAGTAAATCTGCAGGGTTTCTAACAGGAAAAATTCATATTGGAATATGCGTGTGTGTACATTTACATGTACCAAATTAACATAAATATTTACATTTTTAAAAAAAACCAAACCAGAGGGAATGTAACATGCATTTCTTACATACTTGATGCTTATCCCTGATGTGTGTGCTCCGTGGCTAAGCAGGGATAGAAAACTCGTTTGAAAACATTTGCAAATGGTTGACGTCGCTGCTGCTATTTTTATCCCAAACTCTACCGCATTTATTTTTTTGGGCTGTTTTTCTAACAGGGCAGGACTCAGCCCTGCATGGTTTGAACTGAACTGTGGGCACCTCTGGCCAGTTTGTCAGCCAGAAATTGGAGAGCTGTACTTGTAGGTGTTAGGACTCAAACCTATGGAATTTGTGGAGAAAATCACCCGGTAGCCATGTTCTGTTAATGATAGCTAGACAAAGCAACCCAAAGTGAAGAGGCTTGCAGAGTGACCTGCTACTCAAAGCGCAGATGGGTGTCAGCTAACCATGAATGAACTGCAGCTAGAAATGGGAGAAGAAACCTGACTACAAGGAAGTGAGGTTCTGGAGCTGCCCTCCAACAGGAATTTGAAGAGCAGGAGCCAAACTGGTACTTGCCTGGCTCTTGAGTCAGTCAGTGGAGGAGTTCTGCAGTGTGGTTGCTGAAATGCAGATGGTCCTTCCCTCCAGTGGATGCTTGAGCAGATTCAGGGACCCTGTACCCCATAACATCACCTGTGCTTCCCCAAAACGTTGACGTAGAAGTAGAAAGCCAGGTGAGTTCTTCCGCTGGTACCCTACAGTGACATCCGTATTTCTGAAAGTAACAGAGATGGCAACAAAACCTTTAATTTAAAGGAATAATTTTACACTCCTTTTAAATGTACACATCCTTCTTATATTGGGTTTACCCAGTCTTAACTCCAGCCACAGCAGAAACCTAAAAGCCTGAACACCCTGCTCTGTCCTCACCTCCCTCACCTCACGGTTCTTTTGAAAATGGCAATTGTTGCTTTCTTTTCCCAAGGATAGCAGATCCTGAGCCATATCTGATTCCTGCTATCAATCCCATCATAGTGCTATTAATCCCAGCGGCAGGGCTGACACAGACTAATAACAAATGCCTGTAGAGCACCTCCAGGCCCATAATTTCAGTATCTCAAAGTCAAGTACAAGGCAAGTGGATATAAACTTAGTTGTTGGAGCGTAAGTTCCCCAATTTAAGCTTTTAGATCAGAGTAGTATATTACAGACATCAAACCTCATTTTTTAAAAATAACTTAATTCCAAAACTTTCCAGTGCTTTTAGAATCTTTCTATTCCAGATCACTTTGGGGTGAGGTTTTCCTAGATAACCTTTCTCTGATGATACTCTTTCCTTTCTCCAATTTTACTATCAGGTTATGAAATTGTGACATTTCTTTGTCCTTAGCCACTTATCCCAAATACTAGGTTTTGTGATCTATGCAAGGGGTTCAGATGATGTGTATAAACAAGTTGGACAGTTTACGCTTGGAAAAGGAAAAAGAGCAATATATGAAAGCAAAGCATATTTCCCTCCAGCAGCGTCCCAGTGAATGCTGGTGTACCACCCAGGCTTGAAGAACAGCCTTGCTTATGAAAGCAAAGACAACACTGAATCAAACAATGGTTCAATTTCATGCCTCATTTCAGACATCGTTAAACATATTTTGTTTCACCTCATCTTCATCAAGGTCCCAAAGAGAGACGAGAGCCCTGATTAATGTATATTGCAGCAAAATAAGCAGAGGGGAAATTTCATAAATCTTTTTTTTTTCTGATTTCTTTGCTTCTTTGCCTGCTGTTCTACAGCTTTTGATTCCTCCCTTTTCTTCAGATTCTTCTTTCCTTGTGTTTATACCTCTCATTGCTGCAGTTATTAGACCCCTGGCAAAAGAGCCCAGCCTTGCAAAACTGCCCGTGGTTGTTTCTTCTACAGAATACTGTTCTCTGGAGAATTTCCATGCTGCCTGGCCAACACCTTGGTGCTATTCCTATTTGCTCTGTTTTACAAAAAAGTTGAAGATCCCAAAGAGAGTAGCTGTTGGACTTTGTTTGCTTTATTCTCCAGTGCAGAAGAAAGTATTAGCACCCTGCTTTATGGGCTCTCTTTATTGTTCTTCCACTGTACGTGTTTATAGCCAGTGGCCAAGGAAATGAAAACTTGTTTAGACCACTCTGGAGCTGTTGACCTCATGGGGAAATATCTGCTGGCTATGATGGAGACTGAATTTTCACTCTGTAGGTGTTAGATGTGAGAAAGCCAGGACTCTATTTCCCCCCCATTATCCTTCCTTTGGGGAGGTTGAGGTGGAGCAGGCTCCAGGACGAAGCTACTCTCACCATATCAGGCCTAAATTAGTGATCTGTAGGGTATGGTGTCCTGTCTCGGAGGGTGGCTGGCATGATGATAGCAGCTGCTGTAGAGATATGTGTAAGTAGTTAGTTGTATATTAAAATAAAATTGGTAAGATGGAGGAAGATACGACAGGAAAAAAACCAAGGAAACACCTTTTTGGATCTTGCTCTCATCACTGTGGGATGTTGAGGTTCTATGACCCCCAGAAGCAAGCTTGCTTTCTGCTGGGATGCTTCCATTGGTGCCTTTGATGTGTTTGCGTCCACAAAGCAGCCAGGGTTGGGGACCAGTGAGAGTTCTTATCTCTGCGGGCAGGAAGCCAGATGTTGGGCCAAGCAGAGATTGCCAACAGCTCTCACGGCATGGCCATGGCAGCCCCTCAGATGCCAAGGGGCCTGAACGGGAAATATCCTGTACCCGGAGGAGAAATAAAAACTTGGTACCAGGGACTGTCTATGTAAGCTACTTGGAATCATCAGGAAGGCAGTGCTCCAAAGAGTAGAGGCTTTGTGGTTGTTAGAAATTCTTGCTTCATTCTTAATTGCTGGACATGAAACTTAAGAGCTCTTGGTTGTCTTCTTGAAGTTTCATTCAGTTTGATGATTGTTTCTGATTTCCTTTTCTCTCTCCCAGCTCTGCTCGTTTGATCTTTTTCTCCTTCTGCTGAACGTTAGCTCCCTTTCCTGCACCCTTATTGTCAGATTTTTTATTTCTTGTTTTCTTGTTGTTCTTTTCATTTCTGTCCCTTTCCCCACCTAGCAGCCATGCTCCACGTGGCGGGGTAGCGTCTGCTTCAGGATCTGCTGTGTCCAAGAGAAATCTTGTTGGTTAAAACCTTCTTCATGTGCACTGCAAATGAAACCTTGGAGGCCGATGGTGCTGGCACACAGAATAATGACATACTAACCTAGATGAAGTTTTGACCTTTGTTATTTAAAGGAGGCACAGCTAATTCAGTATCACCTGTACCTACAGGCTTTTCCAACAGAACTTTTTCACGCAGTGATTTTGAAACCTTTGGAGAAATGTTCATTATGAGCTAGTTAGATGACAGCAAGCTGATGAACTCAACTTCGCTTTTGTTTAGGCAAAATCCAGAGGAATGAGAGAGACAAGGACTTCTCTAAGGGTTATTGGATCTAATATCAAAAACATAAGCTGACCGTGATGATTTACATAAATGCTACAATATGTGATTTAAATGAAAGTTAGCATTTCGTATTTTAAGTGCAACCTCTTGCCTCTATCATGTGGAGATTTGAAGCAAGTCTTGCAAAAATTCCTCGGCTCAGCAAGCCCGCTCTTAAGCTAACAGCTAATACAGTGCGGAGATCAAAAGGGTTGCTTCAGTTTTTTTTGGAACCTGCACGTTGAGATAAGATCTACATGAGACCACGCTGAATATTTTTCATGTTACATCTGTGGTTTACCAGCAGTGACAGTATCACATAATTAGTGATGTAACGTTTGAAACATTTAGTAAAGTCGCATGTGGATCTAATCTCTATGCCTAGTGGAGCTGTTAATATTTGTATAGGCTGTAACTTCTTTTCTCTAATGTCTTTATAGCTCATAGTTGATTGGAACGATGGCTATTATAATAATTTTGCGCCTAAGGGTAGAACTTATTGGACATAGATGAACTAATATCTCTTGAACACTGCTTGATTTTGCAGCAATAAAAAAAGCTAAGATTTGTCACCTGCTAAATCACATACCTAACTCAAGTAGTCCATTTCTTAATCTCTTAAAATTTAAATAGCAATATGTGGTCTTTTATTCATAATTATAGTTAAAAGATATAATAACTATCATGATATAATATTGTATGATAATTAACTAGCAAAATCTGAAGGCTCATGAATAGCGGAATTGAAAAGGAATTAATTACATTTGTAATTGTGTTTCCTTATGTTAGTCTCATGCTGTGGATACCCTGTGGCACATTCTGAAGTGCCTGGCTTTAGATTAAGAACAGAAATTTTTTGCACGCCTTTCTGGGCCGTGTCTGGGTTTCACTGCACGGCCAAAGTGGGTCATGGCTCACCAGAAGCAGAGATGCCTCTGTAGCGTGGTGTGAGTGGGAGGCACCTTCGTGTGCCCTGGACAGCTTCCCAGGCTGCAGCGCTCATTGGGGCCCGACGGGAATAACAAGAGCAGTATTTCTTTATGTATGTTCTTCTGCAAAATACTTCCTTCCTAAGTAGAAAGAATATTTCTCTCCTAAACAGGCTCAGGAGCTCCCACACCTCTGGCACGGCAGGGTGCAGGTGCACTGACTCTGAATTCAGCGTCTGCAACAAGCCGGGGATTGGGCGTTGATCCTTTTGTTTGTTCAGATTTTTTTAGATCTTCTCTGTCCGCTTCCATATTTTGTGGTTGCATGCCTTGCATATTCTCTCTTTGGCAATATCCAGTCTTTTCACAGGTTCCAGTTAGGGTAAGATTTTGTCGGCTGTGATACTAGTTGTGTGTTGGTGCCATTAAGAAATAGCGGCAGCAACTTTCAGGTTTCTGTCAGAATAAGTGGAGGTAATGCATCCTTTTTGGAAAGTGCTTTTGATCTCCTGATGGAAAGGTCTGTATTAGAGGCAAGAAATAGCACTGTTTACTGCTAGCTATCCTCAGCCTGCCCAGCTCACGGCCGTTTGCTGAGCGGCGACCTCTTGCTTGGTGCTCTACATGCATCTGTTATGGTGCTTCCTCCCATGGTGGCATCGGGGACAGAGGCCTCTCTTTTTGATTCGCTGTTTGCTTAATGCATCTACCTCGGTGTGTACGTGTGTGTAAAATCAGAGAAAGGAGCACACTCAATACTCCTTCCTTTTCTCATTACAATAAGCATTTAAAATATTGGAAAAGTAGCATCGGTAGGGTTGGTTGTTTGAAGCTGGCTGTGGCATGAAACACGTGAGCAACTCTTGAGTTGGATTTCTGCTCTTGAGAGAAGGCTGTGCTGTGTCTTACCATAGTTATGGGAAATATTTGTTTAATTTTTTTTTAAGTGTCCGTAGAAAGCGCTGGCAGGTTCCTTGCCCTTATTTTTTCTCCCTCTGAGCAGTGTGGCACACCGTGTACAATCAATTCTAAGTCCGTCTGGGAATAACAGAACCAAATTTTAAGATTGGTTTCATAGTCTAAGTTGTCAGATATGTGCAATAACAAAAGATGACTAAAGACTGAGTTGTTCAAAGACCAAGCTTTCTCTAATGACCACTTGTGGCAAATGAGCGTTGTCAAAGTGGCTGCAATGTTCACTGCTGTAGCACTTTCTTTTTTGATGAATATTATGAATTGTGACATTCAGTGGGACTGCTTGCGATAATAAACACTGGACTCTGTATAATAGATGTTTGCATGCCCTGGCCCTTACAGTTTCTTGCATCGGCTAATGAGAGTATTTTATATGTGCAAGTGTCAGAGAAATTTAACCATACTCTGTGACTAATACTCAATAATAAGTCTAGATACAGTCACTAAAGTATCAGCAGAATTGCGTGCAAGTGAGTTGGGGTTAAATAACTCTTTTATTTTTAATTTATTGTAGTTACATGGATACAGTCCAGAGAATACAAACTCCAAGTTTTGATCCACTGAGATGTACGTGATAAAAATTAAAGGATTTTTTTGTAACTCAGGAGTTCAGAAAGACTTTTTCATAAGGGCACTTAACCTATGGAATGATCTCCCCAGAGCAGTCTTGGAAATCACTCTTCTTAGAGGCTTTTAAAACTGAACGCTAGAAAATGTTCTTGGATAGCATGTATTGAACATTGGCTGAGAGACAAAAGAGTTTGATTAATTTTAATTAATTGATACCAGAAAGGAGATTGTAGAGAGGTGGGAATCAGTCTGTTCAACCAAGTAACAAGTGATAGGACAAGAGGAAATAGCCACAAGTTGCACTGAGGGAAATTTAGACTGGATGTTAGGAAGGATTTCTTTACTGAAAGGGTTATCAGGCATTGGAACAGGTTGCCCAGGGTAGTGGTGGAGCCCCCATCCCTGGAGGGATTTAAAAGACATATAGTCATAGTGCTTAGGGATACGGTTTAGTCGAGGACTTGTCAGTGTTAGGTTAATGATTGGACTCGATGATCGTAGGGGGCTTTTCCAATCTAGACAATTCTGTGATTCTGTAATTTAATTTCCTCCCTTATTATTTTTTCAGCGAGTTGCTGCCAGTTTGTGTCTGTGCCTATAGAAAAGTACCTGGGTACCAAAGAAATCCTTCACCGATTGAGAGGTTTTAGTTAGTACGAAATGTTAGCAAGGCAGCAAGTTCTAGTCTATTTTTTATGGTCTTCCCTCAGCGTTAAGTCACCTAACAGTAAAATAGTGTATTTTGCAGAGCAGCGTGGAAAGGGAAATCATAGAATCATAGGATGCTTTGGGTTGGAAGAGACCTCAAAGATCCTCTAGTTCCAACCCCCCTGCCATGGCAGGGACACCTCCCACTAGACCAGGTTGCTCGAGGCCCCATCCAACCTGGCCTTGAACACCTCCAGTGATGAACCAGCCACAACTCCCCTGGGCAACCTGTGCTGGTGTCTGGTGGCCGAGTTCCATCCCGTGGCCAGGGCAGCAGCTTCTGCGCTCGGGCGAGGACACCGGCTGGGACAGCGCTTGTTCCCTCGCCATGCCAAAGACGGAGCGTTACTAGGCTTGTCACATTCTCTAGCATGCTGAGTTACATGCAAAGAGCAGATATTTCTAAAGTACTGCATTCATGGTTCATTTGGATGAGCAGGCATTTCTAATTTGGCACCAGCCTAATGAAAAGATGCATTCCAGTCCAGATTCCAGCAGCTGCGGGCTTCATTGACTCCAAAGATAATGCCTTTAGTTTTGGCCGTGGAACTTGAGTGATACTTCAGCTAACGGCTTCTAAATCCGGTGGTTGTTATACTTCGAGGAAAAATAGTGAAAGAAAATAGTTACACTTTAAATTCACCCTTCTGTTAGTTTTTGTTTGATTTACTGCTAAATTAGAGACATACTCTAGGAGATTAAGTAAGAATTTATGGTATGTTTTATATGCAAAAAAACCCCAACGCCAACAACCCCCGAGCATGTTTGACAGAAGAGGTAATGCAGAGGACTCTGATTTAGTATGTAACTGCTAAGCAGCTTTGCTAGCAGTGGGAGTGAGTCGTGTGCTTTCATTTCTGCTTTTCCTTGGGTTATAAAGGGTAGCAGCTGAAGTGGAAATTTAATTTCATTATCTATTGGGAGGTAACTACAGTGAATGATAGGTGTAACCTTGTGCGTTTGAGAAGAAAGGTAAAATTTGGACAATGGATTGGATTCAAAGTTAGAAAAAATACTTCATGCACACATTTCTCTCTGACATTCTTCCTCTTTCAAAGTTCTTTATAAAGAATTTACACTGTCTACTTCCAAACCAACTGAAGAAGCCTAAGATAAATATTCTTTTCCTAATTTAAATACAGAGCAGAGGATTTCCTGCTTGTGACAGTCTGATAGAAGAATTTACCTGCTGCTTCTTTTGTTTGCTCTCTTCATTTTGACCTAAAAGTCAGTGTTGAACTTACTTGAATAGATTAAGTTGAGGGATAAATCCATTAGACTTCTCCTGATATCTGAAATATCATCAACTGACATCTCATTTTTAGAGCTATAAATGCGGCAATAGGACAGAATCGTCTTTCTCTGCTGATTTACCGGCAAGGCCTGTAACGCTCACAAGAAAGATTTAAGATTCATATATGGTTGGCTCTTAAATCGAGTTACTTGGTCTTTTTTTTAATACCAATCTACAAATATGGGAATTTGACTATAAACCCTCAGGTTTGAGATTGTTACCTGAAAAAAATCTGATATTGAGATTTTTTTTTTCCTTTCTTTTTTTGGTTGTGTTCCATTTGTATAATTAGCATGTTTTATTTCATGACAAGCCAGGCTTCTGTGATGGATGAGGTTTCACTAGTAGAATGGGCATATCAAATACAGAAAATTCTTTTTTGTGTGTGGTTTTTTTTTTGAAGTTTTGTTTTTAATCCTGGCTTCACTCAAGATATCGAAGTAGGGAGCCTCATTTTTCTTTATTTTTCTCAGCTTTAGCAAAGCGTCCTTTGACTTGGGCACTGCCATGCCACAGTGGCCTATGAAAGTATTTAAGTCAAAATTGCCTAACGCTGACTTTTTTCTGAATAATGCCAGAAGAAAATCTTGGCAGTTTATTCAGATGTTATCTCTTGGAATTTACTCAAAGCCTAAGTTACTCAAAGCCTAGTTCTGATTTATAATTACGAGGTGGATAATCTAAATTCATCTCTGTTTTTATAGGCATCCATTCAGACTAAGCGCTGTGGACTGGAAAAAAAACCCAACAAATCATAAATGTAAAATCCAGACCCAGATCTCAGAAGTGGAGAGCTATAAATGTGCTTTTTACAACACAGGGATGGCGGTTCTACTAAAAACCATGTTAAGCATCCCTGGTAGTGAATAGATTTCATTATAGTGCAAAAGATTGCTTTTAGGTTTTCATTTTAAAAAGCCTTGTATACCATTAAGCTGCACCCTTGTTGGATTCAGTGACAATAATGAGTGAGTAAAAGATCCGGTGTATAAGGTGCTTTATACTAAGTGTGGGTCTAACAGCATTTTGAAATTGGCACTTTGCGCTGCAGACATCCATTTTAAATGAATACCTAGCTGGAATAAGTAAATACAGGCTTGCATTTTGTGGAAATCCCCCCAGTTAGTCCTTTATCTTCTGTTTGCTCAGCTTTTAGAAAGCATGTATTCAGTCACGCTGCTAGTGTGAAAAAAATAGTTCTCTACTTGTTATTTGACTCTCTCTGTATGTGATGCCTTCCTAAAATACTGCTTATAATGCCATCATGTTTTGCCCTGTATCTTCTTGTGTAGGTGTACTTAACATTTTGGAAACACCAACACCATTTTCAGGTTTCATAACAAAATATTGCACATGTGGCTTTTATAACATTTTTACACTCATTTTTTGGTATTAGGATAGTGCTAAGGGAAAAAGTTAAACACTGATATTCCAGTTCACCAGGGGAGCATTCACTGTTTTTTATCTCATCTCGGTTACTGAATACTTTTGTGATCTGAACTCTTTTAAAATATAAAACACTCCCTTTTTCTGGAGGTGGAATGTGAGATCTAAAGATCTGAATTTGAGAAAGGTTGACATTAATAGTTGCAGCTGAAATCGATGGAAGCTGTACTTGACTCTATCAACTGTCGTGTGATGCTAACTGCAATTAATTCTTCATTTTCACGACCCAGATGCAGATATATACTGTAAGGTGGTACTGAAAAAGTCGCTGCAAAGACATGCAAGGAGCTCACCATAGACTGAGTCCTGGTGCTGACTCCAGGAGCATTGTCTTGAGTATCTGCAGTTGGTCTCAGGTCGATCAGAGCACGGAAACTGAGAGGTACCTTCGTTCTGAAAAATCCAGCTTTTACACATGTAAAGTTAGTTGATGTTTTTGGCTATAATCACACTGCCTTACTAGTTTTGATCTGCAAAGTGAGAGTGTTGTTGCACCAGTCGGCTGCCAGGAGTGTTTTGAAGCTAAATATATTGATATTTCCCAAGTATTTATCTTCACTCATGGAAAGGACTTTGAAGTAATTAATCAGTCTTTATTCATCATAAGGCTTGGAGAGTGTGGAGCAAATAAAGAAGGGGGGTCACAATTTGTGAGCAGGAGAAAACTAAATGCTTAGAGAATGAGTGGTCCCCTCTGTGAACTCAGGCTTCCAGGGCTGTCACACGAAAGCTGTGAGTAAACGTGTAGTTCAAGCCTGGACGAAAGCACTGAAGTAAAGAGGACTAGTCCTATGTGCTTTTCAGCTCCTGAGTGTATGTCTCAGCAATAAAAGATTATCTCTGTTAACCTTCCATGCATATACTTTTCTAGTGCCTTTTTCACTTTGTACCTGTAGTAAACCTTCTCAGCAAAAAAAACCCTCAAAAAAGTAGTTAATTTAAATTTCAGATAAAATTATATTGACCATGACCACATTAGGGTTTTTATACTTCTGTTAACTATTTATCCCCTTCTGAGATTCTCTCTTATTTAAGCATTAAGGGCAAATCATGGGCACATGTTCATTTCCAGCTGTAAGCACATACTTCTACACCAAGTCAGAATAAAGTTACAAGTGGTTTTTAGGAACGTATATTTATTTTAGGTAATACAAAATAATGATCTGGTTAGACAAAACACTAATGCTATATCATACGGGGTTTATTACATAGGGCATTATAGATGAATAGAAAAATAGATCCTTTTGTAGTTCACATCTTCACATGGTGATGGAAAATGTCACTGAAAAAGATGGCCAGAGTCAAGCACTGTGTGCGGGGGTTCCAGGGATGCACTGAAGTGCATCTGCTTTACCTCTGATCCTCCAGCAAGGGGTCTTTCCTCACCATAGGCTTCCAGTAACACCCAGCCGGGTTGTGGGTTTGTGATTTGGTCTGTTGGATGCTGTAGGACTATCCACATCCACTTCTTGCCACTTGGGATTAGGTCTCTGGAGGTAAAAGCCTAGAGGTCACTAACGCTGCACTCCAGCTAGGTCTAACTTGTTGCTATGAAGTCTGATTGTAGCCACGTGTGAAAATTTTTCAGTCATAATTCCACTGTTTGAAAGATTTTTGCCTTGCTGAAAATGTGATTTTTAGCTGTGATTGATTGCCCGGTAGTGAGTCTCTCTAACACGATGCGCAAATTATTTATTTTATTACATGAAACAAACCAGAACATCTATCTAAAGGTTAATTCAGCATATTGGTTCCATCTCAGGAAAACTAAATCCCAATTACTTTCAGTTGTCCCTTGTACCTCATAAAGAGCTGGCTCTTTTGTGCACGGTCAGTTTACAGGAATAAATGCCGTCCTTAAAGATTTGTTTGTTCAGAAAACAAAATATGCCAAAGTGTTTACTTAATCCCTCAAAGAATTGTATTTGAGTGACTATATAATCGTATTTGTTCAGCACACACTTAACAATGAACATTGAATTTAAAAGATTTTTTTTTTTCCTTGAACTGAACTAATGAAAGCAACAGAATAAGCTGCAATACATAAGCCAGAAAGTGCCTTGTGTTAATTGTGATACCAGAGATAACGTGGTTGGAGCTAACAGAGCTGGTCTTCAGTTTTTGCAAGCACTTGTCTACACATGGAATTATTTAGGAGCAGCCATTCTTGAATAACTCCATGTGCTGACACTCTTGTTTCTGTTTAGCTTAACACACTTTGATGGGCTAAATTAAACAGAAATAAGGCAACCTTATTCTGGAATAAGTGTGTCTACACATGGAGTTATTCAGGAATGGCTGTTCTTTCACAGTCATTACTAAATAATTCCATGTGTAGACAGTCCTTTAATCTATCAAGTTCTTAAGTCATTTCTGAAAACATGACTTAGTTTCCTGTGTTATTAAGGGACAATCTAAATATTTTTATCCAAACTATTGTTTTGAAAAAAACATTTCAGTCCCAGCTGGTCTTGGAAGTTGTAATCTAGATAAGGTGTTTGGTTGGTTGTTTTTTTTTTCAGGTAATATGATGCAAAACATGAAAAATGTACAGCAAAATGTGTACAGGGCAAGCGTAGGGTCCTGCACCTAGGGAGGAATAACCCCCTGCACCAGTACAGGTGAGGGGGTGACCTGCTGGAAAGCAGCTCTGCAGAGAAGGATCTAGGAGTTCTGGTGGACAACTTCACCATGAGCCAGCAGTGTGCTCTTGTGTCCAAGAAAGCCAATGGTCTCCTGGGGTACATTAAGAAGAGTGTGGCCAGCAGGTGAAGGGAGGTTCTCCTCCCCCTCTTCTCTGCCCTAATGAAGCCTTATCTGGAGTATCGGGTCCAGTGCTGGGCTTCCCCAGTTTAAGAGAGACAAGAAACTACTGGAGAGAGGCCAGCAAATGGCTACAAAGGTGATGAGGGGATGGAAGCATCTGTGACGCAGGAAGGCTGAGAGACCTGGGGCTGTTTAGCCTGGAGAAGAGAAGGCTGAGAGTGGATCTGATCAATGCTGATCAATAGCTAAAGGGCAGGTATCATGAGGATGGGTCCAACATCTTGTCAGTGGTGCCCAGTGACAGGACAAGGAGCAATGGGCAGAAACTGGAAGCCAGGAGGTTCCATCTGAACGCGAGGAGAAACTTTTTTGCTGTGAGGCTGCAAGAGGCTGGCCCAGGCTGCCCAGAGAGGTTGAGGAGTCTCCTTCTCTGGAGAGATCCCAAACCCACCTGGATGTGATCCTGGGCACCCTGCTCTGGGTGACTCTGCTGGAGCAGAGGGGTTGGATGAGGTGATCTTCAGAGGTCCCTTCCAACCCCCACTATTCTGAGATTCTGTGAAAATAGCAATTTTCAATACAAAACCTCGAACAACGAGACTAGTCTGAACAGTTCTAGTGTATCTTTACTAAGAAGGTGCCTTGAGAGAGATGATTATTGCTTTAAGGTTTTTGCCGATCAGTTCTGCATCTGATTGTGTTTAAAAATTAAGACAAGAAATTCTAAATTTTGTCAGTGACAGAATATTATTGTAAATGATACTGTTTGCCTTACAGGGAAAACCGGTTTTTTATAATGAGGGGATTTTTACCCTGTATTAAATAGGTACAGGGAAATTCGTTACAATCAGGAGTTTCAGGCCAGTGAAACTCAGCACTTACATTCTACTTTGCTGCAAACTGTCCAAGGGCATTTATCCAATTCACTTGTGTAGGTTATCAGTGGAAATCATAGGACACGGTGTCCAGCTTGGCTGTTTGAAGAGGTGTGTCATTGCACCAAAAACGGATTACATACAAAGATTCAGAATTTAAAACACATGTTCTGAGAAACCATCAGATTATCTGTTTTTGTTATAAATGGTGAAATATTCAGAATTTCTCTATAAAGAAGTTTTCTGTAAAGAGTGAAAGTAGTACCAATAGTAATTGGTAAGAAGTTTGGAGTATGTTTTATTAAAAAAACAAACCCAAGTCATAACCTAGGTCAAAGTTCTTTTTGTATTCACAGGTGTAAATAGACAGCATTGTAAACTCAGAGCAGTGAAATAAATTTTACACGATTCAGGTGATGGAGAGATGTTTAAACACGCACCAAATGCATATGGCACCCGAATATTCATTAGGGACCTAGTGGTGTATTAATTGTGACAGTGCTGTTGGGACAAGCTGTTGCTTCCTCTAAAGAATTCTGTGCAATATAAGTAAACAAAAGATGTATGCTTTATTTTTCGGTTTCTTTCTCTGGCATACAAATCTTCTATTTTCTGTGTGCATGCAAAAAATTTAAATGTCTCTGCATTGCTTTCTCCCACTCACATGAATCACATTCTTAACTAAAGGCAGCCAAAGTAGCCTTCAATGTGAGCCTTTCTCCTGAACACCAACGTTAAAAAATTATCCTGCCATGAGATCATAGTTGCCTTAATTAAAACAAGCCTAATATGGAGCAGGATTGTACCTGATTTGCCTATCAGTATCCTATTCTTTTCTCTCTTTATCATAATGGAGGTGGCTGAGAGGAACTGGGCCGCAGTTTTTCACCCATAAACTCAAGGGAACTTTGACAAGATCAAGACATTCAGGCAGGATTACTGCAAAGTCAGAAATAGGATTTCAGTAGATTCTCCAAATACGCTTTTTGCGGACTACCAGTGGACTCCTTACTGGGCTGAGGTGATTCAGGGGAGGAGACTGGGTGAATTAACAGTGAGGTTCTTGCTGTGCTAATATTTAGGCACAATTCTTCTCTATATTACTGTATAACCATGAATCAGCAGTGGGGAGGGAATTCTGAAAGACCACGTGCTACCTTTTGTGGGACACTGGGTGTGCACAACATTGGGCCGCAGTACCTCTGGCACCCAGCTCTTGTTCAACAGCCTTTGGGTTGTTTAAAGTCGTGGTAAGTTTATTTCCCCACATGAAGGAGTCTGCAAACCGCATAAAACAGGAATTTTGGTTAACAGAGCCAACAGGCTTGCGTTAGGAGGCTCTCATTTATACATGTCAGATGCATATTGATCACACCAGTCCCACTGCAGGCTGGGGCTTGGGGGTTGCCAGACAGGCTCAGAGTGCCACAGACACACTGATAGATCTATTGATCAGCTTCCTTCCAGTATCTGTGAAAACACGGGACAATTCTGTCAGGAGAATGAAAGAAAACGCTCTGGTTTTAAAGTGAAAAGGCAGTGCTACCTTTCTAGCTTCGAGGGAAAGACGCTTCTCAGCTTGGAGATCTGCTTTGTATCCCTTCTTTTTGTCATGGTGCTTCCCCAAAGGGAGGCCTCTGAGCTTTCACCCTCTCTCAAGACAGAAGTGTTAGGATCTGCAATTTAAAGTCTGTTGAGATTTGGGCCGCGTCCCATTCTGTTTCGGCATGGTTCTCTCAAAAAATGTCCATGCAGTTCTTCCAGACCCAGTGGAAGGCACCTACTGAGTGTCCATATAATAAAGAGGATTACATGTAATTTATATAGCCCGTGAGGGAAAAATCTCTGGGAAGCCCTTTGTCAGGATTTAGTTTGAGTTAATCTCAGGCTTTCACATACTTGTATTAAATCAGAGATGCTCAAAACATTGTGTTTTAGCCCAGCTACCAGTACTGGCTTAGCAGCATTCAACTTGAAAATTGCTGCAGCATCCCCTTTGCTGCCCCAGGTAAACCAGCAAATTGCAGTTCAGTGTTTGCTTTGAGGTTGCAAAGGTCTTTGGATTTCATCCTGTGCTCTGGGGCCCCTTTGGATGAGGCAGTGTTCAGGTCTGTTCTGTAGCTGCCGTTCTGTTGGGGTAACACGCTGCTGGAAGGGACCAAGTATCACTGAAAAGTTCCTTGCTGGTTTATGTTTCCTGCTTAGTTCTCTTGGTAAAAGTAAGCACTACATTTGCTAGATTTTTTTTTACCAAAAAACCGCACATATATTCCAGGTTTGTTGTTGGGGTTTTTTTAAGTTGAAAGCTTGTTAAGAAGAAGCTGAAGTGTCTATGTGTATGTGCAGATATACATGCATTTTGTTAGCATGTCAGACTGACCCAACCTTTCTGTGTAAACAGGGTTAATGAACCTTGCAAGGCACAGGATTAACCAAAAGAAACAGGAGCTCAGGAGTAGTGAAAATGGCCTCAACATTAACTGGGGAAATGGGTTCCTCTCCAAGTATGTCCATTTGGCAGCATTTGCGGGCAAGCAAAGTGATGTTTCCTCTCTCTTTTTTCCCTTCATTTCATTCCTTGTCTGCCAGCTATTCGAGAAATGGACTTTATTCATCTGCACAAAAGGCAGTTTACAGATACCTCCTGATCCTTTAAGGTCATTCATTCCAGGGCAGTGCAAAACTAAAATATACGTTGTGAGTTTAACATATTGGAGTTGTCCTTGAATGCGTCTGATGACCACAGCTAGAATGGGTGAAAACAGGCTACTACTGCTGTTAAATTATTTTTGTTGCATATGTCTTGAGGGCAGCCTGTGTGACAAGTCACAGTGTGAACATATAAAAAGCCAGAATTAAGCCATGACTCTAGTCTTTAATAATTATTAACGGTAGTACATGTTTATGAATTGTAGTGCTGTGCGTTTACTTATTATATAAAAATTAAAACGCATCGCTATTTTAAAAAGAACACTATTATCCTTACCCTACCCCTTTTCTTCCTGCCCCCTATGTTTTACATTTTCTTTCCTCTAAAAGAAACCCTTTCTGATTAAGGATCGTGTTGAAAACTCAGCAGTTTTTAATCCAGCTCTCTGCAGGCTGCAGTTCATGCTTCATTTAACTGATCAGTTCCACTGCTACGTTACTAGACAAAATCACCAGTTTGAAGAGAGAAGCAATTATAGTAAGTCATAAAAATGGAAGACCCCACATTTTAAGAAATGAAATCCAGTATGAAAACTCTCCACTTCTCGTAGAGATGGTTTGGAGGGGGTGGTTTTGTACACGACCAAATGAATAGCACACTTTTCCGTGTTTTACTATGCTTTGTATAATGAATCCTGATCAAAACATGAAGTACGTGCTTAGCTGTTCAGCAGAGACCGTTAAAAAGATTATTCTCTGTGCTTTGAAATAACAGGATGGAGGCATGTGAAAAAATTTTAGCAAAATAATGCATAAAGTGTGAACTGCGAGTGTCCGGCTTCAACAGTGTTTGTGAATGTGAACCTTAAGGTTAGCCCAAATAGGGCTTCGAATCAGCAAAACTGAGGCTTGTTATTTTGTGGGGTGGCTGGAACATAACTGTGTGAACAGATGCATTATCAGGTTCAACAGATCAGACACTGAGAGGAGATGCTGTCGAAAACAAACTTCATGTCCTGCTGGTAAAACCCAGAAGGTGTGGGGCCGGCCATGGAGCCCCGAGTACTCCCATGGATGACCACATAGGGCTTGTTTAACCCATTCCTCTCACCGTGCAGAATCCTGGATTAGTCCTTGCCAGGGTGAGTGCCTGACCTAAATCCTCACGGGTTCAAGACAGTTGCAACATGTGCTTTGAAGGTTCAGAAAGTACCATCTCTGTCTTTAAAGAAACGTTGCCTGACAGACCCAATTGACTGCCTGTCCTCTCTGTCTGTGAGTGTATAGAGGGATGCACATGCTTTTTATTTACAGTGTGTAAGAATTTATTTTTTACTTTTTGCTTATTCATACTATTTTTTTATATGAATAGTTGTGATGACAGGTTTGTATTAGTTTAGATGTGAAACAGTGCTTGCCAGTGCAAATTTTCTTTTCTCCGTTCTCCCCTCATTCACATTTTTATGCACTACATCAATCCTCCTCCTATACTACTGACAAGACTCTTGGACTAGAGCACCTTGGTGTAATGATTCAGGATGTCTCTTGCAGCAGCCATCTCAAATTTGGATGTTTGAAATACTGGACATTTCTTATTAAAATATAAATCCAATATATATTTACTCAGCACTTAAACATTTGTCCTTATTTGAATAAGAAAGATAATATTGTCTTGCTGGAACTTAGCCCGATACCTTCAGTATTTAGGGCATTAGGCAGTGGTTTAGTTATGTGAATCCAATAGTTGCTAATCACATGGAAAAATCCACACTGGCCATTTAGTTGGTGCCCTACAGCCGAAAAATGCCTATTAGAGGCATTTATGGCAAATATTCCTCAAGCAATGTGGCACCTCATGTGGGGACCAGCAACACAAGATCATGAAATTTGATTGTGCGAGCAGATTCGAGCTCTTTACATGATCATTGTGTTGCAGCTGAGTCCACCAGAAGTCATGTGGATTTTCTTTCTCCTCTAACGTGCAGCTTTATTTTCCTCAACAGCAGATATGTATTTAGTCATAGTGTGGGCCCAATTCTGCTTGGAGCTCTACCTGCCTGAAATGAAGCAAATGCACTCCCAAGTTACACCGACACTTAGAGGTCTCTATAGCACAAGGAGGTTTTGGCTATTTTTCTGTTTTTACACAGTGGGTAGGTGACAGCGTGACGTAATTGATTGGGCAGACTCTGTTACCATATAGCATTTCCCTTAATAGTAGCGCTACAGTCAAGGAGAGATTACTACTAAATCCAGGAAATATCATTTGGCCAACTAACTAATCCCCATATTTTTCGAGGCAGGGGGAGAAAATGCTAGGGGTTTGATTCGGTTTTTTATTTGTAGAAAAAATACCTTAGGTTAATCCATTCTGAATGTCAAGAGGATAAATCTGACAGGAGTCAGAAGAGCTCCAGTGGGACTAGCGCTACAAGTTACAAAACAGCTAACATCATCCAAGACTAATTTCTTTCCCCTGTTTGTCCTACTGTGGAGGGAGAGTTAAAAGGCAATTCTTGGGGAGTTGAAAGGCTCCATAATAGGGCTCCTCTCTCTAAGGGAGTAAAACTGCTTTGTGGCCTTTGTCTTCAGGCTGCTAATAAACCATCCCATGCTGTGAAGCTTTGAGTTCACTCTTAATTCAACTTCAGTCCAGCTTCGGTTTCCCTGTCTTTGTGAGTTGCTTTTTTCTTAAATACATGGTGTATCTAACTCGCATTTGAGCTTTTTCATTCACTGCCTGAGTTTATAAATGTACCAGCTTCATAACACCCTGCTTGGCAATTTTTGTCAAAGCATAGAAATTGCCAGAAGCATTTCAGCAGCTGAGAGCTTTGATGGTTACTGGTGTCTGAGTGCTCGTCCCTTTCTCTCTTAAAGCATCTTGCAGATGCGAGGCTACATTTACCCAACTGAATCTGTTTCAGATCTTCTGGACTGCTCATGAGGACACGTTGTTCTGTGCGGTTGGGGTTTGGCTGATCCATCTCCTTCCCCCCCAAGTCCACAATTATGTGACCGACCCTTTAATAACATGTTTCTCTACCTGTGGTTTCTGCACCTGCTTTTCCAGATGAGACCAAAATATAGTACCTGGATTTGTAAATGCCAAGTAATTTACACTTGGCAAATTATGGATTTGGCAGGAGATGGTTCGGGGGGAATGTTCAGTTAATTTGGGGATCCTGGGGGAGCTGCTGCCAGCCCAGCAAGGTGCCTTTTACTGCCTTTGTACCTAGAAAGAGCTCAGAGAATGATGGGGCGAAGAAGGGAGATCTCCCACCTTCAGGGGGGAAACAACCACATGCCTGTGATGGTGGCCAGGGCTCGGTGGGCAGCTCTGTTTAGGGGCTCAGTAACGGAGGTGGTGATGTTGTGTGTTCTCTGCTGCTTAACCCTTAAACTGCCATGCTTGTAGGACAGCCAGCACTGGGTGGTTTGGGAGCGGTGGACATGCACAGTCAATGCACCTTGAATTTGGAACAGCTATCTGGACAAATATTGGTGTGAATGTGTCTAGAGCCAGAAGGAGCTCTTAAAATAACATTAAAAAAGACAAAGCAAAGTTCTACAAGACTTGCTTTGTTTGGGATTTTCCTCTAAACAGTTTCCTAATCGTTCCAATGTCCCTGCGAGTCACATCCTTTCCAAGTGAGCTTTAATTAGAAGTTGTTTAAAATGAAGTGGTGGTCTGCACGTCTCTGTGAGTGTTGGTTGCATTTGTGCAGGGGCATTTGCATTGTTAATAACACAGGAAGAAAGTAGGTGAGGGTAGTATAGGGTGGTGTGTTACTTAGAGAACAAGGGGAGGATCTCGTGCAGGAGAAAGGCTGGATACAGTGGGAAGTACCATCAGTAGTGAGCTGAGGCAAAATCCTCTTATTAAAGGGTTGGGCATTCCTTGCTAAAAGGACAGAAAATTAGTAGACTGGTCTCAAATATCTAGTTTCATAGAATCATTTAGGTTTGAAAAGACCTAGGATCATCAAGTCCAACCTTCAGCCCAACATCTCCCTGACCACTAGACCATGTCTCGAGGCACCACATCTACTCGTTTTTTTAACACTCCAGGGATGGTGACTCCACCACCTCCCTGGGCAGCCTGTTCCAATACCTAACCACTCTTTCAGTAAATAATTTCTTCCTAATATCCAAACAAAACCTTCCCTGGTGCAACTTGAGGCCATCACCTCTTGTCCTGAGGTTTGTGACCTTTTAAGACACATGCATAGAGGGCAGAGAAGCCGGATAGTCAAGGATGTTCACTCTAATTGGTCTTCTCATCTACTTTTCAAGAAATATATGTTTTCTGTGTCTCAGGTTTGATAGGTTCTATGAACCTATGAGCACTCTATGGGTTTCTGTTTTGATAAGATCATATGTGATTAGGTGTTGCCAAGTAAAAAACTTGGGAGTCTGATGGATATCTGCTACTGTATTGTCAAAATTGTATCTTTAAGAAATCAAACCAGCATGAAAATTAAGCATACAGTTGAATGTCAGAAGCTCTGTGTCTTTATAAATGTATAAAAACCAGGTTATTTCTTGCTATTAGTTTTAAGTTCAGTGAGCTTGTCTTATGCTGGGTATCAGAGAACTTAGTCACACAAATTCTACTTTGATTCTAATAGAGGATTGCTTTTGAATCTGTAGCTACTCAGATGTGGAACTAGCACACACACACCCTGAAGGATGAATTCTTTGCTGTGTCATAAATATGTTAGGAGTTGATGTTTCACGAGTGTTGTGTGTATGATTGTCTGCAGAATGGTTCTGGGTTTTTATTTTGGTTCTTAGCTTGCAGCTTAATTCTTATCCAAAATGTGGCAAATCAAACTGAAGTTCGGTTCCATTTCAAGAGGTGAGAGTCAGGTAAAACTTGTTGTGCTGCTAATGGATGGAAAAAAGCGAAGTAGGCTAAGAATTGGAGGCCCAAATGGGAAGCGGTAGTAGAGAATTCAGGGGTTGGGAAAGGGAGATAAGACCAAAAAGGTAGATCAAGGGAGGGAAAAATGGAAAGGAAAACGAGGGCAGACAATGTAGCAGATGGAAGATTAGATTGAGAGCCCTTTATGCTTAGAAAGAATTGAGGTGCAGAAAGGGAACTAACATCAAAAAACCCACAGGAGGAGTTGTCATATGAAAGCAGCACATAGCCTGAAACTAAATACTGACCTTTTATGTCAATTTGAGAGATTTTTTTTGAAAAGAAGAGTGTAAAAAATGTAGTTCCGTGCAATATCAGGTTTTTTCTTTTTCTTCTTTCTGAGTTTTGAAAAACCTGAGCTTGTTTGTTATTCACTGATATTTCTAGAAGAATTTTTTTCCTGCAAAGCCTAATTAATAAAACCTAAGTGCAGCTAGAAAGAGAGGAAATACTATATTTTAAAATGTTATTTTCTGCTGCATTCCTACCATCACTCATTGCTTTTAGGACTGAAAATCAAACCGAGCTTCGCCAGCTACTCTAATGCAGCTGAGAACACATGTTGAGAGGGCAAAGGCTTGCACACGTAAATGTGATTTTGTACCCTCGGTTCATGCCAAAGAAAGTACAATTATTCTCTTCTCAAAAGTCTCAGTGGGAACCCTGGCCATTGTCAGATGGGTGCTTTGTGCACATCTGCTGCATTGCCCAATGCTTGACTTGACTGCTCACCCTTTCATTGAGGATAAACAAGGAAATAGAAGCTCCTGCTTGTGTAACTAAAAGGATATGAAAGGGAACGTCCTCAGTTGAAGCATTCTAGCAAAGAGTACCCTGGCTTGGGACAAATACAGAGGAACAGAATATATCCGTATTTCACCAGGTCAAACTGCTACTTTATGCGTACAGCTGTGGTACCATGAATAAACAATTCTTCTTAAAGCTTCTAAAAATGTGTATATCCAGGCTCTGGAGTATGCAAGCATATCTGTAAACAAACATGTCCAGTGTGATTAGCGTTGTGTGCAAACACGCTGTCATATGGTCCTTTCTGCCCCCTCTGTCTCCTATTTAAGTTGCATTCAATAAGAGATTCTGTCAATTACCAGAAAAGCAATTTTCCAAGTTTCAGTTTATTCATGCAAAATGGAGAATAACCAACACATTCAAAAGCACTTAGAATTTGTTGTTATAAAGATAACTTATTTTTTTCTCCAAGAAACTGGGATTCCAGTAGATGCAAGTGATACTGCTCAGATACCCGTCTATCTGTTGTGTGTCGCTGTTCCTGGAGGTGGTTTAGCAGTCGACTTGATAGAGTTAGGTTAGTGGTTGGACATGATGAACTTAAAGGTCTTTTCCAACCTAAAAGATTCTATGATTAATATTTCTGATGAGAATTGTTTGCTATGAAAATGTTTTGACCCAAGAATAGGTGTAAAATCAGTGCATGGATTTATGCTTTCAAAACAGTGCTCACAGAAAAAGGACAACATGAACTTGAGTACAGAAAACATCCATGACCAGACAGTAGCAGAAGGTTTAGGTAAGGCTGACAAATGGTGTTTTGACAGACTCGTGCAATCATTGCAGTGGGGTTTGAAGTTGTGGGAGCCTGCAGCAACCTGCACGCTGACACAGCCTCTTACCTTCGCAGTTTTAAATGCAAACCTTCTTTTCTGGTAGGAGATCTTGGATAGTGCAGCCACAGCTCAACAAAGCCCCTGGAGCAGAGGGAAATTTATATGCTACGTTAAATGAGCCATTACGCGGGAGAAGAGTTACAGAGCACTTTCTGAAAATCTGCTCGGTTTCTTAACTAGAAAAACGGGAGGGCAGAGCACACATAGGCAGTGAGGGCACCTCAAACAAACCTCAGCTGGGACATTGCAAGGTGAAAGGTAAGCAGATACTCTGCCAATAGCTTGTGTAAGGAAAGGGCAGGCCTAGATGCAATGTAGGCTGTCAGGTGGCTCCCTTTGTCTTTTTTAGAGCTGCTACATGCTCTCACTTAAATCTCCCTGCTCTACCTCAACAGAGCTCCCACCACCCTCTGATGTGGTCATTCCTTACCTAGAGTGTCCATTTGCCCACTGTTTCAAGAGTTCCCCCTTTCCTGGCAGCCAGTGTCCTGTAATCATTTCCCAAAGAGGAGAAACCAAGAAGCGTTTGGTTACACTGAAAGGCGTGGGCCTTGATCCTTTCCTGTGGGTACACTGATGCTGATGGGCAACTTGGCATCGTGCATGGAGCATGAATGCTTTGTGAGTAAAGCATCTGTGCTCTTTTCCCTTAAGAATAAACTTTTTGTTCCATATTTTTCATACACTGTAACTTTAATCCCTTCAAAACAAGAGGAAATGGCCTCAAGTCGCGCCAGGGGACATTTAGGTTGGATATGAGGAACAATTTCTTCCCCAAAAGGGTTGTCAAGGGCTGGCCCAGGCTGCCCAGGGCAGTGGTGGAGTCTCCATCTCTGGAGGGATTTAAAAGCTGTGTAGATGTGGTGCTGACGGACACGATTTAGTGGTGAGCTGACAGTGCTGGAGTAAGGGTTGTATGTGGTGATCTTAAAGGTCTTTTCCAGTCTAGGTGATTCTATTATTCTATATGCAGGGATGAACCTTTCAGGCACTGGCAAAATACTTTCAGAACAAATAGGTGTGGCAACCTTATGTTCAGCAGCCTATCATCCTCATGGAAAACTCAAATCAGGGTTTACACTTTGGAGAATTTAATAGCAGTCCCAGTGGCTTTGCAGAAGGCAACTCTAATGGGAGAGATTCACGTGTCAACACCTCGTGCCATTTTAGGTGGCCTAACTCATCTTGCCTGATCCACAGCTACGTCTCCAGAAGGGAAGGGGTCTGATGTCATATCTGCCAACCCCATGCAGGTGTCTTGGATACTACAGAGGTGCCTAAAATAGCACTGCATGCCTCTGCGCTTGAGTCTAAATCCCACGCTGCTTAAGCTCCTGCTCTGGTGTGTAGGGAAAGGCACTGCGCTACTTCATATCTCATTATTGGGTGAAGCATTAAGTGAAATTTTGACAGCTTACAAGCTTTATAAATGTCAAAGGTGGTTTTCAACAGAGGCAGAGCTAAATGTCAGCATTTCAACTTAAAAGTATCACCTTAAAGCATTCCTCTGGTCAATGTGTTCCTTCTGTAAGGTTTTAATCCTCTTAGCCTTTCGTGCTTCAACAGCAGGGACTATGTGAATCAGCAAGTAAATCTTCTCCAGTCTTTGGAACATGCACATACAGATGCAGTTAGGGTTTATAAAATACTTGCAATGGCGATTTGGTAGTAACAAAAACGATCTGAAGGGCTGGGGCCTGAGTTGTGGGCCCCAAGCTGGAGTTGACCTGTGAATGAGTCACAACCTAGCAGAATGTTTTGTTTTTTCTATTGGCTTCATGTTCCAGAGGCAGAACCTGGCCCACCTGTGTCTCTGTGGCTCTCCCCTCACCCAGGTGGTCGTGGTTGGGGTGGTGGGCGAGGCCAGGATTATATCAACCAGGAGCCGATCAGTTGGAAGAGCTTCCTGTTGGGTGTGGCTTCTACTGGGGCTGGCTGCATCTTGCTGAGCTCTCCTGGTGGTGCCCTTCCATATGAGGTGCCGCTGAGGGAGCCATCTCTGTCTGTTGTGCCCAGCAGGCGATGCTGGCACCACAGTGGGCTGCAGAGGAGCTGGGCACACAGGAACCTATGGCAGGGCTGTCTGAAAGAAGGCTTCTGAGGGGATGTTGCTGAGTTCAGTGTTGGCCTGTGTGATCAGGTGACTGATGGCAGCATAAAATGATGATGGCTGAACCAGCGCAACACGATCCTTGCTGTGAGAGGCTGTGGTCTGTACGACTGCTTGAGGCATCACCCTGGCCATGAGTTGCCTTGAGCATTCAGTGCATGGCCAGATCTCAGAATCCACCGTTTACTGTAAGCTCATATGACGAGGCAACAGCAAAATAGTTGCTGCTTCACCTGGCTGTGGCCAACTTGATCTGAACTGATCCCAAAACTATTGGTATTGTTTCTTTTATCTTTCTTCTGACCTAAGTCTGCTCACTTGGCAATTCCTCTAAGAACATGTGTCTCTCATAGCTTGTTTCTCACAATGTAGAGAAGCTTGATGAGAATGAAAGTAGCTCTTTACCTCAGATAGTGTTTGTTCATGGCACAAAGTGTCAAGAACACTTGCGTGCAAGGTGCATCATGATGGGTTCACTGTCATGTGGTTTTGAACTTCTCTAGCAGCAATGTATGTTAGTTTCTGTGAACTTTCAGAGCAAAGTATTTCTTCTTGGCTGTTGGGGGAGGAATGAAAACAAACATAAAGGCCTCATTGCCATCATGGGAGCTGGGGGATATGATGTCTTTTGAATTAGGTTCTTTACTTTAAATCTTGCAGGATTTAGTGGCTGGCTGAGGCAAATATTTCCATACAAACATACTAGTGAAAAACGAAGGATCCTCAGTTAGGACTTCGAGGGAGCAAGATTGTTAATGTTTTTTCTGCTCAGTTTTATGTGGATAACAGGTAGTAGGTAAGAAAAAAGCTCTAAGGTTTGAGAATGAAGGCTGAAAAAAAGAAAAATGGTGTACCGAGTTCTTGACAGGGCCATGTCATGTATGTGCAGGGTTACAAAGAAGCCTCTGAAGAACGCTTCAGAGCTCCAAGTGCCCTCATTCACTGTCTCAACTACATGAGGCATCTGGTGGGTTTGTTTTGCTATAAACATTGGTGTGGGTTAGCTTCAGGAGGCAACTGATCCTTCTTGCTGAAGACTGGATTCATTTTCAATTTTGTTTGACGCATTTGGACTAATCAACCCAAATGACATCATGGACATCAAGTTGCTTTGGCCAACATCCAAAAATGATCCTGTTGGAAACTTCCAGCTAAGCTTCCATCAGTGGAAAATGCACTCTCAGCAAAAGCAAAACTTTATGTGAGATCATGATATGGTTAAGTGTTTTCTGTCCAAAAACTTAAAATATTCTCTATGGCATGGGTCTGCCATCCACCTGAGAGCCTTTTAGATTGGACGGTTTGTTACTTATTTTTTAGGGACGTGGTTTAGAAGTGGGCCTGGCAGAGTTAGAAAATGGTTAGACTTGATGATCTTAAAAGTCTTTTCTAACCATAGCAATGCTGTGATTCTGTCTTCAAAGCACGGTGGTGGCCAGCCAGGGCAGTTGGTCTCTTTTGTATGAGGTGAGAAGCTTTTAAGGCAATGCAGGGTAGAAAAGTTAAGTAGAGAATTTTTGAGTGGAGGTTACAGAAACTGTAAATTGCATGCAACATGTTTGAATTATTATCAGATTTTGCATTGTGTAGAAGAAGTTGACCGCTACTTTTAGGAGAACAGAAAACTCTAGCATCTGAGAAGAGTATTGAGCTGAACTGGGAACGTGTATCAATAGAAAGAACTTGGAATTACTGAATCAATAATTTAGACTAAAACTTTAATGAATTCAAATTAAATTCTAGACTTTTGGCTGCTGGAATTTTTTTGTATATTTACTTACAACCTTCCTAAACCTTTTCAAGTAGTTTTATGTAACATTTAATCACTGAAATAAGATGCATTGAATAAGGCTATAGTTGCCAATATTTAAATCTAATCTCTTATTACACTGAAACTTTTCTGAAGTCAAAGTTTGAATTCTCAAGAAGTGTTTGTTTGATCTTGGAGAAGATATCCTGGTGATTAATGTTAACGATAAGGTGTTGATTGGTGCTTGGGAGAACCTATTCAGAGAAACAATAGACTATTATTCTCTACTATAACTACCATATAACAATATTTAAGCTTTACTCCATTGAAACAATAGTCTTATTTATACATCCCTGTCTGCCTCTAAACCAGCATTACAGTTTCTGGCTTCCTATTAGGCTGAAAGTGCCCATTAACATTTTCAGTGCTTGCAGAGTTCAATTCTATACCAAGGTGCAGAAAAAAGCAAGTGGAATTTTTCAGCCTGACTGTCCTCTGAAGCTTACAGTAAAAAAAAGCTGAGCTCTAGAACTGCTGGCTGTATTTTGCAGTTCATCTGAGAGGTGTACTAACACTTGAGACATCACAAGCTAAACCCTTCTTTTTGAGCCAGATTGCACAAGCCTCTTTCCATGTCTCATGCTGTTGCCAAGGGTAAGAGCTCCAGGTGCACCAGACTTCTTACCAACACCACAGTCATCCAAGAAGATCAAATTTACTAGACCTCAAACAGCTAGAGCGTCTGCTCTTCTCAAAGGTGAATATCTGGTCCCGGAAGCCTAACAGCCAAAAGTCTGCTTTAGTAACTTCACATCATTGTCGTTACGCTCTTTTAAATTAAGTTGAGCTGTTCACTGAAGAGCTTACAGCTTATGGGAATACTTTGGCACTGGAAGCATGAACTGAGCAGAGCATAGATTTGTCTTATTGTGTTCATACTTCTTCAATTGAAGAATAAAGCAGCAAGCCTGAAACCTTCCTTCCTCAGCCAGCGTGTCAGTGGTTATAATTTAGCAAAACTGTTTTTCAATCATTGAAAGCATCATGTATCTATAGAGTTGGGGAGAAAGACAAAATTACCACAGGGATGATGGAGACCCTGCACCTGAAACTCTGCTACCTCAGGTCTTGGCATTTAGTTCTGGAAATAGAGATTTTCTTCTACTTGAACTAAGTTGGTGCTCGATTGCTTATGCATAATAAATTATTAATAATCTTTCTAAGCCAAATGCAGAACTCCTGTATTTTGCTTTCTTCACACAATTGTGTAAGCGGATACATAAACAAAAGGAATATTATTGACGAGAGTGTTGCTTCATTAGTAATGAACATGCTCGGATCACCTGGCATTATATTTAAATTAGACACGAGTCCACAGTTATGTCTTTAAATAGCCAGTGCACTCAGCCCTGTGTTTATCTCGTCTTTGCACAGAGGCACACCACTGGAGGGAGGAAAGATGACTCTTCATGCTGTGTAAAAAATACATATAAAAATTAAATGGTCTGAGTGATTTAGACTAGAGTAATAATTAGCCTTATGTTACCTTAGTGCTTTTCATCTCATACCTAGTCACCTTAAAACAACAATACTGTAGTGGAGCAACTACAGCAGTTATCTTTTCTTTACGTACAACACACATACCAAGCTCTGGAGGGTTCCTTGAGGACCACTTGCTGTACTGTGGAGGTTGAGCTATGTCCAGCTCATTTTTAAAGTAAGCGTTGGTTCTAAATAGCCTTTCTCTGTTTATTAGTACAGCTCATCAGCAGAGAGAAGGAAGGGAATTATCCTTAGGGACTGGAAGAAGCCTTCAGTTTGGGGAAGATGCCCGAGAGGCTCTGGTAGCCATCAAGGCCTATGATTTTGGTTGCTACCAAGGCTTATGGACGACAGTGTGAGCTCAAGGAATGGGTTAATTAGGATCTAGCATATCTACCAACCTGTTTGAAGGATGAGAGGAGGCTTTCAGTACAGCATGAGAGACTGAAACTCAGACCTAGGAACAGAATGACGGGCTGTAGCCAACCGCAGGAGCTGCAGAGGTAGAGAAAGACCATATAACCACTGCAGGTGGATGGGGAAACAAGGGATAGGTGTTGTCATGACAATGGGAAGGGAAAGCTGCAAATCCAGGCAAATCGCATGGATTTTCTTCTTTAAAACAACTGATCAGTTTTTTGAGGAAAAAAAACTTAGTATGAATAGAGACAAGAGTGAAAAACCCAAAGACAGCAGGCTTGTGTTTGCTGATGTGTAGCCTGATTTTTGAGCAGCTTGGTATCGTGATTTGTGGGTGTAGGGTGAGAGGGAGGACTACCAAGAAAGAGCATTGTTACAGTGGAATCTAACTCAAAAGAAGAGGATTGTTTTCTATATGCCAAAAAAATGGCAGCTGAACAAAAAAGAAAAGAAAATGTAAATAAGGCCAGACCTTTATGTATGTATATATTTGAATTTATTAGCTGCCAACGTTGTCAAACAGAAATGGAATTTGATACTTTATATTCCTAGTTATACATGTTTCACTCCTACTGGAATTCCTTTGAAAGATGGTTTGTTTGAATGTTGGTCTGACTTAATGTTTGTTTGTTTTTAAAAAACAGAGCATAGAGTAAAAGAAGACACAATATTTCCTTTAGCAGAGAAATCAAGCATCCAAACAATGTCTCTGACCAATGTTACCTTAAGGATTGCTAGAGCCTCATGGAGACAGCAGTCTATACGAACTGTCACACGGGGCTGGAACATCTCTCCTACAAGGACAGGCTGAGAGAGTTGGGGTTCTTCAGCCTGGAATAGAGAAAGCTCCTAGAAGACCTTATTGCAACCTTCCAGTATCTGAAGGGGGCCTACGAGAAAGCTGGGGAGGGACTTTTTACAAGGGCTTGTAGTGATGGGACAAGGGGTAATGGCTTCAAAGTGGAAGAGGGGAGATTTAGATTAGATATAAGGAAGAAGTTATACACTGTGAGGGTGGTGAGACACTGGCACAGGTTGCCCAGGGAAGCTGTGGATGCTCCAACACTGGATGTGTTCAAGGCCAGGTTGGATGGGGCCTTGAGCAAGCTGGTCTAGTGGGAGGTGTCCCTGCCATGGCAGGGGGCTTGGAACTAGATAATCTTTAAGGTCCCTTCCAACCCAAATCGTTCTATGATTCTATGATTATTTGAAAGTCCATTTTGGAAGTAACATAGATTTATTTAAAGGGAGCTATAGGAAAGATGGTGACAACCTTTTTAGCAGGGCCTGTTGTGACAGGACAAGGGGTGATGGTTTTAAACTAAAAGGGGGAATATTTAGACTAGAGAGAGAGAGAGTTTTATGGTGGGTGGGTATTTTAAAAAGTGATTAATTAGTTGATGGTTTCAGATGCAGTAATTCTGCATCTGAAGAGTCTCTTGTCAAAGATTTTTTTTTGACCAAAGAACTGCTCTGCAATCCAATTATTTGCACATTGCAGTGTATTAAAACAATATGAAGTTATCTCCTTGAATCCACACGAGTGTACTATATTCACGTTTCGCTGAGCTCAAGTTGTTTCTTGCATATCTGATCTATCATCGCTCAGGTACCTGAGAGAGAGATCTTGTACGATGCTGTATTTTATTTTGTTTTCAGTCGTTTGCCTTTGTTAGAATGGGTACATGAGATACTCATGGCCCTTGTATGTTGGCTTTCGGGGGGTGGGGTATGCAAATCCTTTTTTGGCTTTTACCACATGCTTCCTGTGGGTCATTTTTGCTGTATATGCTCCACCACCGTCATTTTCTTAGAACATATTTCAAAGGTGTTGGAGTGATGTGCTCATTTCCTGTCTTTTTAAGTTCAGCCACATTCTTTTTTTATCTTGGGAACTTCATTTAGTAACCCAGGGTCTCTTAAGATCAGACAATGAAAGGCTCCACCGCATTTTCTTGCTAAAGAGGTGGTGTGAGGATGACATCATTCATCTGTGCTAGACACTGACTCACAGGCGTTTGACCCGAGGGTGGAACCCAGGAACCGGGGTTAACATGAAGTCATCTGCGGTTGCACAATGCGTTTCACAGTTGTTCTCCCTCTCCTTTTTTAAACCATCAAAATAATTGCAACGTGCACAACATAACAAAGTACAGTGCTGAGGGCAAACATTGCTTTTGGGGCTCTTCCAGGGCTCTCCGTAGACCCCAGTGAAAAAGAGTAGGAAAAATTTTGTGGCAGACTATTGGGTTTTACATTTGGATGTAGAAATAACTTTGTCCGGTGAAGTGTTGGGGCCTGAGCAATAGGCCCTGAACTAAAGTTGACATATGGATGAATCTCACAACCGGACAGTGTGACTGAAACCAGCAGAGGATTTTTCTCTGCTGGGAAATTAGCTGATTAGCTGTGAGAACAGACACACAGCTATCCTGCGAAACAGACCAAAGCAGATAGAGGTGCCTCCTCCTCTTTGAGCTTCTTCCCAGGCTTGGCCGACCTTGGACAGAACCCAGTAAGAAGGAAAAATAGCAGGTGTCCCGCTTTTGAAGTTATTTTTGAGGATTCCTATGCAACCTGAGTTGTTTATCCAACAGTATAAAAAGCTGGCCCTGCTTGCAGCGAACTTGGGAAGCCGACCTGCGGGTGGACGCACCACACGGGGTTTCCCCCATTACCGGAAAGGTCCCGGACTGCTCGCTGCAACCAGGACTCCCCAGCAACAGTGGGACAGGCCAAGGGTAATAATGGATTTGATAGGAACAGCGGAAAGGACACGGGTAATGAATTTGATTGTCTCTCCTTTGGTATCTGCTGCGGTTTAGCCATGTACCTCTGTGGAATGTATCACGTTCTGCTGGTGCACCTCTCTGGCGCTTGCCAGGGTGGTCTGTGCATGGCTCTGGTGGTATTCCGGGCATGGTTAGTTTCTCCCTCAGTTGTTGAGTTGGCTGCTTGGTTCATTTTTCCTTCTGTTACTGAGTTTGTGGTTCGGTTTGTTTTCCCTTTTGTTATGTCACCCGCGGTGAGCAGGTTTATTTCTTCTGTTGCCGGCTATGTTTTACCATTCCTGCGCTCCGTGGAGATAGATAATAAAATCTACATCTGTTCATGCATCTGTCTTCTGCTGATGGTCACGTTCTTTATGCTAAGCCAGGTAATTGGCAAAACATCCGGTAGCCAGAAAATGGAAAATAAATTTGCCTTAAAACAGTACAGCCCACAACCTGTTGCATTAATTTTCACTGGACTTGGTTTTAGATTTCTGGTATGGTATCATATTTTTGATATGATACCTTTGAGGCATTGTTGACTTATTAGTATCTAAGACGTGTTTTGATTTATTCTTTGGGTTTTTTTCCCTGTCTGTATTTGGCTATGTTTTCAGCTTGCCCACAACCGCTCTTTTAGAATTCTTTGCTTCATATTCTGACATGGGGTCTGCTCTCGTTCTTGTGAATCGAAGCCTGAGCGTGCATTAAAGGGCTGCAAATCACCAGTGACATAACTTGCGAGAATATCTGTTATATTAAGAGCTTTAGAGAGAGAATTACCTGTTGGGCTCTCCAGTTTATCACGCTGTTTGAAACCTGGCCGATTTTGGCATGCAATAATATTTTGTGAGGTTAGAAAATCTCAGGCTTTCCCTTGTTGAACCAATGGACCAGCAATCACTTTCTGCTTTTACTGGTAGCATTGGGCAGGAGCATCACTGTTTCTCTCTGTGGGCCATAGGAAAACCCACCCATTCTGCCCAGCAGGCATTTGAACTGTGTCACTGGGTTAGCTGGGGAGCGTGGCTGCCCCTTCCCGGCTGACCTGCCCGCAGGTGATGCCATCAAGAGGATGAATGCTCTGGACTAACAGTTGCCAGGATCTCCCTTTCAGTTAGCTAGAACTTGTCTGATGTTGGCACTCTGGGGCCTTTTATACATAAGAAACATGCTTTTCCCTGCTCCAAAAGCTGTGGAGAGTGTTAAACACACTGTTTACTTTTGCTTGCTGGTGAGTGCTGTGTAAGTATTACAATCAAAAGAGAAACATTCGGAAGAAAACATTAACTTCAGTATTGGATTGGGGAAACCTTCTGCGTCTTGCAAGCAGCTTTACACTTGGGTGTAACGTGGTATGATAGAACACTTTAGATGCTTTTCTAGATGGTATATAATTATTTACCTAACGCTTTCCATTTCAAGAGGAGTGGGAATGTGTGTTTGGAAATATGAAGATTCTGTACAGAACGTTTTGTAAGAATAAATGATTAAAATTAGGATTGTTATTGAGGAAGAGTGATAAAATATGTCTAATTTTTTAAAAAATTATCTTTTCCTGAAAATGATCTACTGGTTTACAATGCATGAGGCTAAAATCCCCTTCTGCCCCAAATTTTAAGAGACTTGTAGGTCACTACTGTGTCCTGGGTGAAGTATTTCACTTTGTAGCTCATATGGGTAGATATATTTTAGTAAACTTCTGCAGAAAATGAACAATATAGAGCTTGCTTTTAAGAAGGTTGTCCCCGTGTTAATGTGGTGTAGCCGCCTTCTCTCCACTCAGCTGACTCAGCAAAAGGTTTCAGGGTGTACTTGCTTTTGTATACACGGTTGGACTTTAAGAGGCTTCTTAATGGAGGGCCTTTGTCCTTAATGGCTGGTTTCTGGTTGAGTAAAGGACAGAAAATCTGGTTCTTGAAAAAGATACAAGTAGGTGGCATGTGATTCTACCGCATAATGTCTTACTGAGGATGATGTGAAGTCTTGAAGTTTGTTAGATGCCCACTTCAGTGGTACGTAAACAGTTGTCTATCAAATGAACAGAAGCAGTATCTGGCACAGAACAGTGTAAATCTCTTTTGCTCTTAGAGGTGATACATACTTGGAAAAAATACTTTGCGTATCGAACTTCATCGTAAAATAGGGAGAAAGTAGTCTCTTTTTTCCATTGTTGAGTTCTGATGCGAATTCCATGCAAATTACTGACCTTGGAAACACCACGGGGGCAATCTTTACGTAGGCACGAACAATTTCTCTAATGTACTAAAGCATAAGAAGTCTTGGTTTTGACATCAGACGTGCAAGATTTTTTTTCAAGTTACATGTTTCCGGAGCGAATGCATTTGTGAAAGTCATTGCACAAATATCTGCTTTGCAGTTCTTCACCGACTTCTTCCCAGGACGTTGTTTCTCATCGTTCCAAGGTAGTTGGTTATTTTCTGAATTAACTTTTGCCTGGGCACTAGAGGATGCAACTTCTGTATGGTCTGGTTATGGTGCCTTGAGCCATATCTTTGAAAGTAACCGAGATGTGTGTTTGATGACCCCGTGAAATGAGAAATATCTACATCTATAGGCGTGCAGACAGCTTCTAAACAGTCTTTGCCCTTCGTCACCTTAGATTTTGTACTTAGCACCCTGCTTCTGAACATAAAAAATATGTATTTAGTGTAATTAATCAAATAGTTATTCAGATTATTCCATTTTAAAGTGTATGTGTGCTGCGATTTTACACTCACACACAAACCAGTATGTTACAGTTTGAGTGTGTTCATAGACATTCTTTTAGTTGATTAAATTGCTTATCTCTGCTGATCTAGTGAAAAGTGGAAACATTTGCTTTTGGAATTAGAGGGAATTATAGCCACACTCACCTATGAGGTCTTTTCTCAAGGAAGTGCAGTGACAAGGAGGCTTTTATTTATGGCAGACGGTAAATTTGCTGAGTTTCACTGTAGGGGGGGAGGAGGAGCAGGGGAGGATATATACTAAATAAATAAATAGGCCCTCCAACAAGAAAATGTACCACAGAATAAGGACAGAAATTTTGGTTGCATTTCTTTGCTTCTGTATGAAGAAAACACCAATTGTAGCCCATATCCTCCAAATGTTTGGGGTTTGACTTGGAGAGTTGTTTTCAGATTTCATCCTGGAATTCTGCATTATTAAAATACAAGCTTATAAAGGAGAGTCTGTCAGAGTCTTAACTGCAGTGGTGCTCCTCATGCTACTGCAGTTTTATTTTTAATGTGTTTCATTATATGTTATACATAATTTCAGTATATGATGTACACATTCCTGAACATTAAGTATATCCTATGAAATAACAGCACCTCATAAAAAGGGATCATTTTCATACTAATGATATACTTAAGCTGTTCAGAAACTAACTGAACTCGCAACTTATTTCCTGAGGCAGGATTTGGGGATATATTTAATTTAAATGGGGCAGCCATAGTGAGTTATGAATTGTGAAATGACCGCTATGTTTACCGCTTAAGAGGTGCAAAATTGTTAATTGATACATGAAGTCTCCCTTACCGAGTAAATCCTCCCCTGATGCACGTCTGTGTTCTCAACAGTTTGATCCCAAAAGTGATCTGCATGTTTAGAAACTTTGAAATATCATCTGCTGAAAACTTTGCTCAGCTTTTTAAAAAGCAGCTAAGCAGGTTTTTCCATTTCAGTGGCTCAAATTCACTCATCATTGAAAACTAATGTCCTAGTTGGCTTAAGGTAAAATGTGACTGTGAAATCACTTCTCAAGGTTCCTCAGATCTCTGCTTCTCATCTTTACCTCCTTGCCTTTCCCTGGAATAATGGAATTAGAAGAAGCAGAAGAATTCCTATCAAAAGTTAAATATCGTGAAAGGCTGGAGATACATTCCTGTGTATTGCTCCACAATCATGTGTCATTTGTTGCTTGCTTTTCTTTTTTCTCCCACCGTGTGTTTATATTCACATAGAAAGTTTAAATTTAGGAAATGACAGTCTCACAACAAACAACTCTGAAGGCTTCTGTTGTCATTGACCGTCTCTGTTGACATAAACACAGGTTTCAGAGCCCTCAATTTCTATAGCCTGTCTGGGACAGAAAATTAAATCTCAGCTTCTGCTCAAGCCTTCCAGTTCTTATGATTTGATTTTAAAAAATCAACAACATTTGATTCTTTGTTGTGTTTTGGTTTGTTTTTTTCCCCCTAAAGGCCTTGAAACCAAGAGTCACTATGAATATTTGAGTGTTTGTTTCATAAAAATCTTTTCCTGGCAGATAGCTTGGAGGGAAGGTCAGAGAATGAGAGTGAGTTGCCAGGTTTCCTCTGTCGCATCACTATCAAAATTGCAGCTTTAAAAAAACCCTGCCAGTGTCATCACACTTAGGTAAAGCTTAAAACCTCGGCTCTTGTCTGAGAGTTTTCCTTCAACTTTGACTTACTGAATTTGCAGTGACAGAGCTTAGTGTGAGAGCAAATGATTTGTTTGACCTTTTCGATGTATTTGAAGCATTTTTTTCTTTTCATAACTGCCATGTAATTTATGGGATTGTGGAAGAGAGAGTTGTGAGATAATCCGTTTCTCTGAGATAGTATATACTGAAGAACTCGCTTCTTTATGTGAAAGAAAAGTGGTGAAGGAACTAGACTTACATTATTGCACCCTTGAGCTCATGAAATTTCAAATAAATTACTGAAATAATGTTAAATCACTGAAATTCTCAGGGACAGTTAAACCCAAACCATTAGTCAGGCGTGCTCTAGTGATTATTTTGAATATCAGATTCACATTCATCAGAACCTGAATTTCCTGGAGTGTTTTGGTGGTTTTTTTGGAGGGAACACCAATACTCTGTGAATCAATACTCTTCAAGAAGATGCATTTCTTGTACTCCACTTCCATGTCACAGAGATGCCTGTGTACTTGATATGTACCTTTTATATTTTTAAGAGGGTAAGGGTAGTTTCTCAGTATCTCTCCTACTCCACCATCCATGTGTTTAAGGGTTCCAGGGCAGAGTGAGAAGCGTGTTCTCCTTTGCTCTGCAGGATCCCTACCTGCTTTAAATGACAGCTTCAAATTAGTGCCTCTGCTTTTATTTTTCCTGGGCTCCTTTCCATCATCCATTTCAGCGGTGAAACCTGACTTGGTGTGTGTTGCAGCCTAATAATGACTTGCCTTAGGAGCTTCGTGGCCTTGTGCCATGAGCAATCAAAGTGTCATTACTCCATCGTAAGATGTAAGTTGCCGTATCTCATTGCAGCGATAAGGAAACTTCAGAGGGTGAGGAAGGAGGAGGAATGGGAGCATGCAGTGACGGAGGAGATGTGCCATGGAAGAGAAGTAACTCTCTTGGCTTTGGAACTGAGCATATGTTCCTCAGCTTGGACAAAAATAGCCTGTAATAGTTCAGAAAGTTTAATGATATGCATTTTTAATTTATCAGTTGAGATGGGTAAGGTAAGAAACGAGGCTTTTGTTTTCTGCAGTGCTGTGTGCCGCTCTCAGCCCAAACCTTTGAGCAGAGCGGGTAGTGAGAGGCTGGCCCAGCCCCAGGGAATGCGTCCCGTCCTGGCCACTTGTTGTCTTCTTTAGCCCGAGTGTCACAGTCAGAAAATAAACTGGAAGACCAAACCATCATGCAGAGTCACTCTAAAGCTGATTGCATCTGGGAAACACCAGAGAAAACTTAGGAACCTGACTTGCTTAAGTGGTTTTGTAAATCCTATCCGGCTGTCTAATTCTGCATCTATAAGCATGCAATTACTCTTATTTTTAATCTGGCTGTCAGACTGGCCATTTATTTCACAAACCATCACACAACTTGTCTGTTTCATGCTTTAAGAAGTAATATATGGGTGAGTAAATCTCTGTAACTCATGCAAACATTGTTTTTGTCTCTTGCTGCAGTAAAAAGGCTTCGCACAGCAGTAGATGAGGATGCGGGGCCAGGAGCACAGAATAAGATTTCTCAGAAACTCACATTAACGAACATCACGCGCGTTGAGTTAATGGAATCTTGTCATCACCTGTAAAATTTCTGTCAGCAAACATCTGGGTTAGATTGAACTCCCCAATAAACTGTGTTAAAATTGACAGGGCACAAAAGGGTTTGTGTGTGAAACGCTGAGACGAGAGCTCTGAGAATCGTGGTGTTCTCCAGACTGTCATCTCACAGAATTAAAATATCCTCAAGAGGGAGATGGGCTCTTTCTGTAGAACTAGACTTGACTTTGGCAATTCTGTTTTTAAAAAACAAAACAAACAAAAAAAAGTAAATACAATCAAATCACTGCAAAAATGTCAAAGCTTTGACTTTGGCACCAAGTAAAGGAAAGGAACTTTGTCTTCAGTTTCCAGGCTGAATCTGTGCAGAGAGCGCTGTGTCATTGTGAACGTATGCCGAGATTAAAAAGCAGTTAATCTGCTTGGTCTTTTTTCCTGCCGCAAACTCGTTGCTAGCGTACAAGTTGCAAATGGATTGTTGGTCCTGGGCTCTCACCTGGGTAGCACAATAGTGTTGCAGTTAAGTGATGTCAGCGCACAGACCTATAGAAAAATTACAAGGGTTATTTTTCACAAGGAACAATTGCCCCATTCTACTGTATTTTGTTGTATTTTATCGCCACAAATAATTGTTGAGAAAGACAGGAAATTCTGTTATAAGAAAAAGCATTTTCACTTGCAAGCATGCTGAAATGCTGGCAGAGGCTGCTCAGGCTGATTGTGGAGTCTCCCTCCTTGGAGATACTCAAAACTTGACTAGGCACAACCCCAAGCAACCTGCTCCAGTTCACCTTGTTTTGAGCAGCGGGAGTAGTGGCTTTAAACTGGAAGAGGGGGGATTTAATTAGAAATTAGGAAGAAGTTCTTCACTATGAGGGTGATGAGATACTGGCACAGGTTGCCCAGGGGAGTTGTGAGTGCTCCATCACTGGATGTGTTCAGGACAAGGTTGGATGGAGCTTTTGGGCAACCTGTTCTAGTGGGAGGTGTCCCTGCCCATGGCAGGGGGGTTGGAACTAGATGATCTTTAAGGTCCCTTCCAACCAAAACCATTCTGTGATTCTATGATCTTTAACTAGATCAGGTTGTTCAGAACCCCATCCAAACTGGCCTGGTTGTATTTTATTTTGCAAATACCATCTTAAACCAGGAAGACCAGAAACTAAAGCACCAGCAGCTGTCTGTTGTAGGACCAGGAGATAAACCCATGCCTGCTCATAGAGCCCTGCAGGTCACTTTTGCCCTCCCCCCCCCAGCCATATATTTTTTTTTTTTCAGCTCCCTGAATGTCATTTGTGCCTGTGCATGGAACAGGTGTCTCTTGTGAACTCCTTAAATAAACGGAATTTTTAAAGAAAGCTCCTGCTGTCCGTTTACACAGGTGCAGCCATCATTCAGGAGAACGCTATTTGCACACAAACACACTACTGTTTACTGTCTGCGCTGCAATCCGAGCAGTGCCAGAAGGGCACTGAAGCAGGATGGAGCATGGTTTGCTTTGCTGCTGTCGAGTGATGTGAACTTTCATACAGTTCCGTCTCAGTGGGCAGCAAGTCTTTTTTTGCTCCTTGAAGCATTAAAAAGTGCTCTTTCAAAGAGTGACTCAGAGGAAAGCAGAAGCTGTTGGTAATCACGACGTGAAATGGAATAGAAAATGTGTCTCTGTGACTCTTCTTGGGTTTGCTCGGTAGCTTAGCAGGAGCTTTGATTTTTATTTCATTTGATTTGATGATCTTGAAGGTCTTTTCCAACTGAAATGATTCTATGATTCTGTTTGGGTTTTCCCCCACCCGGTATTACAGCTCATCCAGGGCAGCCCATGCTGGGAACAATTCAATTACCTTGCAGCGTCTGGCAATGCGTGACAACTCTCACAGCTTATCTTTGAGACACCTCTGCCAATGCTGAAAAAAACCCAGCTAATTGCAGCTGGCCCATGAGCAAAGCAGCAGCGAGGTGGGTGATTGTCCCACCTTCACAGCCCTCTTGAGCTGATCAGAGACTTGTCCAGCCCCCGGTATAGCACCTTGTGCGTGGAAACAGGCTGAGTAAACAGGAGCAAAGCTGGCCATATACAAATCGCGCTCCGGGCTCTCACAGTGCAGGGTAGCTTTATTAATACAGCTTCAGAGAATTTCCTTTCCATCAGATTCCCCAGCATTGCTTACGGTCTGCACAGCTGCCCAGTGGTTGGAGCTGCAGGGTCCCTACCTGCCCTGGGATCTTTGCAGTACCACCCTGCGGGCCGCACGCTGTCTGTGGTATGTGAGCAAGGAAAAAGAGCAGGATGGGTCCGACATATCTTGTTCATCACATACTTAAATAAGAGCAGCAGTAAGATTCCCAGCATGATCTTTTTCCTTTGTGTGTATATATTTCAACTTCTGAGTGAGGGATGGCCGCAGAAATGACAGACATTTCTCTGGCAAGAGAACCTGGGGGCTCTTTGTATCAGCCAGTGCCCATTCATTAGGCTTTCTGACAGAAGACATGCTTGCTGCACCCTCTTACCTGCATTGGCCTGTGTAATTTTTTCCTTACATAGAGCTTTTAGGTATATTTCTTCCATTGAAAATAATGCATTAAAAAAAAAATCCAAAAAACCCCAACAAACTTGTACAAAAGCAAATTAAGAACAGATGTAGCTGAGCAATACTTTTTAACCCAGGAGTAATAAATGTTTGGAATGGACTGCTGTGAAGGTTATTAAGACTAAAACACTGGGGTCATTCACATATGAGTTGAGAGCGTCCAAGAGGCTGGAATTGGAGTAGAAAAGAAGTGGTTAACTGAACATTATCCGCTGTGTTCTTGATGATGCATAACACCCTGTGCACTTGTTTTATGTTGTATGACTTGAAAATCTATCTCCATTGGTTAAACATGTACTAAGGATTATGCCTTGGTAAAAGCTATGGAAAGTTGGTTATAATAACAAATGCCAACAAGCTCGTCTCTGGACTGCATCACTTGGAAAAGTTGCCTTGGGAGAAGAGCTGTTTGACTGTATTCCTTCTCCGATCTCAGAGGGGACATAGATGTGACAGCTTGAAATGTTTAAAAACAATTAAGTTTTATACTGGCTGTGGTTACTGTGGAGAGATTTAAATACACTGTGAGGAACATCGAATTTTGAGGAAAAAGTCGTATTCTAAGTGTAGTTTAAGTCCATATTGAAGAGATCATTGTAAAGACAGGAGGAAGCAGAGACTTGTGATGTTCACAATTGATGCAAATAGCAAGGAAAGCACTACGCTCTGTGCTTGTATCTGGCATTCCGGGATTATTATCAGTCATTTGTCTGATCAAGCAGCTGGGAAAGCCACAGCGTGTGAACGCTGCAGCCCGCTGACGCTGTTACACCTTCGTCTGCCCTTTGCTCTGCCCAGGCTGTGCCTATAACTTCATTGTGATTTTTTTTTTTCCCTCTCAAGCAGTATTATTTCCATAGACAGCACGTTTATTTGCCTGTATAGAACTTTAGAGGGACTTGTTAGATACCCATTTCAAAACTCAAGTGCTTAGTAGGTTGATGTAAAGTATATCAAGCCATGCACTGGCTCTCCTTCCTAGAGAGGAGGGTGAGGGAAGGATAGGAAAGCTTTTCAGTTCTGTTAGTTGAACAAACTGTTTTTTGATTCTAAGGACATTGAACCAACCTAGAATAAAAAATTGAAAAACCAAACCATATCAAACGCTTGTTAAGCTTCAGAGATTTTAAAAAATATATCTATTTTAATTTAAGCATTGTTAAGGATCATCATTTCCCATTCCATCTAATACTACAGTGTCACTCAGCAGGGTCAAAGAAGTCTAGGAAGAGCTCAGAATATAAACAAGTTCAAAGCAAGGTGGGCTTGTTTGTCCATATTTAACTAGAAGAATAAATCTGACTGTCGGGGTGTTGTTTGAGTGCCAGCAGAAATGGGAAATTATGTGCACAAAAATGGTAGGCTTTGAAGTGACATCCACAAAGATGAAGCTGGAAATATAATTTTGGGCTTCATCTCTTCTGGGCACGCGTATTTTGATCTGGTAGATAAGTCATCCCTGGATGTGTTCAAGACCAGTTTGGACAGGGCTTTGAGCAACCTGATCTAGTGGGAGGTGTCCCTGCCCGTGGCAGGGGGGTTGGAACTAGGTGATCTTTAAGATCCCTTCCAGCCCAAACCATTCTATGATTCTATAATACAGCTTAGTGTTCAGATTCATGTCCAGAGTTATTGCCTATGACTTTGTAAACCCAGAGAGAGTAATGGAGTGAGGAGTGCTGGGGCTTAAGTTAGTAGATCCTCAGTTTGGACACTTTCAGGTTTTTTTTAATTTTATGCTCTGAAAGGTAGAAAACACTGGAGATGAAGAATTTACCTGTGGTACCAACTTATCAAAAGTAACAAAATTTAGTCATTGTTTGTCCAGGGTTTTCAGTTATCTGGCTTATAAATAGCATTCTGAGCATTAATTAAGCCTCGCAGCACTGTCAGTCAGATGTCTCCCTTTATCCCCATTTTAAAGACAGTGAAACACTGGGGACCCAAACATTATTATCTACTCTCTTCTCCTCTAATTGTCCTCCTGTCTGGGCCTATATACAGTAGAAGAAATGAAGCAAATATTTCTTTGAGCCTGAGCGGTGGTCACTTGAGAAAACAGCATTTGCTTTCTAAGCTGTGTGCCATTCTGTACGTCCCTGTCGAGTACCTGACATGGATCTAAATACCCAGCGATGGTCCGAAACACTGAACAGCTTTTCCGCTGCAAACATCATTTATCAAAGCTGTAATAAGGGCAACTTGCACAAATGACTCGAATACAATGGAAAGTCTGTAAGCGTCCACCGCCTCGGTGGAGTTGGTTCTAAAGTTGTTGTAAAACAAAGGGGAGCTTTCCCTTTTATTGTCTTGCAAGGATCTCGTTGACTACTACAGACCTGAACTTTAACCTTGTAGGCTATTGTTCTTACCAAATTATAAAATATTTATGAGTGGCTAAAAGACACAGCCTGTTTTGTTTCCTTATAAGATTCTCACAGCAGAGTGAAGCGATCAAATTTAGATCCTAAATCCTGAGGCTTTATGACGTGAAGCATTCTGTGGCTAATGGTTGCACTTGTAAAAATAACAAAGGAAAGGCAATAAAGCACAAGATTTGCAAATCACATGAGGCCTCATCAAGTAGCACATATCTTTGGTGGTGACTTTCAGCAATGGGTGAAGTCAGAGTGTCTTGACAACTTGTTGCCTCTGCTCCTGTTACAGGACAGTCCAGTGCCCGTCTGATAGAGCGGTGTCAGCCCAGCTTGCTCTCACATGGGTACTGTCCACATGTGCTGTAGCCCTGGTGAAAACAAAGCCTACATGATATGACCCTTTTTCCTGTGCACATTTTAGCCTGAAGCCATTGGTCCAGCCTGTCTTAACTGATGACAGTCTTCCAGGTGCTGTTCTGATCTTAATCTTCTGGCTGAACCATAGGCCGAACATGGTAAGCTATAAATCTCTGCAGGTCACCGAGAAGTCTGCTGGTGTCATTTCTAATTGACCTCAGGGAAAAGAGACCAGCTTAGTTCGTAATTTCCCAGGTTTACAGATTCACAGGCTGGCATTTCCAAAGCAGTGCTCGTGACTTTTCAGTAATAAATTACGCTGGAAAGCCTACAGCTAGAATAATTTATGACCTTTCTGCTGCGCTTATAACACATGCTAATTGGAGGAAAAAATTATTTATAGAACATTTTCAATGGGGTATTGGGAGAAAAAAAAATAGCATTGGGAAGCCAGTGTTTTCTACTGAGTAAATTCTTTTGTGTAAACGTATTTAGAATTTTCTCCGCAGTAGTACAAAGAAATAGACTGTGGTACGGGAGGGAGCTGCAGTTGCCTGACGTGCCTTCAAAGTACACATTGCAGCGCATTTAGTGACATTTCCATTTCTGTGCAGTGGGTTCACTGGGGCTGGATCTTTGGCTGCACATATCTGCCCGGCTCGAATGGTCCTTGTGCGTTGTGGTAGAGCTGCCTCAGCTAAGAGGTGGCTCTCTAGGTGTAATAATGTGAAAAGATGTGAGGAAATACATAAACGTCCAAAAAAAGGAAATTCTTGGTCAGTTTTACACGAGCTGGTCTTTTGACAGAATAAGAAAACATTTTGCTCAAGCCATGACCATACTTGAAATATAATCAGGAGTTAGGAACTGCTTCAAAGCTCATTGAAAGCTTCCCGGGGACCTCGCTGTCAGCAAAACAAAGAGTGGTTTAATTGCTAAATATGATTTTAATTGCATCGCGCAGAATTTTTTGCAAAGGGAAAATACAATTAATCTCAATTAGGGCACAGTTTATTAGCATAAATTTGCTGTTAAAATCCTTTCTATTTCCTTCTACCAATGTTTTGAATATGCATACATTTTAAATTAGTTAAATGTTATTTTGCTGTGGAACAACCCAATATTGTACTCTTTTAAATCGGAACAACTATTTCATACTTAGTCACAATTCCTGGAATTCCTGGAAAAATTTCAAAATTACTAGCTCTGATTCTTATCAAACTAGATTTTCTGCTAACACTGCAGAATGAATATCTCACTTTCTGCCCATTTTCCAGCAGTGTTCTGGGTTCGGAGCTTCAGAGCTAATCCACAATTACATTATTTTATAATCTTTCCCAAATCCTTTGGAAACTTGTCCAGAAGGCTTCTTGGGAAAGCTGTGCTGTGTAAACATTTCAAAAGTGAAACAAAATAATTTCTTACCCATCTTTCAGGAATGAAATGCTAAGGATAAATATGGTACTTTTACCTATTAAGTAAGGGTGAAGCAATTTGGAAAGCTGCCTTTTAACAGTTCTGGTTTTCAATATCAGCTTCATTATATCTTTAAAAAGTAATTTAGCACCTCTCAAAAATACAGCACTAATTTCCTGGTAGACAAATGAACTTTACTATTAGGTTTGTTTTGGGAAGAATGATTCATTTATTCAGCTCGCTGCTACTGACTGGTTTTAATTTGTTATTGATTCCTCACGGATTGTCCAAGTCACAAGTTATTTCTCAAGAGCTGTGCCACTATTTAACTTGGCATTTCTGACCCAAGCTTAGCTCATACACAAAGCTGTGGATCTAAGACACTTCTATTAATCAGCATTCGGTCTAGTCTCATACTTGTGGATTACATTTCTATTCTAATGACGATACTGGAAGGGTCTAAGCAAGGCAAAAAAATAAACACATTGAGCCAGGAAAAAATAAATTTCCTCTTTCAGCCGTCTTTTAGCTCTGTGAAGTCACCTTTCTCTTAACCAGTTAATTCTGTGGCAAGCTTGTGTCAGAGAAGTGCTCAGCAAGGACAAGTCATGATGTCCCCTGGGGCAGGGAGCATGGCGTGGAACCAGCATAGACGTGGGAATGTGGATCCATGTCATGCTCTGAAGTAAACGTCTGGTTCCTTCCAAATTCTGTGCAGAGGGTTTGTTGTAACCTTAATTTCCTATGGTAATTGCTGCAAATACCAGCTTAATGTTAATATGCTTACAGCATACTTTTATCTGAAAGGCAGAAGTTTATCCTATGATGCTTTATAGCCCACGTGAAGTCCTTGGTTATACCTTCTCAGACTGTTTTCCTGTTATGTTCTTTGACACCTGGATGTTGAATATTAAGTAACAATGCAGGAAATAATTAGGAAGATTGTAGCCGGTCACTTGCTGTAACTGTCTCTCAATTTAAAATTTAGTAAGGCAATTTAGCAAATGAGCATAACGGAAAGAAAATGTAGTCCAGTCACATGGAAACACTAGTAGAGGTTGAGAAATAATACAGGTCCTAACTGGCAAAATCAACAGTTAACTCCAAATATATAACAAGGAAAAGGTTCTAGGAGTCAAGTGATTTCACCTACGGCTGTTTTCCAGCTAAGAAAGCTGATCCTCATTCCTTAATGTTGAATGATTCTCATACACGTGTATGTAGAAACGACACACACATCCTTACCAGCACCAGCTCCAGCTCTTCCTCTCTCTAATAATCTGTGCTTCTGGTTCTTCTGACTTTAGACCATTTCAAAGGTCTTAAGACCCCCAGGTAAGTGCTTATTGGATTGCCCAAAACAGTCAATCTGTTTATGTACTCAGCTCGCTTAGAAATAGGTCATTGTACATAAAGAACTACTGGAAAAACTCCAGCAGAGGCTACAAAGATGCTGAGAGGACTGGAGCATCTCTGTGATGAGGAAAGGCTGAGAGCCCTGGGGCTGTTGAGCTGGAGAAGAGAAGCCTGAGAGGGGATCTGATCAATGCTGATCAATAGCTAAAGGGCGGGGGGCAGGAGGATGGGGTCAGACTCTTGTCAGTGGTGCTCAGTGACAGGACAAGGGGCAATGGGCGCAAACTGGAACCCAGGAGGTTCCATCTAAACATAAGGAATAACTTATTTGCTCTGAGGGTGCTGGACCTAGCCCAGGCTGCCCAGAGAGGTTGTAGAGTCTCCTTCTCTGGAGAGATTCCAAACCTGCCTGGACCTGACCCTGGGCACCCTGCTCTGGGCCCCCCTGCTGGAGCAGGGGGGTTGGACGAGATGATCTCCAGAGGTCTCTTCCAATCCCTACCGTTCTGTGGTTCTGTCAGCAGCTTTGTCCCCTGTCCCCACGAGCTGGAATCTACCTCCAGGTGAGCAACATGCCACAAATCCCAGGACCCTTGTCTGACAGCAAGTCAGACTCATAGATGAGCATTGGGTTAAATCACTGATGCTGTCAAGGAATGTTCCAAGAAGGACCTGACTTTCTGTGCTGTTTTGATGACAAGATCACTTTCCTACAGTTAAGAAGGGGGGGGAGTTGCTCGCAATCCCCTCAGCGTCTATTGCTTTTCACCCAAACCCACTTACGCTGTGTGGGTTGAGTTCAGGCTACAGCCCTTGGAGCTCTGCATCACCCCGTCACTGTGCTTAGCTACGGGATGGAAACACCTCCGTTGGCACATGTGCACATGCCTGCACAGCTGGCTGGAGGTCTGACCTCTCCTCTCACAAGATTTAAGGGCTGAGAAGAAAATTCCCTCTAAGGAGTAAACGTAATGACATTTTGATCCCTTGAGAAAAGCTGTTGTAACCCTGCCTAGATTCTCACACTGTTTGGGTTTTATTTTTAGCTCTGAGATTCTTGAAGATTCGTAAGCATAATGTTGCTGAAGTGGCCCTGCCAGTGTAACGTTACCTGGCCAGAGCGTTACCTGCAAAAGCAGAAAACCAGCATTTATCTCAAGTTCAGAACATTGAATTCTAATTTTTTTTTAGTAAGTGTATCAACCTGCAGTAAGCCACCAGAGTTACTCTGGACTTAAAATGCTGGAGCACTTTAAAAGAAGAAGACTCTTAACTATAATCTCTCCTGCAGGAACTAGTGAACATTCATTCATAGGGCGAGTTTTTATATCTAATTATTCTATCCTTATATCTAATTCTTATATCTAATAACGCTTGCAGAGAAAATGGAAAAATAGCTTCACTCACACATTGTCTAATTTGGTGAAATTTTATATTTATACCTACCTACTGTTTTTTTTATGATATAAAGATTGCCTCAATTTCCCACTACCTTTATTCTTAATGAGTCACGTGAGATTTTTCTTTTGCTATTGTATTGCATAGGTACACCTAAAAAAAAAAAAAATCTGGTTGTGTAAAACTGAACTTGCCAATTATTGCTGAGAAACTTAACACAAGAGACTTGTTTGTAAATGTTATGAATGGCACTCAGTGAAAACTTTGTTTGATTTCACTTATGTTTAGTATAATTTGTTCTGCTCTAGGGCATCCTGCGAATAGGAGATTGTACGCAAATGAATACTGAGTGAAGGAAAGATCATTAAGAGAGGAACTGGGGGGGAACCACACATGCTGGACACAATTATGTGTGTGTGTTATATTATGCTATCTTGGACACATCAGCACTGACTGCTTTGTTCCTTAGAATGACCTTTGATCAAGAGAGACTGCATGTGTCTTTGGTCATTCCCACATCCTAGGCTACTGTAGATGAAGGGAATTTCTGTGGTGTCTTGACTATAATCTCACTGGGAGCTGCCTCATTGTGTGCAAACACTCTGGTAGATGTCTGCCTTGTTGGGAGTTCACAATTGGAGGAAAGGATGGTGGCATTACCTCAAGCATACTAGGCATTGTGCCAGTGTAACTGAGCAGATGGTGACCCGTGGGTCATGGGACTATATTTCTGAGATAGATGGGAAAGGAAATTCTACAGTTTGCAGACCAGATGGAGAGTTCTCACAGGGCTAGCTGTAAGGAGTGTATCTACACGTGTGTGTGTGTGTGTGTAAGAGAATGTCGAATCAGAGTAAAATAGCAAGTGGATATTATTAAATGTAGGAAGAAAAACTTATCAATGGCTTTTATGCAAGGGGACATCAAGTAATAAAGTTATTTTACATGGCTGTTAAATGCAGCATTGACAAGTTTCCTGCTAGCTTCTGTACTTCGCTCTTGTTTTCATTATGTAGCATTTGAATTACTTCTATAAAAAATATCTGCAATTAAAGAGGCCTATTGTTCTTTTTCCAAAAAGATAAGTGATTTACTTTCTCTCTAGTATTCACTTTATCCAGATTTTTCTTTCAAACTGGGGTTTATTTCCAGATAAATGACTTTTCTTTTTTTTTTTTTAACAAAGACTGTACCAGGTGCAAAGTTTCTTTACCTAAAATGATATTCTCTGTCTGCCAGAATTGCCTCCTTTCTCCCATTATTATTTCGTGAAGGCTTTTGGGGGCTCTTCGTTGTGTTGCATGAAGGATGCTTGCAAAGCAAAACAGATATCCCTCAAGCAGAAAAGAGAGCTCGGGCTGCCAATTGTCAACATTTGTGTAGGTTTAATTTGCAGGTTAGTTGGACGTTGAAAAATTGCTGCTATATTGATCTGAAAATACAGAAAGTGTTTGATTTCTGTGAGTAGAGTGTATACTTCACTAGAAGGACTAATAAGTGTTTGACAGATTTAGCATGTCATGAAATACATGCATCACTAAAGGAAGAGAGGGGTTTCTTTTTCTGAGAAATTTCCTTTGATTCTCTTGCAATGAATCCATGTACCATAATCCATAAGCCATTCCAGGAAGGAAAATTGAGTTGTAGGGTCTCTTTCTCAGGATGGCAATTGCATATAAATCAATGGAAAGAACCTCCTCCTGGTCCCTCTGCAATGATTGTGGCTACAGGAAAGGGCAGTTATTGTGCATTGTTTGGAGTAAAAGAAATGAAAAGTCTTGAACTTTTCTTGCTTTGTGATTTTTTTTTTTCCACCTTGAATTTAACTTTTAAAGGAAACAGTCCAAGAAGAGCCCAAGCAACTCCTTAAAGAATGAAGAGCATAAAAGTAATAAATATCTTCAGAAAGATAAACTGTAGGATAGGCCATAAAGTTCTGGTTGCTGTTATATTTCATCCTCAGTCTAAACAAGCGAGGTAAGTGCAGATGGTATTAACTGTGCTCTCAAGTCAGCAAAAAATATATACAATAAAGGAATTTCAAGAGCAGTATTGGCAATGGGAACTACTGAAAGATATTGGCTGGAGAATTTTGTATTTCCTTCAGTTTCCTTAAAGGGCAGTATTGACTCAGAACTGGATATATTGACATCTTCTATTTGATGAACTTAACAATAATTTTTCACCATTGTTTTCCTTTTGCTCCTGAATTTTAATGGTATTTAATCCTATCCCTCAAAGGTAGCTCCGCACCCTTTAAGCTCAATACAGTGGTTAAAAGCTTGATGGGCAGTTGCAGAACTGGAGTCATCTCCATTCAATTTTGTTTGTACTGAGCCAAGTTGGGAAAAGGAAAAGGGAAATTTGATTTCGCTCTTGCCAAGTGAGTGCTTTAAATACTCGGGAAGTGGTAGGAGTCAATATTACCTTTTCAAAGCCAAGTCTGGACAAAGTTTCATCCAGTAGTCGTGTCCTTAATGCTAGACACCTTTGGAGATGTCTACCTGAGAATCTGGAGATGCCTACCTGTGGGACGATATCAGGCACATTCTATGCCTTTTAGGTGTGTAGGTGATGTTTATGGGCAGAAACTGTGGTATCTAGGTAGTTCGGTTCCTCGGAGGCAAGAAAACACCATCACTATTTGACATCAAGATGCTAAAAGAGGTGTTAAGTACCTATGTCTCTAATCCCAAGGCCCCAAAGAGTGAAGCACATGTCTAGCTTTTAAGCAGGAGTAGCCTCAAATGGGACTTCTTATGTACTTATAAGTTAGGCATATGTTAAAATGCTTGGTTGAACTGAGGCCCAGATTTCTATTTTTATGGAAAATTCACATATGCAAACAGTAATAGCATAATTAATCTCTTTTCCTGAAGTGTTGGGTTTAATAATTTTACATAGAGCTTATTGTGCATGATACTTTTCATCTTCAAGGCCTTTTGCAAACATCAGTGCAGGGTTTCAAATTGGATGTGTGATTGTGCGAATTGCGCAGTCTTATATCTGACTTTGCAATTCTGCACCCTCACGTTCTTGGCAGGAGGCTCTTGCCATGCAGCTGGGTTGGCTGAACCAGGAACTTTGGCTCTGTCTCCACTTAGCACCTTGGCAAATTATCTCCCAGGTGGAATTCTGGAGGCTGCGAGTGGTTTCAAAGCCTCTTCCAGGTCCAGATTTTCCAGCTAATGACTTCATTCACCGAGTGAAGCAGAGTTGGTGATGCAGGCTGTATTTGGCAGGCTTGGTTCTTATCCCTTCCTTCTCTTCACCACAAGCTACTCAGAAACGGGAGAAGGACCAGAAATGCACATGGGCCAAAGTTACATTTCAGATACAGGCATAATTCTTGTTGGCTTCAGAAACGCTTGATGTATGTGCTCAGATCTCAGTGCTGCCTGTACGTTAACTCCTCACGGCGCCTGTGTCAAAGTGTAGGATCTCAGCATCTGATGATGGAGGGCTAATTCCAAACGTTTCTGAGGCGTGAGAAGTGTTTAGGGTACAGTGATACTGACCAGTGAGTTAACTCATGATGCTGCTATGCAGAGTATTTTACTGTGCAAAAGGCTTGGATTGCAGAGATACTTGAGTTTTCTTCAGGGATGGGGGGCGGCCCGCTTGCTCTGCAGGTTGGCTGCCTTGCCTGCTTGGAACGAGATTTCTCATTCTTCCGTCTGTATGTTCAAGCCTTGGTATTGGTGTGAGCTTGGTTTTCTCTCTGTAAATCTCAGTAGCAGCAGCTAGGTGGGAGAGTCAAGCATTTTATTTGATTTCATTTTTATTTCCAGGAATAAAAAATCCTTAAAAGATTTTCTTTTTGTGCAGTGTTTTCAGGAAAAGGGCTCCTCCTACTGCTGCAGTTTCCTTTTTTCAAAGACATACGCTCAAGGTATTTACTTCTGTCCCTTTCGGAATGAAAATTCACATCAGTTACCGTTGCAGAAGATAAATTACTGTCTTTTCCCATTTTCCACCTCCTGACAGGGAAGAGATACAGAGAAGGAGCCTTTTTTATGTGGGTGGCTCTATAAAATACTTGGGTGGATTGCTGTCTGTGACACCTTACTGAGTTGTGCATTTATTGATGGTTCCCTTGGAAGATAGAGACCTCAGCTAGAATTTGAGGAGTACACTCCTTTCTGCCCAGTAGTCTTCACAGGGACCAACACTGCCCGGTCCTGCTTTTTCTCTTCACCTTTCCTGGAGGTAAATAAAATGTTTAACTAGTGCCGTGGTCAAGTGAATGTGTTTCAAAGGCATGAAATGAATCAAAATATCATATGAGGGAAGGGAGTAATTAGAGTGCTGCAGTTACAAACAGGCCCGTCCTGTAAAAGATGAACACCAGGTTGTAGGAGGTCTTGGATTTAATGGTTCTTTGCTAATGTGTGTGCCGCTGCGCTTAAGCGATATACGTGGGAACTCCTCAAAGATCCTCTTCACATAACTAATAAGCCACTAGAAATTCTTTAAAGGATCACACCCTTTAAATAAAAGTATTGCCTCATTAGGAATATCAGAAAATAGAGTCTGAGCAGAGATGAAAATGGAGTTTGTGACTTAACAGTTGAAATGCAAATCTAATTAGTCTGGTATTTTAAAGTATTAACAGGGAGCCATAAAAAAGATGGATTGGAATGAAGAAATTTGTTGTAAAGAAAATACTGGATAGGGACAAAAGCCCAATTTATTAACACTCCGTGATGTGGAAACAATGAAAAGGGCATTAATTGCTTTACTAGTACTTATTTTGCACCATTGCCCAAAGTAATTGGTTTATTGACCTCTCTTTAATCCCGAGTAGTTCTAAAAAATTAATCTCAATGGTGAAAATTAAGTTCTGTGAAGGAATGTAGACCTGTTTGTTCTGTCCTGTCTTACATCAAGTGTAAGTGATACATTTCTTCAAACTCATCTGCTCTGTGTGGAGGTTGGGATATCTGTCTGTCCTCTGTGTCCTAGATCTGTGTATGCGGTAGTTTTCCATCACTGCCAGATACATTTATTTTTTTAAAAGTGGCTATAATAGGATGTGTTTGGTATGCTCTTCTACTCTGTTTAATTTCGAGTATCTTTAAGTACATAGTCCTAATAATTCATTCCTGAAAGAAAGCTCCTCATTTATAGTTTTTATAAAACATTACAACTCCCGAATTCCGCAAGGCAGCGCTTTGAAAACATGTTTTTGGCTGTAGTTTATTTTTTCCGATATATTCCTTTTTGTAAATAGTTTGAAGCTTTCACACTTAGGATATATATATGTATCTATTCTTTATAAAATACTTTTTCACTCCTTACTATTTACAAATAACTATCTTTGGCTGTATGGAAGCAGAGAATTAAATTGAATATCACCAAGAAATGGGAGTAAGGTATTGACTGGAATAACTTCCAGTTAAAAGCTGGGATGTACAAAATTGATGATGTTTTTCTTCTGGGAAATTTTTAGCATATGCAAGATTTTTAGTGTATTTCTCTGATTGAGGAAGAGCTGAACAAACTATTTCAGCTTATTTACATGAATAGACTGTCTCAGCCTTGAACCACTGAGATATTTCATGGAAGCTGACATTCAGGTGCCACTCAGAGTTATTTTACATAGCCAGATGGATATTTCTGAGTCACCAGGTTGTGTGATCGCTGTAGTATCCTATTGGTTTTTTCCTATTGCTTATCTGTGTATTGATTAGGAATTTTTGACTGAAGATGGTTTTAATTCTTTTTCTCTGTTTACCATAAGAATCTTTTTTATTTGTCGTTGTCATAATGAACAAGTATGTGGACTTTAATGACTATATCTTTGGAGTATCAGTCTTGATATGCACCCTAAAGACAGATGATGAGTAGCAAACAAGTAATTTTGGCTTCTGTTTTGTTTGGGATGCATTAAGGACAGAAAAGTTCATGATTAACAGCTGGAAGAGGGTGAAGCCTCTATGGAAATCAATGTAATGATGGTAGACAAGTGATCAAGGAATGCCCCATTAATACGTCCAAGCAGGAAGGCAGTTGACAGAACGCAGTGTGTAACGCTGCTGTAGGTGAGGTTCTAGTTTGATCTACAAAGTCAGTAAGACAGTTTGAGCTACAGAAAAACCAGCGCATATCAAAGCAGCAATATTACAGCTCTTTGAGTAATGCTTTTTCTGGAATATCTTGCACACAAAGTAGGACATTTATTCAGGCTGTTTTAAACATGTTTCCTCAAAGAAATGAACGGTGTAACAGTATCTATCAAGTAAGTCTATTGATGGGCTCGACTATCTTCCTCAATTGTTTTCCCTCGACTCAAGCAGTTCTCAGTTGTCTTTCTTTGCTCCTGCCTTTCTTACCCTGTTTCCCTGACTTTCATTCTTTGTGGCTGAGCACTGGGCCCCCACCTCACGTGCGGATGGGACCGCAGCATCTCCTTCCTCTCTCCTCCTGGGCTACTCAATAATTGTTCTTACTCTTTACCTTCATTAGGATACTCTTGCCATTAGGTGTCTGCTTACTTTTTCTGGCTTATGATATCCATATAAAACAGTGATGTACATTTATCATGAGAAATATGAGCAATCCTCACTCCTTTCAAGGTTTATAACGTTCAGCTGGTTAGAAGGTTTGCCTAAATTTAATGTGTGATCTTAAGTGTTCAAAAAAGTTCAGTTAAAAGCCAAAGTTGACTACACTGCAAAATCCCCATTGCTGCTAGGTTTGGAGAACCTTGTCATCGGTGTTTTACTTCATTTACTTTAGATGTTTAGAGAAGAATACTAGAAGGTACTTAGTGCTTCAGGTCTCCTGGGGTGTATTTGCTGACTAGGATCCTGTCTGGGTTATTTTGGATATACGTATGAAATATTTTGTTACAAATCTGTAGTACATAAAGTGTATAATCTTGTAATGGGAGAGAATTAAGTCTACTTATATACTTGGAAAGTTACAAGGGGAAAAAATTGTTTTCTTGCATTATTTGATGAGATGAGTTGGAGAAACTGCCTGTTCATATTTGCTTGGATTTTTATTACTTGTTTAAATATTAAATTGATATTTAACATTAACTTGAAACTATGGCCAATCTTTTTCACTCTTCTGTGTGCATAGGGAAAAAAAAAAAGGTTAAAATTGTTTCAAAGCTAGAGTAGCTTCTTTCTGGATGTGTGATCTTTAGTCTTCATGCCGATAGCTGTTAACTCTGTATGCCTTCTCTTTGGCTTCTGGTGTGCAGGGTGCTTAGAAAAGAGACAATCAATTTTGTTTTCTATTCAAACTGAAGACTTGGGTAAACTATTCAGCTGTGATCTTCACGTACCCTTCCCTAAAGGGTGGAGAGGACTGTATGCAGGAATGCTGTTCTTAATGTAAATAAATCGGTATCACATTTCAGAGTAGCTCAGCACTAAATTTTCCTTGTGAGTATTCCCCCAGAAACATTCACATGCTTCATTTTATTGTCTGTGTGAGGTAAGCTGTTGTTGAACAGCATTAAAAATAAAAAGCGGCTCCAGGTTGGAGTTTTTATTTGGGGAGGAATGTAAATAATAGTGTTAGATGCAGAATTTCCACCCTGTGTGTAAGGGATACAATGAATTAAGATTTTATTTTTTTTTTTTTTTAGTATGCCTAACTCTTCAAATGGGCACCATGGCATCAGAACATGTGAACTGGTGTTCACAGAACATCAGAACTGGTGTTCCTGTGGTCCAGTATGTTCCTCCTCCAGATCCCTGCTGAAAGCAGTGTGTTTTACCCCATTAATGTATTCCAACTTTTTTCTTTTCACATTTAGCTCAGCTGGTTGTTGGAGTCAGCCTTTTCTCTGCAGAGATTTTGAGAGCATAATAAAGCTTTCATTCATAAGGAGGGAACCTGATGTTTACTTTTTTTGGCAGAATTCACCAATCACTCACCAGTAAATCTAAAGTAAAAGCAGACGCGTACAGATATGGAAGTGCCTCCCGTACCCGTTGTGACTGGGTGCCTGGGGAAATTGGTCGTATCGTGAGTCAAGGCGCTTGGACCCAGTTTGGACTGAGTTGCTCAGAAGTAGAAGTCACTCCCGTGCAACGCTGACAGGGCCCTCTGGGATGTTAACGCCGTGTGCAAGGTGGCAGGTGCTCTTGCCCGACTAGCTCTCGGGCGCGAATGCAGCCCTGCAGCAACCCCTCGAGAGAGAAGCTGAGGCCAAAATACACATAGAAACACGCCTTTTCCTTTAAAATGCACTCCTAAGAAACAATAAGAGGACAAAGAAAGAATGATTTAAGTAAACAGCTGGATTCCTGTTCTCACTTTATGCAGAAGAAATAGGACTGGCACTTTTTTCTTAGTGCTGTGAATCAACACGTGGTGATTGACTTCAAAGCAGAAATACACCTAACTAGAAAGAACGAAAGAAATAGAACCAGTTCCTGGCCATCGGGATGTTTCAAATCTGGACTTGAACTTTGCAGATCTCAGTATCTAAGTAAGCCCCAGAATTCTGAAGTGTTTGCAATCCAGATGCATCTTCTACTGTTACTTTTTGCATATACCATTATGGGTTTATTGGTACAAATTCTGAGGGTAATCATTAGTTCAAAGCCTGTTTACCGTTTCAAAATTCGAGGTAAGAAAAATGTCTTACCATGCACATCTCATTGTCTAAAGAGAAATCTCCCTCTGTCATGTTCTTCAGCATTTTGTCTTTAGTTGCTCAGGAAACTGGCATCTCCTGAGTCTACTGATTTCTGCTCCTGCCCTACTTGGGTATTGATACCCTTCTGCTGTCCTGGCTCTGAAAACACTCCACAGTATTTCAGACCAAAATAATATAATACTTGTCTATTAGTGAGTACAACGTGGTGCATCACCACCTCACACTGAACCATTAGTTTCATAACGTCTTTTAAAGAGATTCAAAGACCGAACAAAGAGAAGAATTTTCTCTCAGTTAATGAGTTCAGTGGTAGCTGAGCTTGAAGACTTTTGGGTGATTTTGTAAATAGTAAGGCTTTAAAAGGAAACTGTCTACAAAGCTGTGGTAGATTCCATCCAACAAAGAGACTGTATCGTTCGTTTCAAAATGTTAATGTTTTTTGTCTCTCCACCTTCATTTTGGTCAAGCAATCCCATATAAGTCATCTCAGTGCAGCCATTATTTATAGCTAATAATCTCCTTTAGCTGCCAAACCGAAACTAGATCTCCTTCACTCTTGAGCTGAAAGCGCTTTTCTTTCTACAATGTGCTGGAAATGTGCCAATTTACCAGTTCCATTAACTTAATGAGGTCTGACAGCCTGCAGCAAATTTTCTCATAATCTCTCCTGGATTTAAGTTTGGTGCTGCACAAACAACTGAGTACGACCAAGTGGTTGCTTTTTAACTCTATATATTCTAAGCAAAATTCCTTCCACATTCTACATACAAAAGCAGGCTTGAGTTTTTCTTTTTTGTGGGCAGTTTTTTAATCGTGCAGCAATTATTAAATTAGCCAATTGACTTCTTAATCTTAACAATCACTTGAATGCTGTATTTGTGTTGACCTGTTAAACATCAGTATTAAAACTTCAAGTGATTTAAGTGCAGTTGATTTCAAGTGTAGTACTGGTGGTGGTGGGAGAAGGATGGTATCTATTTATTTTTATAATAGACCTGAATAGTTATATGAGCTGTGAGGTTATGTCATGATTGTCACAGAGTAATAAATAATCACTCTTATGGGGTCAACAGTAGCTTTAATGCAAGGTTAATCCTTAGCTTCTTTTTCCTAATACTCCCAATGATTACTGTTCACTAAAGGCTGTAGCATGTTGCTAAATTCACAAGAAACAGAATTGCTTGGCAAATTAAGCAGGACAAAAGTACAATCTTGCTTTCGCTTGCTTGGATTCTACCTTCCTCCCAGTGACAGCAATTTTCTGAAGGCAAAGCTGAAAAACCAGGATTGTTACTCATCGCAAGGCTAGGGGGTTCTTATTTGTATTTTTTTAGTGCTTGAGATTTCTGTAAATCTGGTAAACCATTTGAAATTTAACAGCGTGCCATTGCAATAGAAAATTGCTAGTGGCAAACTGCGCTTTGAAAATGAGCTTGTAACAGAGGTTTGATCTGAGTTTAAAATTGCCAGGGGTACTTCCCTTCGCTGTATTAATGCTTCCGCTGTGAAGTTTTTACTCGCACCAGTGTTTCGCAAGAAGCTGTAAACTTTGTCTTGAAGGGCTTTGGACATTACAAGGCCTCTGTGCTTGGAGTAGAAGGTATATAGGAGGAATCTTAGATTTGGAAGTAGGTGACAAAACACCTCAAGTAAGTGCGAGCGCAGCCCAGAAAGCCAAACATATCCTGGGCTGCATCCCCAGCAGTGTGGGCAGCAGGGCTCCGCTCTGGGGAGACCCCCCTGCAGTGCTGGGGCAGCTCTGGAGTCCTCAGCACAGCAGAGACATGGACCTGTGGAGCGGGGCCAGAGGAGGCCCCAGCAACGATGTGAGGGCTGGAACCCCTCTGCTGCGAGGCCAGGCTGGGAGAGTTGGGGGCCTACAAGAAAGCTGGGGAGGAACTTTTTACAAGGGCTTGCAGTGACAGGATGAGCGATAATGGCTTCAAACTGAAAGAGGGGAGAGTTAGATTAGAAATTAGACAGAAGTTCTTCACTATGAGAGTGGTGACACACTGGCACAGGTTGCCCAGTGAAGTTGTAGATGCCCTGTCTCTGGAAGGGTCCAAGGCCAGGTTGGACTGGGCTTTGAGCAAGCTGGTCTAGTGGGAGGTGTCCCTGCCCATGGCAGCGGGGTTGGAACTAGAGGATCTTTAAGGTCCCTTGCAACCAAAACCATTCTATGATTCTATGAAACATGCCACCTCACATTGCCTCTTTACCTGGAGGATGTCCTTGCATGGGCTTTGTGTATTTTGTATTTTTTTCACTATATCAACAGTATTAGGCTGAATATTTGTACCTCAGCACTGTCTGCAGTCTTTAGGTTGACAAAGTTCTGCAAAATTAATGTGTCAGTCCTCTGTTTAATCTGATTTTTCCTGAAACAACCTTTTGGTGAACTGGTCCTAGTTTACAAGAGGGGAAAAAAACCTCAGACCTCACCCGTACATAATCTTACAGGGATGCTTTACCTGGCCTGAGGTATTGCCTGGTGTTCTCCATGGGAATGTTCACATATCCATAGCAAGATGGAATTGCAACTGCAAGATCTTTGTAGTTAAATCAGAATGTCTTTTGTTTCTGTCTTCTGGAGAGACCCTCATAGGGATGCAGGAAGTTTTTGTGTGTGCGAACTCGATGGAGAATTTGAATGACTGTTGATATCTAGGTCACAAAGCAGTCCAAATGAGACCAAGTTAAAAATTCAACATATGCAACGTTGCTCTTCATCCTGGGAGACATGTTTTACTGGAGGGAGCAGGGAAGTCACCTGTCTGCAACCCCCCAGACCTAATCCTGCCTTTTCTCAGCCAGTGCTAAAGGCATAGCTAGAAGATAGCTTGGGACTTGTTTTTCTATCTTTAACGTGGGTCAACTCTCATGACATTTTATGACCAGTCTCATCATGTCTATTTTGGGTCATTTTATCAGTTCAAGTCCCAGCTCCTGGAGACAATTGATTTGTTATTTCCCATGAAGAATTAGTTGAAGGAAAACATTGAGTTTGCCCTAATGCTTTAAATGCCGGAAACACTTCTTTTTCTTTAGGTCTTTGGGTTTTTTTTCTTTACGATGAAATAAATCACACAGTTTGGAGCCCCATACATCTCTGATTCCAACATGCTGACAGTAGTGTCCTTTACAAAAGTTTTTAATTTTATCTTCCTCAATCTTCCCAGCAATTTATTTTCTTTTTCCTTGCAGCCAAGATCTTTCTTGAGTCCCTGAACATACTTGGTTGAGCTTAATGTCAGAGTTTAAGCACTATTGTATGTTTTGTTGCTGTTGGGATGCCTTATGCTCCCTTAAGCAAATGCATTGCACAGTTTGGGGAAAAGGAGATTTTAGGGAGGTGGAGGGGCTTTGTGTCCTGCTGAAGCACTGAACTGTCTTGTAGCAAGGCTGGATGTTTCTTGCTGAATTTCTGAAAATTCTGTCAAATTACTCATCTTTTGAGTGCAGCTGAGTACAAGTTGCTTGAAGTAATTGCAGATAAAGTGAAATATTAAAAGAATGAAAACGTTCCTCAGGACATGTGCACTTGAGACAGGTGGGTAAGATTGTTAAGTCTGCATGAGCACCAACATAGCAAGAGCAGGTGGCTAAACAGTGTTTGATGTCACCTCTATATCCCTCAATTCTGCTTTGGACTCATGAGCTTATAGTATATGGTATATAGTAAACTATCCCATATATTCATTTATTTCTAACATCGGCAAGCGTGGTGAGGCCGTGTTCCTGCCAATGACCCTGGTTTTATGAAAACAGTCATTTCTAGGAAATGCATTGATTTTTTAGCACAGAACAGCAAATTTAAAGGGAAATCTATAATTGCAAAGCTTAGCTAAGGAAACTACATTAAATACAAAAAATGAGCTATGGAAGTGAAATGTGAATAGAGGTGTTAATAGGAGAGGAAATCAGCAGCTATAGAGAAATCCATCTAAACTCTCTCTCTTTTTTGGTTTTAATACACATTTTGCATTCTTGTTTTGTCCCTGTGCTATAAATGGTCACACAAACGTTGCCGTTCATAGGCAAGAAAAAGGTAGAGGAGCTGAGGACTGAGAAAATCTGTTGTACGGACAGGTTTGAAAGCAGATGCAGTGCTGCACTTGGCTTTTGCACTTCAGCTCAAACCATAAACCAGGGCTTTCTTCCTGTGCAGACCACTGCTTGTTCTTTGTGCCTTTGTACGCTGAATGCCTGAATATGTTATGGCTGAATATTGATATATATCTGATCATAAATTGGGAAATTACCCAGTTTATGTTTGTGCACATACAATGTTTCCTTTGCACTTTAATTCCTTGTGCTTGTAGGAAATGTTGGGCTAGAAAAATGTTAGTTCACCAGTATATACTTCCCTCTTCTTTTTTTAGCCTCATGTTCTCATTCCTGATTGGTGTTTCAAGAATAGGGAAGGTGTTCAAATCATTCCAGGGGACTCAAAATTTTTGGCTTTGCCACAGGCTTCCTGTGCAACCCTGAACAAGTTTCTTTATACACCACTTTTTGACAGGGGTCTGAAAAAAGGCAGTTATATGAAGCAAGAGAATATTTGATTATGTTTTCTCAAATGAGGGCTCCCTGTAATAAGCCTACCAAACAAGTCGGACGCAGCAACTTCTAATGAACCCTTAATTTGTGTTTTTTAACGGGATGAAAACCTCCTCACCGGCAGATCTGAGTATTTCTAAGAAACTGCACTTTGACTTTTTAGAGACAACCTCAGCAGATGTTCAGGCAGCTGTCCAGGTATTTAAAGATAATAGAAGGAATTCCAACCCACTGACGTCAATAGCAAAACTCTTACTGACTTGGGCAGGCCAAGATTTTACACCGTCACAGCTCTGGGCTAACCCTTGTGCAAGAGCAGCTCTCCACAAACAGAGGAAGACGAGGAATTGTTTTAGAGCACATCCTCTTGTGTTATGACCTTTCTGCCTTTTACGTTCTCTTCAAGAACGGGTGTGAATGTCTAGTTGAATGCTTAACTTTATGACGTGTGAAAAAAACGAAGCATAAATGCTCTTCTTGACATTCCCTTGGTTCTTTTTCACTAACAGGTGATTGTACATTTGATACTCCCCGAGCACTGAGTTGAGCCCTGGCAATGCCAGAATCTCTGTTGTAATTTTTCCCATTTAAAGATAGATACCACCATGCTGGATACCACCTTTCATGAGCTTTGAAGCACTGGGCAATCTTCTCCAAGCACATTTTTTTAATAAAAACTTCATTACCATTGTAAATTGTTTGAAGGTTTGAGAAAAGGGAGAGTGTGTTCTTGATGAATTCGGAGAAAAACGATGTGCTTTCAGGTCAAAAGTTCTCATGTTCAGTCCTCGTCGCCAATTATCTACTTAGGTGAGAGTACTTTACAAAAACCAAACAATTCTGTGTTATTATATAATCCACATGTTTTTATTTAAGGCTGTCTTAGTAACTGAATAACATAGATGAGTAACACATCGGGCAGATTTTTTATTCCAGTAGATTCATACCAGTTATTTCAGCTGTCTTACTTAAATGCTCTGAATTGCCACTGGCTGAACAGGATAGTTGGACTTTTGTTTTGGTCTTTTGGGCCTTCGAGTTAGATGTGTATCTGCTTCTGAGTGAAAAACCACCTTGAAGCTTACACATTGGTCCTGTGTAAATCCTTGCAAGACATAAAATTTTTTGCAAGAATCAACAAACCCAAAAGTGCCCAACTTCATTTACAGGGTGCAGCATTTCCTCCATTTTGTATTACACTTTTTCCTTCAAACCAACCGCTTCAATATCCTCCTTCCCTGAAAAAAACAGTGAACTGAATCTGTAATTCCATAGAAGCACTCCAACAATAATCAAGCAAATACATCTTTCTATACATACACAGGGGAAGAAATCAAAGCTCTTTTTCTGTTAAAACTGGGCAGATTGTCCTACAGATAAATCGTTTTGTGGTTTACTATTTAACATGAAAGTAAGCAAGATTCCATTTTTTATCTGGAAGTTCATGTTTATAGAGTTCAAAATAATAAAAAGCTCTCTTTTGAAAACCAGACAGGATTTTCTAGCCTTATTAGATATACTTATTTTGTGAGAAAATATGGTAAAGGACTGCCCAGGTAGAGTTTATGCATAGTTTCATTTGTGATGCAGCTAAAATTTTTTAAGAAATGCCCATTATTGTAATTGAAAGCGAACTTTTACGGTGCTTTGCTTTCATAATTTCAGGCATTAGGATAAAAACAAGTTTTGGGACAGCTCTTTGTACTGTAAAAAACTGCCTTTAGCCCTCTGGCACTTCAATTTTATCTGAATGTGGATCTCAACCTGCAAGTGTTGTTTAAGGACCCCACAGTTGCTGTGCAGTAATATACATCTTCACAGCATTCACTTCAGCCCGGATTCAGGAAAACATTTCAATATCAAAAATCATATAGGATTTTATTTGGCCTTTATTTTAGGCCTGACTGCAGTCAAATAATTGTCCTAATAGCTTGGTGTTAATGTGTCCTTGGGAAGCAGCAGCTAGAGGTGTCGTTACAGGCTGCTGCATAGGATAAAACATTTTAGGACATTCTTGAGCACTGGAGAAGGAAGGAACTACATGCAACAAAAGAGGACAGATTCAATTTAGTCACCTAATTATATAAATATAAAAGATGTGCTAGTCATTGCTCTGTTTTATCTGGTTTATGTATGTGAACACACATGACAACACATGTAAATATTGTTCGAAAGAGAATACTTAAACTTAGGAAATAGAGAGGAAAGTATACTTAGGTATATTGAGACTTGCACTTCAACCAAGGCAGAGGCCATCTGGTTACAGGGCAGATAATACCAATTTCATAGTCTATTCTAGAAAGCAATGTCATCTCAGATGTCTCAATAACATTAGCAGTAGATAAACATTTCAAGATTTGACTAAAGGTTGCCTCATGCGAAGTGTCTCAGCCTCATCCACATCTCATGAGTTTTCAAGCTGGGTCATTCAAGCCTTGTGGGAAGAGTTTGAGCTGATTTTTTGTTTGGTTGTTTTTTCCTACTTCCAATTCAGACTGAAAATTCTGTGAAAATATTTCTTATTGTGGCATTTCATCATTGGTGCTTTAGGTCTTGGCTTGCAAACAGAAAAAAAGTAGAATGAAGGTATTTAAGCCTTTTTAAATCTGAAAAGTCCCAAGAGTTTTCCAAAGCACTTATGATTTCTTTCTGGTTTGGTCTGAGATTAAGTGAAATGATTTGATTAAAGACCAGACTTTTACAGGTATGAGGCAACTCTGAGACAGGTGGGTCATCGGCAGGATTTGCCTAAGTTACTTGTGTGTCTGCATATTTAGGAATTGATTTCCTGTGTTTTAAAAAAATCCAATGTTATTGGGAAGTGCTAGAGGCTGAAATTCTCAGTCACTTGCAAAAAGCACATTTGCCTTGTGCATTAAGCCCTGCTCTTCTTAAGAGGTCTAACTTTGCACAGGTCTCCCAGTCAGCTATGAAGGGCTGTGAAAATGAGGGTAAGTAACTTATGGCTGATAAAACAGAGAGGAGGAACCACAGGACAGATGCATTTAAGATAAAGGGGAGAAAAAAAGGTAATTGGGAAGTGTAAGAAAGTCAGAAGAGAGGAGCCAAGAGCTCATGTGAAGGAAGGCAGGTAGAGAAGGGACCTGGCTCACGGCAGCGTGGAGGGAGAAGAGGAGAGCCTGGTGCAGTGCTTTCTTAAATAAGACTTTCAGGATTGCCAAGCTAATTAAATTAGTGGAGATCAATCAGCGGAGATCTGATATAAACCAGCTGAGAGTCTGGCTAACAGCTTCTGATGCTATCTCTTCTGCAGGTAAGACACTTCAGGGTGAGAGCTCTGTATATGTGTATATTATATATATATGTATGTATGCCTCATTTCACACCCCAAAAAAAGGAAATTATCACAGCAGTTTTAATGCCAAGCAAAGTGTCTCTCCGTGTTCCTAAGTAACATTTGCCGTGTGTTTTGTGGTATGAAGGATGATGTTAATCTTTAGCTGGAAATCCCCTGATTCTCAGGCAAGTATAACATGAATGATAGCAAAGCTGAGCCCTCCTTAATTCCACTACGAGTGTGTTCCCTCAAACAACTGTCCATCCTGGACTGCAGTGACTGCTCTGGATGTTGGTAGTTTAGTTTTCCTTTCCCTTTAACTTTCTCTGTGCTGATACTGCCAAGAGAAACTCGTGGTTGCGTTAGGTCTTTGTGTACTAGATTCCTTGACTGTATTGATCTGGCAGAAAAAAAGTATTGCTGGCCTACACAGAGGCCACCTGAAGCTGGCCAGGGTCGGGAGACTCCTACCATCTGTGCTGGGTGTAGTTATTCTGATGCTCAACTCATATCAAGGAACTGTTGCTTTGAAGAAATGTTTGTTGCAAAACCGTAAAGTTACAAAGTAGGCTGATATTTTAACAAAGTATTCAGCTGTAAATCATTCTGTAAACATCATGACATATTTACATAATGATATGGGAATATTACCAAAATATATTTTTTTTCAATGTAACAGAACTTAAGTTGAAAGGTACAGCAGGCTTGTTAGCAGTTTCTGAATTAAAAGGGAGAAAAGAATTACAACGCATTCTGTTTTCCATATCTAACTTACTAGAAGAGTAATTCTAGGCCAAAAAATACGTTGTTGAGCCGTGCTTGTGCTTTGAAGCCAGGGAAAGAAACAGAGTTCACATACCAGAGTAGTTAGTCTCAGCCAGTTTCTGTCTCCAGCATATCAGCTCATAAAATTTCCCCTGTCTTTTTGCCACAGTAATAACACAGCGTGTCCTTTAACATTAGTTTAAACAGGAGAACTCGGATGTTTCAGGTCAGATTTTCCCCACAAAAGATAGGAACATACTGAGTGTATATCTAGAACTCTCCTCAATACGTAATCTACATTTTCTATGTTAAATGTATGTAGAAACTTTTCAGGGTTTCTGCTGCTCCCTTGGTGTTCTAAGCAAGTGTGTAAGTTCAGGCTTGTGTTCTCCCCGTGTCTTCCGTAAGTCTACTCCTGCACGTGGTCCTACACCCGCTTTGGTGAGGTGGGGGCTGCAGAGTCACTAGGTACTTTTAGGCAGGACCTTTTGCACAGGGTAGGATTTTCTAGCTAGCTGTTGTGAACACCTAATTCAGTAAATGGATACAGTCCGTATTTTTAGCAGCTTTCAAGCTGCAAAGTACCTTTTCCTTCATACTCAGGCAATTTGTATGTCTGGTTCCATATGGAATAGGTCAGATTGTCACAGTTATTTAGGTACCTCATGAGATTTTTTTGCAACTATGTATCCCAGCCCAATTAGATGGGCTGATAGACGTCTTTGGAAATCCCAGTAGGGACATCCATAGGTGTTTGTATGCAAGTATCATCCTGAGTTCACAAGAGACAAAGAAGACGTGGATCTGAGCATCTGCAGGGCTGAAGCGAAGCAAGGGAGGTTGTATTTGAAATTGGATTGCAGCTTTAAAATGCTGTAGTGATAATAGGATGAAGGTGAAGCAGTTGAGGGTCTAATCTTAAATTTTCCACAAAGTATGAGTTTGTGGAAAAAGTCAGTCTTCAGTTGGAAATTATTTTTTTTTAAAAAAAGTCACGGTGACTATTGTGATTATTGAGATTTGCTAATACAGGATTTGACATATCAAATGTTGGTCGTAAGAGAGAATTGTGCTAATAACATAAATTCTCCCTTACACTCTGTTTTCCCCAGATCTTCCTTTGCAAGTACAGTTACACAACACAGTTTTTAGCAAGCTATTCTAAAAGGGCTCAGATTTTTTTAGGTTCTCTCTCTGATTATTGTAGCACGAAATTTTAGCTGCAACTGCATTCTTTTATCTGCTCCCACAACATGCCCAGTAGGTAGGACTGAATTCCTTTTCAGGCTGGATTTTATGATGTTCTCTCTGCTTCACTTCAAAAAGATTCAGGTGCCCATCTTTGCCACTTTAGAGACATTTTCCCTATGAATTGCAGCCTTTTCAGTGAAGTGCAGAAACACCCGAGCTTTTCATCAGAAGACATGGACAAAAGTACCACTTCGCTAAACTGCAGCCAATAAAGGGACAGAGGTTGGATTACCACAGACAAATACCGGGTGTGCAGATGAGTGATCTTGCAACAAGCTTAAAATTATCTTTACTCTTCTCTGGTCTTCCCTCTTCCTGGGTTGGTTAGTTCAGGGTTTAATCTAAAATATTACGTTGGTGTAGAGATTTAACATGACATACCATCATACTTTATTTCAATCCGAGCCCGTTTCTGTTTTTAATCATACCGTTGTGTCATGTATGTGAGGGAATTTCTGGAAGTACTGGGACTCTGACAAGGTATAGACTAATGCCTCTTGGCAATACCAATATTCCAATCCATTCTTTTACACTGTGGGGTTTTATTTAAACAAAGAAAAGTCTCAGTCTCATGACTCGGGTTTGAACAGGCTATGCCGGGGTGGGGGGTTTTGGCCAGCGAGCCATAAGAGAGGCTAAAATGACAGAGAAATGGTTGGGGAGTTTTAAAGCACAATAAATAAATGCTCTTTATATCATCTTAATGCTCTTACATATTTCTGAAGAGAAATTATTGCTAATGTGTTAGCATTAGTTCTCCTATTGCCTGATTAAGGAGTTTATAACCTTATGGTGAGATGACAGGCTGCTAGTGACGTCTTTCCCAGTGAAATATAGCCTGATATTCAACACCAAAGGCCTGTGTTTGCCAGGTCTTGCTCTATAAGAGAGATCCTAATCTCAACAAGATAAACGGCTTAAATAAAAGTTGATGAAAGAACAGTCCGAACAGTGGATTATGCTCTAACAGTTTTACAGTGCTTAGCTTCAGGACAATTCTGTGCTTGTGTCCTCAGGGAAGTCGGTCAAAGAGCCCAAGTTTTCAGTGTTTACAGAATTATATTCATCTTGGCTTTTACCAAGGTAATTTCTGTTCAGTACTTGCACAGTCATTTTCATGTTGTACCGGGAAGAAATTACTGGGAAAGGGTTAAGAGCTTGCTTGCTCTTCATCTGTTTTAAATCCATAAACGTGAGCCCCTGTGCTGTTCCTGGGTTTCAGATTACACTCTGTGATTTATAGGAAAAGGCTGTTCTCCGCAAGTTGAAATCCCATGTGTTTCTCCACCATTGTAAAATAACAAATCCTTGAGAATGCTTCCAGTTGCAAAAAAAATGCACTTTTGAACATCATTTTAACTGTTTGGTTTGGTTCTTTTTTTTTTTTTTTCTGAAGTGATGGCATTGGCGTGGGAAGTGAAGGCCCCTTGTCCTACCACTAGCTGCTCAAGGTTTGCCATGCTTTTCATGGCAGCTTACACAAACTACAGCGACACCCTCATGCTTGTAGTCTTCTATTGCTTTATTTCGGGAGGATACACCCACTAGAAAGTGCAGCTTTGAGCAGACTTTTATATCATTCTGCATAAGTCACGTGCAGAGCCCCTGCAGAGATGGCAGGCCTGAAGCCACGGCGACCTAACAGTCCATCAGCTTCTAGGTCCTTCTAGAGTCTCATGGTGGAGATCAGCACCGAATTTGGCCTCGTGTTTTTCAGTGGATCTCTGTGGCAATGATGGGGGGTTTTGATACAGTATGATCTCAGAATATAGTGCTTAGAACAAAACAGCAACATCCATCTTTTCTTTTTCATTATTAAATGGCAGGAGAAATTGCCAATAATTGTCTCTGTAGCAGAAAACAGCAGGGAAGATGTTAAGGTTTCTGAAATAGTATTATCACTGATTTTGGTAAATATTGTTATTCAGGTCAATGGCCTTTTCCTTTCTGATATATTTTTCCTGCTGGAATTCCTGTCTCTGCAACTGGAAAGCTGCTTTCCCTCGTCAATCACAACTGTGGAATGACTTTCATTCATGTTGAACAGATGACATACTCTCTTGATTGCCTTAGTAGAATAGCCTGAACTTGTGAGGGTGTGAATGAAACTAAACTCTTGCCTAGGACTGGTTTTACAAGGATAAAATAATCTTTTTTGTCCCTATTCACCGTTATTTAAAAATACACATATTGGTGAGATGCAAGGGAAAAAACAGAAGGAGGTTCTGGCCAAAGAACCTCATTATGTGAGGTTAAATAATTAGCAATGCAATATTGTTTTAACCTTCCATAGATCCTCTATGAACTGCCTGAGAAGTTGACCTAATAAAAGCTTATTTCTTTTGTCTCAAAACAACAGATTAAATGGGAGGTTATTGGTAGTATTATAGCATGAATCTTAATGAAGATGTGGGATACACCATATATTAAACTAGGATGTTAAAATATTATGTAGATTAGAAACAAATAATTGAGACCTCTTAATGAGTTGATCACAGGTTTGATGCTTTTACATCTCATGCTCATCGTCAGATATTTTTGTGTGCAGGTTGTACCTGATCTGTATCCTGGGCAATGCAGTTTAAGCCAAGTAGATAAGCCAGCCTCAGCCTTGAGTTTGCAGGGGTCTTGTAACTCCCCGCGAAGAATACAATTAAGAGCTACCGTGTAGTGTTAACAGCTTCTTGAGCATAATGAAGTAGTGTAACATCAGCTGGTTTAATATTCAAAGGTTATTTTAAGTTCAATAGGCCAACAGTAGAGAGGCAAGTAACCATAGGAAATATGGTTATTTCTTAGTATCGCCGATTGTAGCCCTGCATTTCCTTGTATAATTCAGAGCAGTGAATGACAAGCTCTGCAAAAGGTATTTTTTTTTTAACCTGAACAGATTGCTCTTAACCGGATGCTGCAAAATAATAATATCTATGGCTCTCCATGTGCACTGAACTACAGCTTCATTGTGTTGTCTTCACCTTCTTTAGAAAAGGAGTTCAATGTGTCAGACTGTCTGTTAGACAGCACCATGCATTATTATTTACTTCTCTGTGATCTCATTTGTGTCTAGTTACTTTCAAATTGCTTCACCTTGAAACCATGTAAAAAAAACATCTGCCTTGTGACTCAACAAGATGCAGAGAGTGAAAAGCTGAATGAAGGTTCTCTGTGATTTGATAAGAGTATCAATTTCAATTGGTATTTGATAATGACATCACTGAAATTGGGGACAATAGCCAATTTTGACAAAATGGGAACTGGTTTTTGTATTTTTCCTGCTTTCTCTACAGAGGATTTCAGTGCTTTCCAAAAAATAATTTTGTTTTCCTCTTTTAAAATTTTTTTTCTCCCGTGTCCTTTGCGCAACTCTTTATACCCTGGTAACAGATGTAAGTTAAAACACAATTGAGAAAATACAACTTAGGATGTACCTAAAGTCTCATGTTCTTGCCTGATTTCAACACAGACTTTTACAGTCAGGTTATGTTCTTAGCTAGCACCATCGTGGGCAGACCACAAAGGAAATCTCTGATGCTACATCTGCCTGCAGTAGTCTGCAGAGCAATTTAAAAATTTCTGCTCACTAGTACTCCTCTGGGAGGTCAGCCCCTGCATTCCTCTAAGTAAGGAACAGAAGTTCCATTGAGACACGTTTAAGTCAAAGCAGTCTGAAATCTTAAAATTAAACACTCCAAACATACTATTGTATAGAAAATATTAATTGAGTGTCTTCATAGAAATCATTTGATGCTGACATTGAATTTTTCAGTGCTTAGATGAGCAAACGCTTTTGATGAAATCTTACCTGTTCGTGACCAATTTGCAAGCATGAGTAGGAGTTCAGTAGATGTAGATCTTTTGTAACCAGCTGATTTGTTTGCCAATAATTACTAGGATGCCTTTGACTGCTAGGGCCAAAGAAGTTTTAAAAATCTACCTTACCTGCTATTTGTGATTCTTCTTGTTCTACAAATATCTATTATTTCTGTATTCCTATTGCACTGAAACCTGTGAAGACCCTGGAGGTAAGGACTGTGGCAGATAGCTGAATTCATTTCGTTTGGCTTGTCGCTGGTTTCTAACTTTACTTTCACGAATGGATGGGAAGGCCAGAAGGCAAGGTCTACTAAAGAAAGCTTGTCTGTTAAAAAGAAACACATTCATAGAATCATAGAATTTTTTTGGTTGGAAGAAACCTTTAAGATCATCAAGTCGAACCATTAACCCAGTTGTCGAGAGTGAGAAGGTCTCCCTTGAGCCTTGTTTTCTTCACGTTAACCCCAGGTCCCTCAGCTGCTTCTCACCAGACTTGTGCTCTAGACCCTTCCCCAGCTTTGTTGCCCTTCTTTGGACACGCTCCAGCCCCTCAATGTCCTTCTTGGAGTGAAGGGCCCAAAACTGAACCCAGTATTCAAAATGAGGCCTCACCAGTGCCAAGTACGGGGGGTCAATCACTGCCCTAGTCCTGCTGGTCACACTAGTGCTGATACAAGCCATACATTGAAAATGTTACAAGAACATATATGTAAATAGTAAGCTTGGCTGAAGCCCATTTAATAAAAATTCAGTTTTGTAACTGATTTGCTCTTCAAGTGTCATCATAGTTTTCTAGGTCTTCTGGGCAGCTTTTAGTAGTTTGTCCTTAAGATGATTTTTCTGAATCTTTTATGGGCCAGGGTATATTCTGAGAGCCCCTGATAAACATGTAATGATGACAAACAACAGTTGCCAGGCTCTAGCAAGAAATGAAAGGAAAAGCCAGGTAGCCCACATTATTTGAAATACTCCGTGATTCTGATTTTGTTCCTGGTCACAGTGATCAAGCATTTCCTATGACAGAATACACAGTGATACAACCCGATCTCTTCCAACTTATCACATCTAAAATGTTGCCCAGTACAGAGAGACTCCCATCAATTGTAACGGGCAGGGAATGACAGGGCGTGTGAAAAGACAAGAATAACCTTGAGCCACAGCAAATTCTATACCAAAAGCGCCTGGAGGACTAACGATGAAAGATTTCATTAGACTTAAATGTGCTGATGAAATGGCTTAACGTAGTTACCCTGAATCTCGTCCACCAGATTCTGTGACAAGGAATGCTTTTCAATGCCTGAATAGAAAAAAATATTTCAGTTTACATGCACAACATATTATTAAAATCTGATGTGTTAAAGATAAAGTTCAAGTCTAAATAATGATCCGTGCCAAAAACTTCAGGCCAACCGACTTCAGCCTTCTTGCTTAATACTTTAGCTCTGTCCTAAGTCAGAAATTTAAGATGACTGCAGAGAATTTAAATATGTTTGGAAACTGAACTTGACTTCAAAACAGGGTTAGGTTTACTGAAAAATGGGCATTTTGTAAAAGACGCTATAAATCTGTGGTGCTTTTGTCCTGAATTTTCATTCTTGTTAAACTTGTGAATAGACAGCGTTGACCTTTTAGCTCCGATCATATCAGTGTCCATGGACGTTGGGAGGTCTGTGCCAGACATTATGGTCCTGATAATAAAATGTTCTACAAATGAACAAAAAGGCGAGTGTTATAAATAGAAAATTAACACCACCTTTCCTCTGCCTTGTTGCTTTAATATTTCTGTTAACGCTAAACCAATATGTAGAACACCTTCCTGAGATGAAAAGGGGAGCAAAGTTCTAATGGCATTATTTCTAAGGATTTGATGTAAAATTAAGCAGCTTTGTAAGGACAATAAATATTTCTAAGTAGTAACCATTTTTCCTTTCTTGTTCGTTAATGAAAGAACTGTGTGTTGCAGAATGGGGATTAATCTTGTAAAACTTCGTTTAAAAAAAGAAAAAAAGTTTTTACTTTTCTTGAAACATGAACCAACCAAACCATGCAACCGCTTCCTTCCCTTTTTGTAAAGCCACCTGTTTTTGGTAACCAAAACTCATAGCCTTGGTCTGAGCAAGCTGCTGGGGTGGCCCAGCAGGTCCCCTGGCAGGAGGGAGGCAGGCGGGTGCTGAAGCCGCTGACGTTCCCTGTGGCTGTTGGTGAGTGCGGGACTGGGCAATGGGCCACACCTTGGGAAACCGATTGAGGTTTTGGCCGGCTGTGTTATGAAAAATGAATAATACTGCAGTCAAATAGACGAACGGCTCCATTACAATAGTCTGGGGCGTTTATAAATGTGTAACAACTTTCCAACCAAATGAGAACGTCTGTAAAATTACCTGTAGTTCTTCAGCATGCTTGTTTTCCAAATTACATGAAATTCTAGTCCAGATTTCTGATGGCCTAATGAAAAGATCAGGTTTCCTCCAAATGGTTTCTTGTACGTTAAATATCCTTACAGCAAAAGGAGGCGGAAAAACTAATGATTTGTAGTCGTTTTGTTGTGTCAGGCTTTCTTCTGTAATGTGGGTGCTCAATCCATTGTATTTTTTTTTTGTGGTGTTTTTTTTTTTTTCATCCTTATTTCTTATGCTTTGAGAAATGCCTGCAGCCACAACAGGTTACTTTTCCAGTGCACAAATAAAGCAAAACCCAGTAATGTAGATTTATATGAGTACTGACTATTGCCACTGGGGTGATTTCCTGTTGTTGATGAGTTTTTACATCTTTCTTCATCCTTCTGGGTCATTGCTATGGGTTCTGACAACGTTACAGCTTCATTGGTGGCTTTGGGATCTAATTCTATGTGTTTAAATTCATGGGAAACGTTACATAGTATGTGCTGCATTCTGGATGTCCTGTTTATATTGAGAAAGAAAATTATTGGTAGCCTGTGAAAGCTAGTGGCAATTTTTCTTTGAAAAGATGCAGGCTGAGATGTTGGAAGCAGTCATCTTTAGCTTGATTTTTATGGGCATACAAGCGACTTCAGTTTATTTTTGAAGGTAATATGCTGATGGTTATTGGGATCACTTAAATGGTGATTGGCAAGTCCCTTCAGATCTTGGTTACTGTGAGATTAATGGGTTTGGAGAGGGAGAGGCCGAAAGCCTGATGAATGCTCAGGAGAGGGAAATTCGTTAACAAAAGGGCAAAACCCTTGTCTGCTGACCCTGTTGCTTATCAAGCAAGCTTCCTCCCCAAATTAGGCAAGATCAAATGAGGAAAAATGAGGGTTTTCTGTTGCAAGAGAGCGCAGCTCCCAGAGCTGCCCTGAAGCAGATGAGCTCTCTGGAATACCCCAGTAGTCCCTAAAAACCCCTTTCAGAGGGGCTGAGGGAGGGCAGCTGCTGTCAGAGCCTGGGCACACTCAGATGATGTCATCTCCCGCCACACTCCTGAAAAAAAACAAAATAGTATTCATGAAACTCTTGCTCTGAGGACGGTAATGTATCGAGTGGCTATGTGGCACGGGCACACGCTGTGTGTCCCCAAGGTGCAGCCAGCCCTTCTGCAACCAGAATTTAGAGATGTCACAAGTGGCTGAACAAACAAATACCGCCGGTTAATGGTTAAACTCGCAGTTTACTAAAGCATTTGTTACCAGCTTGCGAAAGGGATCAAACAACCGTGAATCATAACCTTGGCTACTAATTAAATCCTTTATTCCCTTCCCTCATCGCAGAAGCATTTAATCTGAGGAATCAGGACAGCCTGTTGTGCGGAATTAGGTTTTACAGCATGAGCAGGAACAAGCTTACTGTAAGGTTTCCTACTGGAGCTGGAAGTGGGAAGGAATAAAATGAGAATATTAACTTTCCCTCCTGGCGTGGAAGCTCATGCTGGCGCTGAACAAGGCCTGCTGCAAAATAGCTGCCTTGGAAAATCATTTTGGTGGCATCGTTTTGCTGTTCCACCGAACAGCGAGTATCATTTTTATGATCCGTCTGCCTTGCTTATTGATGAGACTCATCATCTCGATAGAGCATGAGGGATTTGGTGTGCTTTACTTGTGACCCTCTGTCCCAGAGAAAAATACGTTACTCAGAAATAATGGACTGTGAAGAACACCCTGAGGAAATGAGGCATAAACCAAAATGCTACAAGCGGTTTTACTGCGATGGAAATTTATTTCTGTTTGTCAAACCAGTTCTGTGTGTGTTTATGTATAGGATGTATAGCTGCATGACAGTTACATTTTCACACCTTTAATATTTAATGGCGAATGAAGCAGCCTTTATCTTTTTGGCTCCCGTCTCTGTGGAGCAGAATTTTAAAACCCCAAACTCTTTACTTCCTTTGGTGTTGAGGGCAGTCACCCTTGTCCCTAGCAGCAGGGTGATGCAGCGAGGGCTGACGGAACAGGGATACCGTGAGCGAGCATTAGGCTCATTTGCTGGGACTCAATCCAAGCAGGCAGCCATCCCAGTTCGGAGGAGCAAGTTTCCATTTCTATAACATGAATCATCATCTTGCAGTGAGATCTGCGGGAGCAGGGACCTGCAGAGAGCCTCTCAGAGACCCCTCGGTACGGTGTTAAAAGGGCAGGGTCTCCCTGCACAGCTCCAACTGTAAATTCAGGGACTGAGGCACCGTTATTGAGGCGCAGTCGCTTTATATAAATGCACTTTCAGTCCTGGCCATCTGTAGAGCTGCGGTGAAAAGCTGTACATTGTTTGTTTGAAAAACAATCGTATTTTGTGCTGTGTCTGGAGAAAGGCATCTTTTCTGTCATTGCTAAATCTGAAGAATTTCTGTAACAGAAAAAACTACCCAAGAAGCAGTATCTACAAGTATAAAATGAGAGTACTTTTTTGGTTCTGTTTTTGGCTTTGCAGAAAGCTGTTTTCCCACTAAAAAGTGTGAATTTTCAGAAGGGGAAGGCCCCCAGCTACACCTGCCATGCTCAGAGCACAGACATCCGTTTGCACGTGCAACATTCTGTTTGCTGGGGGAAATGTCCTGAGGAAATATGTGAATACTCACTAAAATCCTATGTTATATTTAACTGAAGAGCCTTGGGTGATCCCCTACAATGTTGTACCAAAGACCCAAACCTGTACAGAACTGAAATCTGACTTTTCCATCCCATAGGGAGTGTGAACGCCGATAAGTTGAGTACAGACATCTCAATGTGCCAGTATGGCTAATAATGATTTTATAAAGATAAAACATCTGGAATATCTAACTCTGGTTTTCCTGCCGCTTCCCCAAGGCCATCACTAGAAGTCTGTTTGGGTTGAGAGTTAGAAATTCTAGATGTTCCTGTGTTTAAAAAGGACATAAAGATTGTACAACATCATTTGAGCACATCTTGATAAGAGTAATAGAATGAGCAAGCAGAATCAATCGTCAGCACAGCTTAAATGTTTGATTTGATATTCTAATGTTCGGAAGAAAAATACGTCTTTTTTGCAAGCTTTGAAAAATTTAAAATAGCTGTTGGTCTTATTGAGCTCTTAAAAATGTCAAATCCTATGAAAACCTGTTATGTTAAAGTACAAAGAGCAATTTACTCTTTGTTTTAATTGTGTTTTCAGTTCATATACATGCACATTAACAGGGGGATATATCTGTTTAAAGACCTTTCAGATTATTTTGTCTTTATATACACTTAACAGTTCATTTTGGGGATGCGTATGTACGTAGATGTTATATCCAGCTACCACAAGATCATGTGGATGGTTTAGCAATTAATAACTCAAAATATTTAAAGTGCTTTTTAAAAATAAATTCTGAAAAACAGATTTGCGTAGGTGAAGAAGCATAAGTGCGGGACTTAGGGGCAAGAAAAACAAGCACAAAAAATCCCTACAAAACCTCCAAAAGCTGGATTTCTAGAGGGACTGTGTATAGAAGCTGTGCGTGGCTGAATATACAGAAACTTGATAGCTGCTTTTTTTTTTTTCTTTTGTGGAAATAAAACTGGGAAAGATGGGTGGAGGTTTGCTTAGACATGGGAGGAGGTTGTGAGGACACCTCTTTTTACAGTGAAATGTGTGCAAACCTAGCATAGGTCAGGTAAAATCCTGGATTTTTATAGGGGTGGGGAAGGTCAACACGCTGGTGTGTGGTGCTCTCAGGCTGAATCGCAACTCCTTGCGTTACACATTCACGTGCCAGTGAAGCATTTACTGCAGCCTGTTGTATCTCTTGTCTGGCCGGAGATGCTCTTTCACCCCACTCACCTTCCTCGTTTTTCCCACAGGCTGCGAGAACACCACCGCGCTGCAATTAAGGTGATTCGTAGGATGCAGTATTTTGTGGCAAAGAAGAAGTTTCAGGTGAGTTGTGAACAGAGAGGGCCTTTTCTAAATAAACCCTTTTGTTCTCCTGATCCATTGTTTCTTTTAGAAACTTAGGAGAGACTAACACAATTCATTTCAGCCATGGTGAGCGACACCCACTATTCTCTCTCTCCTTCAATAGAGTGGTTGTTTAGCAGCAGGTTAGTCAACTGTGGATGCGCTGGAAATAGGCTGAACTCCTGAAATGCAGCCTGAATTAAAATGTTATTTTCTGCTAATGGACTTGACCCCTAACCCTCTGTTATCGCTGTCTCTTTCTCGCAGTGCAAACATTCTCATATGTCTCCATTAATTCTGAGCTGTATGTTACTGTCATGCTGAGTCAGGAGGATTAGAGATTAAAATACTACCTCAGCCTTGTTTCTGTCTCTTACTCAATGGTAGTAAAGTCCTGATAAGAAACCGGGGTGGAAATTTGTTAGCGTATTGGAAGGTCTCTCCTTCCTTTTCTCTCCTCCCCTCTGCACAGGTAGGAGACCTCCTTCCCAGTTTGTGAGATATCAGTTCTTCCCTAGCCCTCACTGACAGATGTTTCCTGTGTGTCACTTGACTTGCTGCGATATCGTGATACCGTAAGCATTTAACAGTAGCTAATTAACCTTGTAGCCTGGTCTGAATTAAAAATTCTGACTGCAAATGTGGTTTCTAAATCAGTTTCATTAATCCAGTAAAAACATGTGTCAACAGCCTTCAGCTTGATTTAAACCAGGTGAATATATATGTATATATATATGTACGAAATATATGGCTTTACTTAAAATTAATTAATAAGGGACAATCTCTGGAGAGCAGGCTTCAAAAGTGAAAATGCAAAGAAAGAGGGGCTGAACTGCCCATATCCATTTTCATATATGACCTCACCACTACTGCTTACAATAGACTGGAAAACTTTCCCGCCCTTAATCTAGATACAAAAAAAAAAAAAAAGGAAAATGACCTTTTTCCTTCAGATTTGAAGGGCACAAAGTTTAGGATCAAAAAGATGATGATGATGACCAACAGCCCAGAGATACTCTTTCTCTAAGGCAATGCTTGCTGCTACTTCAAAAGCAGGGTTCTGAAACTTGGAAGCACTGCCTGAATTCTTTTGCAATTTTCTGCTTTGAATCTTATGTTCATGAGCTAATTTATGGCTAAGGTTGCCTGAGCTTTTCAGAAAGCTGTTTCCATTATATATGATGTATTCAGACTGTCACCATTTAGTCTGAAATCTCCTGTGACCAGGGTTTACTTGGAGAAAGATTCTGCTAGCACATTTCACCTGCTATTTTTATTAGATTAAAATTAAGATGGGCACCATGTCTGGGCTACTTGAAAATAATTTTTAAAGTCTTTGTCAAGAAGCTCAACACTTGCTGGGCAGCAAGTAACTCAGCAAGGGACGTGGCCCATTCCAGGGATATGTTCACCGCTGTTCTGTGAAAAAACTGCCTAAATGTGGCCAGTTCCATTAAACTTTAATTTATTCTCATTCTAAAACTTGCTTGTGATCCTTTGCTCCGTAGTTATTACTGAATCATTGCTCTCATAAATTTAGATCATAAAAATATTTGCCATGGTATTAGCGAAACCGCTTCGAAACAAGAAATCTACACAGGACATCTCTACCTCCCAAGTGGTAGTTGTCAAAAACAGATTTTGAAAATGCCTGAATGCTGCGTGCAACATTATCCACCTGGCGAATGAACAGAACTCCCCTGCGGCAGATGGTTTGATAGAAGCTGAAAAAGCATTTGACTGAACAGAATGGGACTATTCAGTTCCTACTTAAAACCTGTGTGGACTCGGTATCCCGGTTGCTAATCTGGCTTCTCAGTTGCACTCTCACTTTTGCATCTGCAAAAGCCTTGGTCCTGGCCAGCTACAGAATCCCTCCACAGGGTTGTCCCTCATCCTTCTTTAGTGGTCTTTTTTCTTCCTGAGCTATCAATATTAGCTGTTATTGAAGAACTTAAAATGCCAGTTAGGCTGAAGTGAAACGTAAAGTCACCCCTGTGACCGAGTGAGATGCTGCTGTTGCTGTCAAAGCCAATAGGAACATTTGAGGATATCTGATACTTCTCCATCATTTCTGAATACGAGGTTATGACCGAGTTTAAAAATTTGGAAAGCACCAAAGGTACGGTTTCCAAAAGCACTTAAGTAACTTAATGCACAAAGTCACCTTGAAATTCAAGCCACGAGGTGCTGTTGAAAATCTCGCCTGTAATTAAGAGATAACCACTGTCATTATTCTTTCCTCAAAAGTATGTTGTAAATCTGCTTTGTTTTATTGTATGCACATAAAATAGTCATAAGAAATTAAAATGTTTAAACATGTGCCAAGTAATGACTACACAGTTTCTAATAACCTGTCCAATGCAATGTCTTGAAATCAAGGTATAGCAAAGGAGGCATTTTTAAATTTATCTTTCAGCATTTAAGAGGCCTGCAGAGTACGTAGCTGTTTGTTTGCTGGCAGATATTTGCCTTCTAGGTTTTTTGTGTTTATGTGAAATGTGTGTTCCTAGAAGAAAATTCACAATTTTTTTTTTCTATAACTATTGGAAAAAAACCCAGATTTCAGCTGAAGTCTATTGGACTATTCATGCTTAAAATTAGCAGGAACATAAGTAATTGCAAGGGCAGCACTTAAAAGGACTGTTTTTTTTATAGATGCCGCTGAAGCTTTTGGGGAGGGGAGACATAGGAAAAAGGAGAGGAAGAGGAAAATTTTGCAAAATGGATCCCAGCATGAACCCAGCATGGTTCTTAAACTGTACCAGCTGTTTGCAGGATACACCTGTATGCCTAAATTTGCCTAGATACATTTGTTTAAGAGCTCGGTTAATAACAGGGGGTGATGGCACCGCAAGGACAAAAGTCAGTTAGAAAGCAGAGCCTTCCTGTTTAAAGAAAATTAAATAAAACAAATAGAAAGAAGCTAAACAGGGATACAAAGAAATTTCAAAGGACGTGAAAAGCAATGCTTTGAGAAGCATCACACTTGGGCATCATTTCCTCTTTAAAAGTCAGGGAGAAATTTATGCTCTCTTTTAAAGTCCACATTTGAATATAGTCCATATGATTAAGTCCATGTAAGAATCATAGAATCATTCAGGTTGGAAAAGACCCTTGGGATCATGTAGTCCAACCATCGACCCTACTCTACAAGTTCTCCCCAAGAGCCCAGCATAATATTATAAAGGATTAATACCTTTCGTTATGGATGTGCTTATGCTCTTGTAAAATCTGTAGGACTCTTCCAAACTGTGCAGGAAATATCATGCTCTAGTAGTAGTCAACCAACACAAGTCCTGTTCATCAGTTAAGGTGAAAGGCTCATGGTTAAGGGAGGATTCAGGAGGTTATAGGGAAAACAGTCTGTGGAAATAAATGGTTTTCCAGGCTTTGTTCACCCCACCTACCAAAAATGAATTTCATATTCGTTATAAATCAGATGCCTTCAGCATGGTCTTACAATGGAATTTCAGAAAGAAAATCACCATACTTGGTTGTTCCGTTAGCTGGAGTCCTGAGTGAATAACCTTGTCTTCCAATTAGGAAAGCTGCTAAATGTCTGAAGATCTATGCACGTGGATACAACTGTGATATCCGTCACAGGTCCAGGACCAGGCGTTTGATCCAATTTCCTATTGTCACTTTGAAATCTTTGTTTTTCTCTTTCTATGTGAATTCTTCCTGTTTGAACAAAGCAGTTTCCTTCTAAAGTACGTTTTAAACTTGTGCGATGTTTTTTAACCGTGGCAAATATTCTTTACATAGCATAAACTAAAAATACAGGTTGTAGTTCCACTGATGACGTCAATTGCCTGGTTTGTTAAAGTTTCACTGGAAAATCTTGCATTTATAGTCTTATAATTCATCATCTTAAGTAATTCATTTGTCATGGTATGAATCATGAATTGTGTGTGTAATCTTTTCTAATCTCCATACCAGGCTGTACCAAACAATGTAGCTCAGAGTGTCCTGTGCTTCCAAGGATGTTCTACCCATATTATTTGACTGTTATTCGGTTACATTTCCCAGAAATTCACCTTGCACGGATTTCCCTCTCCCTTTCCTGGCTCTTTCCCTGCACATGCAGTACTAGGGAGCAGCAAGAGCCGGTGGTGCTTGTGTAATATTTGACGTTGGCTTTTGGGCCTTTTGCAGTCTTTCATAGATGATGGGTGAAACTGTAATTCATTTAAGATTTTGCCGTGAGTGTTAATTAATTAGCAGAGCGGGAGAAGCAGAGAAGTTAAGGAAAGCTGTGGGGCTGGCTTCTACTTCAGTATCTTCAATACTCAGCCATTGCCTGCCCTAGGTTTTTTTGTCTTTTACAAAACTCGCATGTTGTCAACATCAACAGTATTTTCTCTTGAAAAATCAGCTTTCAAAATGAAATAATTACAGAATAGTCAGTACTGACTATTAAGTACCCTTCCAACTTGAAATTAAGCTTCTTTCATTAATTCTCTTTACTCCACGTTTTCAGTTTTTGTTTTAAAGAGAAAGCAGCAGCCCCATAAATGAAAAGTCGGCAGGGACACACCTGCTTTTTCTACCATCAGACACCTGCGCCAGAGGATGAGGATGGCAGGAGAAAGCTTTGCATCTTTATTCTTCCTGAACTGCTTTTCTGAACTTGGAGTTTTCAAGCTGATCTCGCAGATTTTGCTCTTGCTTATTTATAGGACAAAAATAAGCCAAGCATTAATTATTTTTTTAATATATCATCATGTTTACAGTACTAGTCCATGGAAAGACTTATGGGCTTATGCCGTTGTTGAACCATATTTCTTTCTCTGTGGATGTTAGTTTTGATTTATATGCATGCAAGCAGTCAGTTCTTGGGAATTCTTCTGTGTGCTCTTTGGTTAGATTGAAACGGTTCCCATTCATGTTTAGCCTTCTCAGAGAGACTATCTCGCACTCACCCAGGGTTTGCAATTGGCTTTAGGGAATCTGGCAGGCTGACATATAATTTGATGAAGTGATATTAAAGTAATGATTCCTAAAATGTGGGAGCTACCTCCCAGACAGGTGCCGGTGACTGCATGAAGGTGCCACAGGGTAGGGTTTATACTGTATCCCGTTTTCCTTTGGCTTTTGGTATTTGTGGCGTGGAACTGAGGAAAACCTGCAGTGTGTGAAATAAGGTTAAGCAGTGCAGAGTGTACTTTTTTGGCCTTGAGTTTGGTGGATAATCTCTTGAAAAGTGTGTAGAGCTGCAGTGACAAAAAGGGGGATGAATTCTGAACTGTCCTAATTATTCCACAGAAAAATGTATGATCATGGCAACAACCAAAATATCTCAAATATTTACAGTGTTAAAAGGCATTAAAAGAATTTACTGTTTACTCTTGAAGAACTCTACATTATCATAGACCATTCCTCCATTCCTGTGGCTTAAAAGCATGGGTTTTGTTTTTTTTTTTCATTTCACAGCAAGCTAGAAAGCCCTATGATGTCCGAGATGTTATTGAGCAGTATTCACAGGGCCACCTCAACCTGATGGTGCGAATCAAGGAGTTACAGAGGAGGTATGTCGATGAAGGTCGGGGTCTGGACAGCAGCAGAGGGATGTTTGTAAGTAAGTCAGTGACTGGGGCCAGGGATCAAAACCTGACAGGGTTACAGGTGCAATATTGGCAGGACTGTGCAAAGTTACAGAAAATAAAATGGCGTTCAAATGAAGTTTTCTTTTCACACAGGAAGGAAAAAGCAAAGAGCTTAAAAATGTGATGATCGGGATTTACAATTTTAAATTCTACTTGCATATATTGCCTCAGTCCTTGCTAGCTTTGACTGTCCACTGCAATCCCTGTATGTTAGGGGCTGTATTTACATAGAGGGTGAAATACTGTCACCTGCTCTGGTAGAATTGCACTTAAGAGCAAACTAAGAGCAAACAGATACAACAAGTAAGCTGCAGAAGAAGGAAAAGAGCAGATGATGCTGTTCATGTGGAAGAGCAAGGGGCATGGTAAAACTTTACAGTGATTAAAGAAGCTAAAGACCAATCTAAGTCTAATCCCATTTTGGTGGTTTTTTTTTTCATTTCAAGCTATTCATAGCCCAAAGCAACTGCTTTACTTAATATTTGAACTTCCCTTTGTGGTTTGTGAAGAGGTCTCCCTGCTCCATCCTGAGAAAGTGAAGATGCTGATTCAGGCCAATAAAAACTAAAAATGATTCTTTTTGTGTTATAGGTTGGACCAATCCATAGGGAAGCCATCTCTTTTTATCTCTGTGTCAGGTAAGATAATATGAAGGACATGTCTCAAGTTAATCTGATGAAGATATACTTAGTGGGAAATATTTGTTAAAATATTTCTTATTTTGTTACCAAATGTTTCAACAGTGCCAACCAGTTGTGGTCTGAAGTTTAGGCATCCACAATAATACTCAGTCATCGACACCTTTAAAATAGGTTTGTTCATACTTAGATATTTAAAGCACCTAATTTCACTGAGGTTTTCAAAATGTTGGCTCTAATCTCTCTGAGACTCACCTATTTTCAATAAATGATGTGCTATGACTATAGAGTTCCTATGAAATCAGTAATATTCACACAGAGCTGTGATAGCTTTGAAAACAGACTGGAAAAGGAGCACAAAATACTAAGATTTTCTGCGACAAGCTGGCTGATGAAAACTCCCTGTTAATGTCATGTTCAGACTCATTTCTATATAGTTTATAGGGGGAAAAAAAGATAAAGGTTACCAAGTGCATTGTTCAAGTTGGCTGTGGAGTCTTTTGCATAGTGGCAAAAGTTTTTAAATGGCAATTACAACAGTAACTGAATTGGGAACAGTTTTGTTCTCCCAAGTTTGAGCATAAAACTAAGGTTGAAAGTGCTTAAACTTAAGGGATATTACAAGCCACGGTGTGGGCTAATGCTATAAAAAGAAACAAAAAGCTGCTTTTAAGGAATAGAGCTACCAGCCTGGTGAAGGTGTTCAGTTACGCTGCGTTGGTGGGCCAGTTAAACACACCCTGTTGTGGCTTGCTGCTATTTTGTTATACCACCATGTATTAATTCGAAAATGTTTTTTGTTCCACAGAAAAAAGCAAAGACCGAGGGAATAACACGATTGGTGCCAGGTTGAACAGAGTGGAGGACAAGGTAAGTCTCAGTTGGATTGGCAGTGAATGAGGACATGGTCTGTGATCGAACAGTGCTTGTTTCATAGGGTGTGGGGAAAAATGCAGCTTGAAATAGAGTTGAATGCCTGGCCTTTCGAGGTGATGGAGCGTCATTTTTGCGGCAGATAGTATTTTTTTGTTTCTTTCTTGTCATTTGAACAGAATAGAAAAAAACCTAGACTTTGTTTGATTTCCATCTCTTCTGGGACTCACTTGGGTTTTTGATTTTTAATTGTATATATTACACATGTCTCAATGCTCTACTTCCTTCCTCCACAACAGATAAAAGGCTCTGTTCCTTTAATACCTCAGTATATTATGGTCCCTAAGATTTCCCTTTGATCGTTGCTCTGTTGTTTATATAACTCCACCTACAATTCCTTAGAGAGAGTGATAGCAAACCTTGTTCTGTCCTGGTTTTCATTCCTTATGACAAATGGCGTTTCTCCTTTCAAGTGACGCGAAGCCAGAAAAAATCAGACTTGTTCTATAATCTCAAATTAACAGTTAAGTGCTTTGTACCCCTTTTTTCAATGCTGGCTGTGCTTGAAAAATTAGATGACAGGTAGAGGCTATGTCATTGTTAAAAAATACAGGTTTGCCTATGTTGGTATTAAGGAAAGAGAGAGAGTTAAGAGAAATGGTTTGAATCCTTCACAGATCTCTTGTAGTGATTTGGTGAGGGCATGACAGAATTTCTTTCCCATAGGATTATTTCTAAACTGTTCATTCAGTATTAAGGAGGGAAAAATTTTCTTGAGGAAAAGAGCTTTCAGAGTGTTTCTTCCTTAACTTGGAAGTATGTGATAACCTCATGTAGGATTTGGTCTGAAGAAATGTCCAGCAACTATTCTGCAAACCAAAAGGGGTGTGAGCAGCACATCCCAAAGGATGCCAGCCAGGCACCCTGACCTGTATTAATTCACTTGTGTCTTATCCTTTCCTTACCCATTTTTCATTGACTTGTTAAACTTGAATGATAGCACTCAGAACTGTACTTTAATCAATTGGAAATAAATGGCATTTTAAAGGGAGCAAGTGCCTTTTGGTTTGTAGGGTGGCAGGCAGAAAGGGTGAGGTAGAAATTAGGAAGGTACAGAGCTTTTTGCACAAAGAAGAATCACCCTGCAGTGCTTGCTCAGGTCTGTGGCTGGCGAGTGTTCCTACACGTGGAAGCCTTTTCCAGAAAGTCTGGATTACATTTATTTATCTTCTCTCCGTAATGTCAACTGAAAGTGTGGAACGCTAAAAAATGTCTCGTGACTTGTGACAAAGAGCAATGACTTTTCAGTTTGGACAAATAATTCTCAAATGACAGTTAAAATAACCTCTTGGTGCTATTTGTGAAATCTCCAGCGAGCCTGGGAAAGCTTTGCTGGTGCACTGGCTGAGAGATAAGCTGTTTGGGGGTTATTAATTGCTCTTTTTACATCCTTACAAATAAGTACACCGTGAATTTATAGCGACTGTTGGTTTATGTCTTGTAATGGGACTGTAAAACACTCCCTGTTTTATTTTAGTATAGCCGGGTTAAATTTTAGCCTTGTTTTAAGTAACAGACCCTTCTTTCTTTGCCGTTACATGAGGTCATCTGTGGTTTCAGAGTTGTATGTTATCTGCCCTATACAGCGAGTCCTATCTGCAGGAATTTTATCTGAAAGTAGCTGAAAGGCTAAAAATAGAGAATTTCAGTTGGACTCAGCAAACAGTGGTATACATGGCAACACACTTGCAATGCTGCAGTCACATTTTTGCTGCAGATGGTGGCCAAAGCCAATTCTGGGGCTATTTTTGCTCTCAGAGACTGGCCTTCTCTTTCTCGTAAAGTACACAGTATTCTTTTAACATACAATTAAATCCTTCCTGAACTGAGCACTATATAAGGGATATCTCTTATCAGCTGGTTTTTAAGGTGACTACATATTTTAAACAGTTACATCCCATTTGTGAATCAGTTTTGAATCCTGGACTTCTGAAGAAGAGGTTTTCAGGGGTGTAGGCTAGGTTTTCTGTCTCCCATCTACAGTGTATTTAATTGTTAAATATATAGATCCCATGTTCATTAAAACTGTAAGGATATGATACACAATTGATACATTTTTCACTGTGAGTGTTGCTGAGTATAGAACTTTTGAAGATAAATAAGTGCAAGGGCTTTATTTGACGTGGCTTTTAAAAAGTGATGGAGACCTGTATTTTAGAACATTTATGCAGGTGGTATGACATTTTCTCCTGGTTAAATAACTTTCTGTAACTGTTTCACCAGAGCATTGATTCTACCCACATGTGTATTACAAACCAGTTTGGCTGGAACACAGTCCAGATGAACAGGATGACTGCTGATAAGTCTAGGTCCAGCTTCTGATTTTACTCTTGCTCTTTCCTGCTCTTGCTTTCTGATCAACTAATAGCTCCCCATCACAAAAGGTTTCACGTTTAACTTACTCCTCTTGTCGATTTCCTCAGAAATAGATGAACTTGGGTTATATATTGCAGAGGAATTTCACTGTAATGATAAAACATTTTCTATTTTGTTGTATCGCAAGGTAAATAGTAATCATGCCATTTCTAGTAATGAACTCCCAGCCCATCCAACGTGGAAAGGTTTAGGACATACTCCAGAGCCCGTTCAAGGTGGTAGGAGTCCTTCCTTTCCTGGCAGGCTGTGAAGCAACTCTTTAATCAAAACAAAGTAGCTTTGATGCGCCAGCATTTCAGCCTGCCTTCACCAGGGTCTGCAGAAGCTTTGAGCTTTATCAGAGTTGTACACCTTGGAGAGGGCTTTTCTTTAGGTTGTCGTGCTACAGTCTCATTATTAGATGCTCCATACTTAGAATCCTAAGAGCATACCTTAGCTAGTTTAATGTTTTACTCAGAAAAGTATTGGCTCCTCTACCTCTCCCTGGGTTCACAAATACCAGGCTTCACTTTGACAGCTTGTTCATCTAAAAGAATTCTTCCTGTGTGGCCAGTCTTCCAATTTTATGTGAAATAGCTGCATTATCTAGTATAGGATCAAACCTTGGCGGGTTTTTTTGTCTATTTTAATGGCATTCTGTAGCCTGTGGGAACAGTTACTGTGCTTCCTGATGTAACATAGCAATTAGTGCAAACTCCCAAAAATGGCTTGGCTGACGAGAGCCTTCTTGTACATCAGCATGTAATGGACAGGAATATTTTGGCTCTATTTTTAATGGAATAACGATGCCGAAAAACTGGTGGTAAAAGACTGACTGGACTTTATCACTGGTGCTGGAAAGCTTAGTTAGAGCCATGAGGCATAACTGGAAGAGGCAACTGCAGAAAGTGTCTGGCACAGAAATATTCAGTGCTTTGCAGGCTGAACATGCACTGGGCAGCTCAGGTATTGAATATTGGCAGCGCCTGCAATAGATGTGTGAGGATTTGTCATCCTGATACTTAAAAATAGAACTAAAACCTGAGGGTTTGGATGGGGATTTTAGGATACGCGAAATCAATAAAAATCAAAAGAGCCACCGCCAAGTGGTTACTCATCTTGTACATAGTTCTTGCAATAACACAGAAGTAATAACCTGGGGGATGTGGAGGAATATTAAGAGGCATATGGAAGATTAAGTATTGCTATTAATTTGATCTGTAGTCTTTTTCCAGATGCTGAAGTACAACCATACGGAAGCAATTTTGGTGCTGAACTTTGTGATGGAGGATGCCCATTTTCTGTAAATTGGAGTACAGCTAGGCACATCCTTCATCAATCTAGGTCCACTTTAAATAGCTTACAATTTTAATAGCTTTTCACTCACCAATCTGATAATATTTCAGTGGGTAAACAACAAAAAATCCTGCAGATTTCCATGTCCAGTATCCTATGCTTCCATCTCCCCAGCTATGCTAAAATAAAATTATCAGGCACATAAGGTAAAAATGAAAACAAAAAATAATTACTTGTAGGCTTTGTTGCTGCCAGAAGTTTTGGTAGCCAGAATAGAAACAAACTGAGAGAGAGATCAGGCAAAGTCATGGAGAAGGGCTTGCTTGAGGATTACTAAACAGGATGCCTGCACGTAAACTCCAGGTTAGCAGGTACTTTAAACAGTAGTCAGCGATGAGTTGGTAAAAACGGAAAAACGTGATTTTTATATACTTTTGGATTTTGATTTTATGATTATGTGTGGGTGCTTTCTTGCACTCTGTTTTTTAAGACTCTGCTAGAAGCCTTGCACCAGAAACAAGATTAGCCAGGGCAGATGAACTTTAGTCTTGTTCAATAAAGTCCTTTTCATGCTAGGTTGGTATAACCAGCTGCATGCTGCTGGATTTGGTTGTCCATGCAGCTGACCAGGGCTGTATGGTGTACGCAGAGCCCTGCGCTTGTCTACAGGACGTTCATGAGAGTTATTGCAGCACCATACCTTAGAGGCTGTGTGGGGTCTTCGAATCACCTTAACTTGCATCTGTTAGCATTAATTTATTTGATCTAATGATCTATTTGAAGATCGTTAGATCCTGCCGCAGCGCAAATGGAAAGCAATCTAATTTTGTGTTAATTCTGAAATGGCTTCATATACATAGTTAAGTGCTATCTATAACCTGTAGGATATTGCTCAGATGTAGTAGCTGAGCTGTAGCTACAGTCCTGGCCTGCAGAGCAGTGTTAGAAGCTATCATGAAGTTTTGTGGTCTGTTTCTGAAGTGTCAGCTCTTGGATCAGAGGAAATATGATTATATTAAAAAAATACAAATCTAGCATTGAATATGAATAGCCCCAGACAGTGAGGGTACCGCAGCTCATTAGCTTACATGCAGGAATTGAGAGTATACACTCTATTTTAAAATAGAGTTAAGCAAGAGTACTTACCGTCTTTACCCTAGACAAGAGTGACTGAAGGTAGTTCAAGCATGCACACACTTGCTGTTCTAGTATTCAGAAGCAATAACTGATTAAACTCTGGTCATTCAGTCACTTGCAGTCATCAGTGGTAGTCCTCTACATATTTTATGAAAAGTAAAAAGGTAAAAGGGAAAGGGTCTTAAAGAGAAGACTTTCTGATTAAGTGAGGTTGCTATAGATTTTACACGAAATTTCTAATGCTTCTGGATGGAGACAGTAGTTGGGAAGCATGATGCTGAAGGCAGAGTGTAAACCTTTAAAAAAAAAAAAATAGTATTGTATTATATTATATAAAACACTTTGTAATCTCATTGATTCTTCCTGTTTGGGATCTGAGTAATGACTTTTGAATTCTTAACACTGGCCACAGCTGCGTGCTTGTGATCTGCAGAGCTGTCTACGTGCTTATTAAGAGCAGAAATCCTGGAGGAATTTTAGGTAACATTCAGTATATCTTGAGAGGGGCTTGAGGAGGGAAATAGAGGAATGAAATAATACATTACCAATCGCTAGTCTTTTAAGCAACGTTCAGATCAGTTGCTGGTTTGGGATTCAGCTGTTTGCATTTATATTTGAGCAGGTATGCAAGTGGATGTAAGGTCTGCACATTGAGATGACTCAGTCTTTTATTAAGCCACATAAAGCCTGTTTTGTCTTGCATTTAGAGATAAAGCCAGGCAAGATTTGAAATGTAGACTCCATCATTCTTGTGCATAGACTGTTTACATTTCGTGTGGAATGGAGATGCGTGGTGAGTATGCCAAGAGAGAATGTGCAACTGTTGTATGGACTAGATACCCTGTAGAGCAGATCAGAGAAAAGGGACTTCAGAACAACATGTGTGCACAGTGTGCCACACAGAAGACTTTTATTTGTCTTTCCTAGAGGTTAAAGGAAAAAAAATGACCCTATGGTCAGCTCTGCATCATTTGTGTGTGTCTGTATGTTGAAGATGAGTGACCAAACAACATGCTAAGATAAATGGCTTTAATATGCAAGGATGAACCTTTACTGAAGTTAGACGCATCAAAGTTGAAATTGTTTCTTGTCAGTGATCTGTTTTTAGAGTGATCTTGCTGGAATTAAAATATTTTATTTTCATTTGCAGTTGAGTATCAGGGAAGAAAAGCACAGGGAGTTGAAAGGGCTGTATTCATACCACAGTCTTTTCGGTTGGAATCTGTTCAGCTCTTGGAAAAGATTCAGAGTAAGGGAAGGGATACTCCCTTTCTTCCGCAAAGTCTAAACCTTCTGTCACCCTATCTGCTCCTACCACCACCCCCCCCAAATAAAAACTGCAAACCAGAAATGATCCGGTGCTATTTAGACTACAGCTAGAGAAATAGAAGGAGCCTGTGCTGCCTGGCTCCTTCTTAGTCAGCAACGGGAGTCAGAGGGAAGATAAGAAGTGAAATAGGCCATCAATAAAAGTAGAATATGAGCACCTGGTTCAAAGAATACCTGCCCCTCCTAGAGCTCAGGAAACCAAGACAGCAAATACAGTTTCCTCAAATTCTTCTCTGTTCCTACATCCCACTCACTGGGGTTGTGACAAAGCCACAATTCACCTTTCAATAAGAAAATCAACATCTGCATTACTTCTGTAAAAATCCAGAACAAATATGATTACAACTTTTTACACATCTTTAGAGTATCCCCCTGCTTCAGCAGGCAGCACAGGGCTGTGAACTCCTGTCACAGGTTCTCCTCCTATCCCAGAGCAACTGGGGCTGTCCTGGTATCTCCAGCAGCAGCGCAGCCTGGCCGAGTGTGATGGCCATTGTCTGCCATGGGTGTGACAGCCCGGTGAGCTGCCTCCCTTTAGGATGGACCTTCACTGTAGTAGCTTCATTGTGTTCATCATGAGAGCTCCTGCTCTGACAGATTAAACACAGAAAATAGAGAAAGGAAGGGAAAAAGAAAATAGTGTTTCCCTTTTTTTTTTACAGCTAAGGTGCAGGAAGTGACTTGCCCACGGTATCACTGGGGCATCTGTGGCACAGCCAGGAATTTAGCTCAAGCCATGTCTGGGACTTAACCACAAATCAACATTCCTTTTTGTTATTGTGTTTAAAAGCCCCTCTCGTTTTGAATAGTTATATTGGCCAGTGCAGTGTTCAACATAATCATAGCCCATTAATGCTAAAACCATCCAGTACTTGAGAACAGCATATATAAACACATAAACCACACCAGCCCAGCCAATATAAATGTACTGGGACTATTTTAGACAGTATATTTTAAATCATCTAGAAATTAATCTACTAACATCATTTTGTAGCCCAGGAGCCTAGGGGTGGAGAGGACTGGACATACTTACATGACACAGAAACTATCCTACATATAGATAATTATGCATGTAATATTTAAAGCCAAATAAATGATATTGAATGCTATATTTGCACAGTTGAGAGAAATATTCAAGTGAGTGCAAATATTCATGTGAGTTTCTATTTTAAAAGTCTTGGATCCAACATTGCTCGCCATTGGCCCTTCCGCGACATCTGTTAATCTTGGGTTTATTTCAATTTCTTTTTCTCTTTTTTTAAACAGATGACTCTGCTTAAATCAACACTTGGTTTCCATTAGGCAGATAGAAGGTGATTCACTTAGTACCATGTGTATCTTTATCTAGTTAAGTCCTAATAGCCTTAATCTATCAAGGAAGCTGGTGTGATTAACAGCACTAAAGGCTTTGTCAGATGCTTCACCTAATAAATATCGCCCTTTGTCCAACTATAGAAAAGGAGTGAGAAAAAATATGTTGTGATTCCAACCTATAAATGTGTACAGCCTCATAAATAGTCTAAAAGCATCCCTATTAAAAAAAAAAAATGTTGACAGCAGAAATTGCATCCACATATAAGTCTGTGTTTGTACACGTCTACCAATCCAAGCGTGGGTTGGCTCATTGCCCTGCCTGGGCTGTCCTTATGCTGTTTGATCATTTCATGATGGAGCCACCATTTGTGTGTGATTTTTCCTCCTGTTCACTTGAGCTTTGTGCAGGTTCTTCGACAGTTCTTTGTCTCTGGTTGTCATAGCTTATCTATCCCAGGGTAGTTGGATGTATTAGTTGTGCCATTCCAGTTAATGTTGGCAACAGAGACATCTGACTTGGCTTGATGATCATGTATGATAATCCTGCCAAATGAGACAGTCAAAACAAAAACCCCATGAGTAAAATATATTCAAAAAGTCAGCTTGAGTGGAGGTGGGGTCCTTGCTTCATCATAGCTGAAGCTTTCTGGAAACTTTCCAGTTGTGCCAGCAGTGTCTTTGATCACATGCTGTGGTCGTCAGGGGACTGAAGAAAGCCTTTCTTCTGCTACTCCCATGTTTCTAGAGAGTTTCAACCACAGGAATTTTACAAGAGAACACCTTAGAAAGGAAATGGGCAAGGATAGTTTTTACTACTTCTCAAAAAGAGACGGGCTGAGCCATAATAATAATCCTGAATCCTGTACCTCTTTGTTTGCTTCATGTTACGTAAGGGAGTTTTAGCCAAGCTTTGAGGTCAAATAATCAGTCCCATGGAGACGTTGCCATAAACTCTCAGCAGAATTTTGGTAGCAGAAGCGACTGGGGAGGAACACAGTGAGGCAAAGCAGCAGTGGTTTCTGCTATAGCACAAACTTCATACTCCTCCTTGTACTGGAGGCATGCTGGCCCGAGGCCCAGAGATCCATCTAGCAGCACTTGGGTGGCACTGCATCCATCCACACATGGCTCGTTAGCATGGCCATGATACTTTGAAAGGTTTTAGCACAGGCAGCACTGGTTCAGCTACCTTTGCAGAACACTTTTGATTGTAGCAGACTTGACACGATGCTCACAGTGAATGGGTCATACATAGGCTGCTCCAAGGTACTGGTTGACAAAGCTGGTTTGGAATCCAAGCCCTCTGAATGTCTGTGCAGAGGAATCTCTGACTCTCATGGCAGCTAGTAAAAAAAGCAGTGAAAAGTAATTTCCATTGCATAGTGAAAGGGGAAGAGGAGGGTCAGTTAATGGTGCTACACTTGAGAATTTAAAGGGCAGTGATTCCTACAAACAGGTCAGCTTCATTTTTTGTGTGCACTGGCTGCACAATTTCAGTGAAAAATCAATTACAGATCATTATACAACCCTGAAACAGAATTGAGAGGGGGGTTTTCTTGGTTTGGAGTGAGGTTTTTGGTTATGAGTAGTTGTGGTAAACCCAGAGAGCCCAACTTGATGTATACGCTTTTGTGGCAAGTCCAAACAATCACTTTCCTTCTTTTCTGCTGTCCCTTTGATATTTATTATCGGTGACCAACACAAGCCAGCTGTCATTCAATGCAGAGATGGCCGCTGTAATAAAAACCTGACCAAGTGGGGTGCACATGCATAGCAGTCGTTTACAAAGGCTTCACTGATTTTGATGGCATCTTTTCTTTCCACTGCTGGTAGAAGGGCTGCGAGATGAGAGGAGGAAAGCAGCAGCCTTTACAACGTCATTTTTATTGTATGGCTTATCTGAAGGTATTAAATTAGGACACAAGTAAATTCATTAGATACACCAGTGACTGCTGCATTTATATTATGATTCAAAGAGCTACATGTTAGAGGAGTGTGAATTATACAGCAAAACAAAGCCCTAAAAACAATGGACCTTAACTTTTTGGCACTGAAGTTCCCCATCCACACCCTGCATACACCTCCCTGAGAGAGGCTCGTGCTAATTAAAAACTGGGAAGCAAACAAGTTTTCAACTGAGAAGTGCACCAGAAAAACTTAGAGAAAAATGAATTGTTCTGTCTTCAGAGGCACAGAGATGCATTCAGGGGGTTGAAGTCTTGGGGATCTATGGCCTCTTTGCAGTGTGGAACCACTTATGATGTAATGGCATGGGTCTAGCCTCCACTTGATAACAATTTAAGTTCACTTTTCTCTGCAGCTGCCTTGTATTTCTCCACAGCTTTGACCTGTACCGTAACCTTGAATAGGCATCTTCACACCTTTTGGCTTCTGCTCCTGGGTAAAGCCTGAGGTGCTCATCTGGGCTGCAAGATCTCTGAACACCAGCATTGTTGTGTGCTTAGACAGGACTTTTCTGTTTTCCAGTGGTGCTGGAACTTGGATAGTATCAGTGCCAAACAGTAAACCGGTATTCTAGCCCAGAAGATTTGTGTGTTACAGATGCCTAGGCTTTTAAACATAAAAATGATGTAAATACAGCAGTGACAAATCAAAACGTAGGGTTTTTTCTATGATAGCTAAATAGCTAGTAGACAGCTAGTAAAAAAAAGTAAAATTCAGAAATTGTCATACTAAAAAATGGATTAATACATATTTTTCTATGATTGTATTGAAGAAAAAAAAAACAACTCAGGAACACTCAGAAATGCTTTCTTTTTAGGCCACAGGTGGAAAAGTGTAGGAACAGTACCAATATTTTAGTCGGCAGAGCATCCAGGAAGCCCTTGGAAGAATCTGGTGCACATCAGTTTGAGAGGCAGCTAGATCATTTTTTGAAGTGATCTAGGAAAGTTAACACAAATTGAAGGTGGTATGAAGGTAAGGGCAGAGACTCGTTTAATTAAGGATGAAATTGTATTAGTTAAGCTCAGCTGGCAATTACCAGGCAGTAACTCATGGAATGGGGATCTCCTCTCCTTCCTCTGCCGTTTCTCTATCTTCCTCTCACTGCTGAACAGCTCAGAGCGTGTCTCCTCGCTGTGTTAGTCAGTGCTTGGATTGAGTCCTGTGACATCTATGAACTTGCAGCAGCTTGCACCTTGCTTCTAACCTGGATCCCCGAGCAGCTGGAGGGCATTGTAAAAAAGCCTCAATGGTGCCAACAAATCAAAATTCCTTTCCAGTTTGAAAAAAAAATTGTCTGGTAAAGTGTCAGAGCACATCCAAAAGCTCCTTGGGTGTTGTCCTGGCCCTCAGCAATGCAGGAGGTAGAAGGCAACGTTGGCAGTGTGCAAGAGGGCTCTCTCTGGCAGGACAACGTGTATGCATGTACATACAGACTGCTTAGAGAATGGTAAGCTTTTCTGAGCCCGGCTTTAAACCCCAAAGAAGCAGAAGTCCTTTTACAATGCAAAGCCCCTTTTTCTTCTGCTTTATCATAGAAAATCCCCCTCTCCATTGAAACAGAGAACTTTGCACTCCATAGGAAAAAATAATGAGGATTATTATAAATGACTCAGGTTATTTCCACCCTTCTCATGGGCTTTCTTTCAGTTCATCATAGGCTTGTTTAGTACCGAAGTGAAGCCGTGAGATACACACACTGAGCAGAAATAAAAGTTGGGCTTTTTTTGCAGCCGTGAAGCTCATCGCTTGGCTCGCTGCTGCAGGCATCTGCAGACACCTTGGACCGTAGGGCAGTAGTGTCACAGCTTTGGAGGGCCAGCTATTCTAAATCATGGTAGTGACACAGTACGCATGCTTTCTTTCAAAAAGCCTGGGCAGGCCACGCTCAGTTGATTTTCTTGGCATACTACGTACCTATGATTTTGTCATGTGTTTTGTAATGTAGGTATCTGGGCATAGAACCAAAAAGCTCCGCTGAATATATAAAATTTTCTTTTTAAAAGAAGAACACAACAACAAACACAGTCTTTGATTTTAGACTGATTATATGCCTTTAACAGCTATAGATGTTTAGGAACAAAAAAAGTTACTGGGAGAAAAAAGGAAAAAGAAATGTTATGATTGTGGGGGAAGTTTTGAGGGTTTTTCTTCTCAAGACTATCCAAGTGTTTTGTTAGTGAATTTTTTTTACCGTGATTTTAGTTCTCAACTAGTGTGCTTACAGTGACTGGGTTACTCGGGACAGCTAGAAATAAATAATAAGCTTTGATGAAAAACCCAAAAAGCCATTTGTGTGCTGTAGTAGTGGTCAGCTGACTGACTTATGCATGGACACTGTTTATTCTGTGTCCGTTTTCATTCTTTGTGCTGCTAACGGAAGCAGAGTCACGATAGGAGGATCTAGGTCTGTTGCTCCCCATTTCATCTCCCCATAGCCTGGTTTTCAAAGGTGGTGGCAGACGCTAGGTACTCAGCATCACTGTAAAAATCAGCCTCTATCCCTCCTCTGGAAAAGAATATAAAGCCGTGTTGCCAGCACACGCTTGGAGAGGCAGCTGCTGTTCACACTGAACATCAGAAGAGCTAAACTCACCTTGCTAATCTCTATGAAAACAGAAAACAAGGTTCTTGCAGTCGGGAATAATGTGTAATTAACCTTATGATAATAGCATGGAATGCATAAGCATGGATAGCTGTATCAGGCTCCATTAAATACAAACAGGAGACTTGAATTCAACTGGAAAATAGCTGAGAGACCTGCTTGTCTGTTCTATGCATTGTACGAAACTGGTGAATGCTACCTGTGCTTTAAGGGATGAGGCTGAGGAAGAGTGTCTCCTGCTAATAAGCTTTCCTTTCCCTGTCTAGATACAGGAAACTGCCCAGCAGAAAAAAAAAAGCAGGTGAGGTGGAGTTGACTAGTGAGTTTTTATTTACATATTTTTGCTAGGCGTCCATCACTGCAGTACTGGAGTATTACAGATGAGAACTTTTTGTGCATGTGACTGAGCGGGGATCTCATCCACACTTATAAACACTTAAAGGGTGGATGTCAGGAAGATGGGGCCACTCTTTTTTCTGTGGTGCCCAGTGACAGGATAAGAGGGAATGGAAATAAACTTTCTCTCAGGAAGCTCCATCTAAACATGAGGAGGAACTTCTTTACTTTGAGGGTGGCAGAGGACTGGAACAGGCTGCCCAGAGACATGGTGGAGTCTCCATCTCTGGAGACATTCAAAACCCGCCTGGATGCTGTCCTGTGCAACCTGCTCTAGTTGGCCCTGCTCTGGCAGGGGGCTTGGACTAGACGATCTCCAGAGGTCCCTTCCAACCCTACCACTCTGTGATTCTGTGTGTTATTTGGTCATCCCATTGTTGGCTTTTCCCCACAATGGGGTACACTGCATCCTTTTTTTCCCACCTTCCTTTTCACCTCAGACTTGTCCATTCCCTGTGACTGCTGGTGGTGATGCCTTCCCTAAGTGCTCGGATTTGCCTGCTTCTGTCAAAGACTTTCTGATCTTATCCTTGTTTACCAGAGGCAAGGCGAAATTAGCTTGGGTTTGGTTCATGGTAGTCTGTAGACCTAAAGCCCTTCCAAGAGCATGTTCTGTTTCCAGACAAGAGGATTTGATTTCAGAAAATTAGTCTCTGTAGCTAGTTGTAGGGAGGCGGATTGGTTAAAGTTTACAACCTCTTTTTGTTTAGCTTTTGGAACAGTGCCATGGAGTCTCCGGTTTCTTGTATAAAGAGAGATCTGTATTTGCTCAGAAGGTAACCAGGCAAGGTACATGAAGGCTACAGGGTGAATGGCCCTTTCAACAATGAAATCAGTTTGCGGTCTTTATGATCTCCAGAGTGCCTTCTCTCAAGACAGCTTTGAGCAGGCAAAACTCCTAAAAACTTCAGGGGGGCAAAATAACCACCCTTGAACAAAACAAAACTTCAGAATATACTCAACAGGAAGACATTTCCTGCAGATCCGACGATCCTTAAGAAGTTTGCTGGCTCTCGGGGAACTTTGGTTCTCTTAGGTGCTTTGGTTGCTTGTGTGCATACCCCTGGGGAATGGCATCTCATGCAAAATATCTTGATGCGCTGTTGTTCTGGGGGTAAATGGACTGATGAGCCTTGAGTCTGCTTAAGTAGTTATTCCTGCAAATATAGGGTTCACCTCACTCCCATCTTCCTGAAATTGAAAGTGTCCCTCTACAATTTCTAAATCACATTCATACATTACTCCAGGGTACAGAAACTTTGCCTCAGGTGGAATAAAACACAGGAAAAAAACAACCCATGCTTGTAGAAACATTGCATTCCAGTAAGAACTTAGAGTTTCGTTGGGACAGATGCAGTAGTGAAGCTCTGTGGTTTTGTAACCTCATTTTCCTGATTTCACCAAATTAGTGAAGAAATGCATCTCCTGTTTTTGTTTGCTCATTTATCTGTTGGTGCATTGCAACCTTTCAGTAAGTTTCCAGTTGCATGCTACTTGATTCTTTTTTGGTGTAATTTACAGAACAAAGTCCATCAAGAAGAAAATAAAGTGCTAGGAATCTGATTTTGGCCATATTTCCACATGGTCTGGAGCAGTTTGCAAATTGTCTCGATGTGTGTAAGCTCATCCTTGGGTATCAGCAAGTTAACTCCACCAGTGCAGTTGTCTAAACTTTGCCATTTATAGTATGTTTCTTTAAAATGTTAGAAAACTTGATGTTTCACTGTTCCTGAGCACCATGCATCTCTTCCACCATCTGCTGCTACTCGGAAAACATCACCAAATTAATGATGGTTTATTTAGCAAAATCATAGAAGCCCCAGTATTTTTTGAGTATTTGCGGGACCTTGGTTTTGTTAAAACCATGAGGCTAAGGCCTGAATTAATTCCATGCAATTTTAGGCATTGGAACCACAGCACTAAAATCCACTTCCAGGCGGGTGAGAAAGACTTTATCCTCCAGACAGCTTCCATAGAGCAGGTGGGTGAATCCAGGGCTTGCCAGGTGTCTTTGCGAGGTCCTGGCAATTTCTTGCTTTTGCTCCTATTACAAGTTGGTCCATTCTGAGTTGGATTTATGCAGGGATATCCATAGGTGGTAGGTCTTGCAATGAATGCCTCTGGAATGGTTATTCCAGAAGTAACCACTTCTTGGGCTCTTTTTCTCTCAACTCCTGGTTTTCTAAAAGTGCATCTGATACAAATGTGATTGAATATATGTCTTTAAACAATTGGGCCGGAGAAGCACAAGCTGTGGGGGAGAAAGAGCTGTGTTTTCCCTGATCTTGATTGGTTTTTATTTTTACGGAATACAAATTATTTTTTGTTCTCTGCTTAAGCTAAGCAAGAAATAAGTATAAAGTCTAGTTCACTAAGCATGCAAGGTGATGGCAAGCAGTGTAGAATAGTCCTCTTCTGGCAACAATGGGCTGTTGTTCGGTATCCTCACACAGGTTAACCGCAGAGCTGCTCCTGAGATTCCTTCTGATTTATGATGACATTGCTGGCAACGACCGAAAGCTCTCTAGCAGCGCTTTCCACAGTGCTGTGTCAGCAGTTTCTTATATACACACACACACTCTTAATACACATATTTATAGCAGAGAATTCTGACCCAATTCTAGTATTCATCCTGTTTTTCTTTGCACTTAAGTGATGTTTATTCAGCAATAATGTATCTACCTACATCTCTGGTTGCAAGTTTAGTGTCTGTTCCAATTATGAAACTGTACTAGTCAGAACAGCCCTGGGAAATGAATTATATTGATCTTCTGTTGCAAGTGCCTTGCTAGGAGGAATTCCCTGGGAGAGGAAGAGGCAAGTAACTCGGTTTCTGGGATGATACAACTTGTGTCAATAAAGCATATAAAATGTTATCAGAGAAATGGCTGTGAATTCAAATACACAATAATTGTAACACAATTTAAAATAGAATTTGCCATCAGAACACTGCTTTGCTGTGTTTGAAAGGTATGTCTTTTTAAAAGACTTTTCTTTCTATTTTCTGCCAGATTTGACGTCTTGTACTGTGTTCTCCGCAATGATTTGGCCTCAAGTTGCACCTGGGGAGGTTTAGGTTGGATATTAGGAAAAATTTATTCACTTGAAGGGTTGTCCAGGCCTGGCCCAGGCTGCCCAGGGCAGTGGTGGAGTCCCCATCCCTGGAGGGGCTTCAAAGCCGTGGAGATGTGGTGCTGAGGGACATGGTTTAGTGGTAGCCTGACAGTGCTGGATTAGTGGTTGGACTCAGTGATTGAATCCAGCCAAAAAGATTCTATGATTCTACAATGTTTTTCTAGATCTTTTTGTCTTCTGAAGCCCTGAGGCCTGGAAGCTGATTTGTGTTACTCTTTCCAGCCTTCACTCATGTTTATCATCTGATTTCTCTACCCAGGCTCACCTCTGCCATAACCTTTTTTCAGGTGCTTCCCACTCCATCCTTATGTGTTTTTATTCTTGTTTGAGTTTGAATCAGAGGGTTTTTTTCTGTATTGTCTTGGCTCAGACAAGATTAGTTGGCAGTGCTGGGAAAGTTTCCTGCACTCATCTGTAATCTCCATCTTGGCGTAACCCACACCAGACCTGAGTATCACACAGAGTGACGGTCCTGGGGTTTTGATGCTTGGCAGCACGGTCTAACCAACTGCTCAGGGATGTTTGCTGCTGGAATCTCTGTACTGGGAAGGTAAAACCTGCCATTTTCCAAACAGTAATCCTGTACTTTTCACATGTTCAGCAAGAAAGCATATCCTTTGTCCAAAATGTTGTCTTATCAGAATTAAGGTTTCTGCTTCAGAAGATGGAGGGCTAGAGCTTTCCTAAAAAGTTTCCCTGTGTTGGGTTTTTTTTTTTACATAAATTCTTTTTTTTTCTTGACATCTCTCTTAGACAAGTCAATTAATTTGTCTGAAATTTCCCAGAGACTTTGAGGCAGGTATTCAGCATTAAAAAAATCAGGCCCAAGTGTTGTACTTTGGCAGAATTACTGAAGAGCTATCATCTAACGGGAAGCATGGGATAGACTATACAACTGCTAGTGTATTAGTAACAACTGGTCTTATTACCTGAGTGAACATCTGACCCAATTTATAACTCTAAATATATATATTTTGATTGTGATTATAAAACCTTTTGCAGTTGAGTGTGTGTCAAACGCAAACTGAGTGAGGAGATGCAATGCCCTCTTAGGGATTTGATTTTATGACCCTAGATAGTGAGTTTGCTTGTCTTCTAAGGCCTCTGCTTCAAAGGAAGGTGAGCTGAGCTGGAATTCGAAAGCAAAGGGGAAGCCAGGAGATAAAAGAGATAAAGACAAACTTGCCTTGTGCTACTGTTATGGGTACCTTTACAACGGTTCATCTGAGTAAAATTGCCAGGCTTTTTCCTCAGTATTAATGATGATGTTGCAATACCCTGGCACTTAAAAGCCAGTCAGCCGTTTCAAAGATTTGTTTTTGCTCTACCTTCCTGTGCGTGACTCATTAAAGTCAATAGGGCTACAAGCCCAATAGAAAAACAGGGCAGTAAGTTTCTAGAGCTGGCTCTGAAAAGCACCAGGAGCTGTATTTAACCCTTAATCTAAGGGAGAGGTGCTTTTCTTTACATACTTCCCTGAAACATGAAAAAATAAAAATGGGCACGAATGACAAAACTTAGCAGAGGCAGGGAGCAGGCATTAGGACAACACAGAATTGCTTGGCATTTGCTTGCGAGTCTGGCCGAACCGCAAGTGAACAGCTACTGGTTTAACGATGCTGCTGTGACCCACTGGACTGCACTGACCTTTGCTGTACCAGGTTGTGTTCTCCAGCTTAAGCTGTAGCACGTTTCAAGGTTATTTGCTCATTGTAAAAAATATTTTGTTTGAAAAAGACTGTTTCCAAATTTAACGTTGCACGCTTGGCTTTAATTCATCAAGGTACTTAAGTGCATGCCATGTGTAAGTGTGAACGATTACTGTCCCCTTCGCTTGGAAGCACTATTGCTTCAGATTTATATTCTGCTCAAGTAGCTCATTGAACAAAAGTCCTCATTCGTAGTTAAGTTTCCTTTTTTTCCCCCGAACTTTAAAAACAACTGTGACTTTATTGTTTTAAGACGCTTTCAGCTTTTACAAGAGTTGAATCACGACTGCTGTAGCTTTTTTGTCTCTGTATGTATAAATCCTGCTTAGTGTGTGAAAGCAGAGGGCTCTAACCACATGCCCTAAAATCCATGTACAGCTAGAAATTTTACCTTCTTTATCTCCAGGGATAGGGACTAGACAATTTGCCAGGGCAAAAACTGCAGATTCCCAAAGATCAGATCACGGCAGTGAAATCAGGGCTAAACAACTTCAGAAGCTCACTTTATGTGCCAGTAAGTTACACGTTATAGTGCTGACTGCTGAAAAGCAGCAGAGTCCCACGTGCCCCATTCATTTATGCAGGACTCATGGGATTTCCCTCCAGCCCTTTGCTCCTTTTCAGCAGTCAGCACTGTTGTATAGTATTTAGGAAGTCACTGATAAATCTCACATGGCAGTACAGATTAGTGGAAACAGGGTATGATTAGAGCTGGAAGTGCTTTTGAGACGTTTGCGAGGTAGATCCATGTGTAATTTCTCTTGATTTATGCAATGAAAAAGTCTTATCACACCTTACCATAGGAACAGGTCGTTCATAGTGAAACTAACTGTGAAGTCTGCTTAGAAAAAAATCAGTTATGAAAGTAAGAGAGCTGCTGCTTCTTGGGTGTGTAGGGAGGAATGATGGGTTTTAGGCATCAGGAAAGCCCAGAAGACCTGCATGGGAGCTGCTCCCTCACAGTATTTTTCACAGTACATCAATTCAGAGTGAAATGTGGGCATCTTCCAATGTGTCTGTCGCAGGCAGCAAACCTGGAAGTTAACTGGGTGTTTCCCATGGCTGCAGAGAGGTGGGATGTGGTGTGAACTCCTCTCAGTGCTGCCACGTTTGGCTGGCTAGAACAGCTCCAAATGCTGCCTGTAGCATCCCCGGTCTGGGTCTCTCACCGCGCGTTGTGTCGGGAGCCTAAACACTGAAGTCAAACTGCAGGCTCCCTATGTAAAGGCTGGGGGTTCTGACACTAGATTTGGCAAGGCCCAAGTCTACCAAGTCTTTATTATATGGGTGCATCAAATCTCTGTGTAATAGGTAATGGGATATTTGCTTCCTTCTGCTTAGTGCTTGCTTTGTTTATTTTAAACCAAGAAGTTCTTTGCAGCTGGCTCAACAGCATGCATTTCATGGCTGATAACCCTCTTGGTTCTACTCCCAGTAGCTGATGATATGTATAAAACTGGAAGAGAGAGTCCAAAACTTTAAGTTGTTTCCATACTCCTACCATTTGGTGAGCTGAATGCACTGGTGGACTTGTGCAGAGGTCGGAGAAGCAGCACAAGGCACGGAGTGTGACTTGTCAGGCACCCCCAGAACACTCTTTTGCCAAAAAGACAAGGTTCCTTCAGCGTCTTCGTTTGAAAGATACAACCCACAAAGCCTTGAAAGACTAAAAACTAAGAACAATAGTAATTACTGATATAAAGTGTGAAATTCTGCCTTTAATGTGATTATATCAATAGCTGTCACTCCTTCCTAGGCCAAATGTGCCGTCTCCTTCCATTGTTTCCGATGAAAGCGCTCATCTGTGTGCTTGTGCATAACCTGGCATTTCTCCCAGCTGTTCCCCAGATAACATTGGGTGTTTTCTGCAAGCAGAGTAATTGCTTGTCCATCAAGAATAGTTTGTTAAATACCAAGGAGGAGCTGTGACGCTGAGTATTTTCCACTGGATATTATTACACGTACAATTTAACTGCACAACCTCTGATCTTTTATAGGTGTCTTAGTCGAACAAGAGGGATAGGAGAGAAAGTACAACTAACTTCCTAAGTGCTGACAAAGTCTCCAGTTATGCATGGAATGGGAGTTACTTCAGGAAGGGAGAATTTCCATTTTTACAGGGTGGCTCCAAGGGCAGTGCTTCTGCCGTCTTCCCTGCCCCGCCGTCACTTTGATTTAAAGGAACTTAAGTACATCCATGATTGCCTTGAGCCCCACTTCAGTTCACATCAAAGTGTGTGGAAAAACTGCCAATTAACTTTAAGGTTGTAGGATCATGACCTCGCTTCTAAGATCAGAAGTAGGATCACAAGTAGCAAGTTAGGCAATGTTACACTTCAGGATGGTAGCACCTATAGAGCCAGTAAGTTTCAGTGACCTGTTCCTGAGGGGAACCAAACACTGATTATAAATGTGTAGGTAATTATGCTTGGGAGAAATCTCATTACATTTTTCATAATTTCAGATTATTTTTAGATTTTCTTCCAAAAGCTATTTGAGAATTTTGTGCAAGAAAGCTTTAGTATGGTACTTTCCCAGAAAAAAAAAATAATTTGTAAAAATACATTTTGCGATGTATATTTTATATTTGTAAAAGTACGTTTTGGCTGAAGTGCTTAAGTTTCATTTGAGAAATCAGTCTAAAATTCTGATGACCAGGGAATGCTGCCCACTGCTTAAGCACTATTTAAAACATCTCGGGAGGTCAATGAAGCTTGTGCTGGTACGTGCAGATGAACTACGGCATTATCTAACTGCAGTTTGCAGGGCACATCTTCTTTCTTCCATCCCATCAAGTTCCCTACTGGATTAAGACCCTATAAAGTTCTATGCTTAGGGGACTTCTGTGCCATAGGGCTGGTTGGTTGGGTGCGTTACAGGGAATGTGTTTTAGGTAAAGAGCGTGGCCCATCTGGAAGGGTGGGAAGGTTTGACCACCTGAACTGTTTTTGCCGTGGGAGAGCTCTGCTGCTGCAGGTGGACATCATGGTGTGTTGATTTGCTTGATGGTAGAGAGGCTTTACAAAGGGGTCTGGCCACCCTGGATTGGTGGGCTGAGGCCAGTGGTCTGAGGTTCCACAATACCAAGTGCTGGGTCCTGCACTCAGATCACAACAACCCCTTGCAATGCTCCAGGTTTGGGGAAGAGTGCCTGGAAACTGCCTGATGGAAAAGAACCTGGGGGTGTTTGTCAACTGGCAGCTGAATATGAGCCAGCGGTGAGCCCAGGTGGCCGTGAAGGCCACCAGCATCTTGGCTTGGATCAGCACTAGTGAGGCCAGCAGGACTAGGGCAGGGATCATCCCTGTGGACTGGGCACTGGGGAGGCTGCACCTCAAATACTGGGTTCAGTTTTGGGCCCCTCACTACAAGAAGGACATTGAGGGGATGGAGCGTGTCCAAAGAAGAGTCAGTCTATTCTCTCAAGTAACAAGCAATAGGACAAGAAACAGCCTCACATTGGGCCAGGGGGGACCTGGGTTGGATATTGGGAAAAATTTCTTCACCTAAAGAGTTGTCAAGGGCTGGCCCAGGCTGCCCAGGGCATTGGTGGAGTCCCCATCCCTGGAAGGGTTTCAAAGCCATGTAGATGTGGTGCTGAGGGACATGGTTTGGTGATGACCTGGTAGCGCTGGGTTAATGGTTGGACTCAGTGATCTTGAAAGTCTCTTCTAACCAAAATGATTCTATGGCCAGACATTGCATAGAATCAATCTCAGAATAGTATTTTGACAATGTCTGTTTTACTCACTCAAAAAGCAGTTTGGATTCACGTACAGAACTGTGGCACTTTGTTTTTTGTCCTGAGGTGTACTTCAACCATAAGATAAATTCATTGATAGACTTTTTACCCCATGGGAATTGTTGTGAGGAGACTTGTGGGCATTTCTGTGCAAGCATGAGAGCTGCAAGAGTTAGCGGCACCTTTTTCAAACCCTTATGCCGCTGTCTTGTGCACAAGCTGCTTTTACCAGAGGAGGTGCAACACCACTTGGAAAGTGTTGGTTTCTTTGGCGTTGCACGGTGCTAACATCAAAAAGTCCCTCGCTTGGGCTTGATGTGCTTTTCATTAAAGCTCCTTGGAGGTCAAACGGTGCCAGACTGGGTCCCAGAGGTGCAGAGCAGGGAACAGAAGAACTCTATCAAGTTTACACGACACAGAAACACTTTCTGCATATGGCTTCGCGCAGAATACTCACTTTGAAATATTTTTTCCTCACATAAAAATCACAGGGGTTTTGGTTGTTTGTTGTTTTTTTTTTTTCAAAGTGCAATGACTTCTAAGGAGCTGTGTGATTTATTGTTTGTCCTGTACTTTTCCTTTGCTTTATAGAATATTTAATTAGCAAAGGTCCTTCTGTTACTGTGCCTTTTGAAACAAGTTCAGGATCCCTCTGACAGCTGCCATTTTTTACACCCTGATACCATTACCTGCAGCAAATCTCCACTGCTCGAGCTTGCTTTCCTCTGATCCTACTCAGTCACGAAAGGGGCTGGAGTCTCCCAGCCTAGTCCTTACCTTGTCTGCTCTTTTCTTTTCTTTTTGAGGAAGCCAGATGGTGCGTGCCACGTGTAATTTGTGTCAAAACTAGTTAATACTGAACTGCTGCAGCTTTTTTTTTTTTTCTATAAATGTGGTGGATCTCATCTCGTAACAGTTGATGTATTTCACAGCTGGTTTGGGTAAAGGACAGTAAGTGTCCTCTGAGCGAAAGAAGCAGGTATTTGGTCACAGAGACTCAATACAGTAAGACAGGTCTATCTCATGCTATCACTATACACATGATGATTACCTCAGTACGGTTAACATTAATTTCCTTCTGTGATACCGACAAGGATCGTTTTCCTGAGAGCTGGAAGGAGATGCTGCTTTTCTTCCCCTCTGGCACCTCAGTAGTTATTTAGTATCTGCATTGTTAGCAACAGCACAAGGCATAAAAGAGATTTGTTTCCATTGGGAAAAAAAAAAAATCTATGAAATTAAGCTTTGTTTTCATTAAATCTATTTTTTGGGTCCATAGCATGATGGATGACAACTAATTCCAATGCAGCTGAAAAAGTAATTTTAAAAGACAGCGAACTGCAACAAAGGCTAAAGCTTGGGTGGGACACGTGGTCGGCTTCGTGGCCGAAGTTGCGTAAAGGAGCAGGATATTTGTACATGACAGCATCTTTGTCAGAGGGAAAAGGCAGGAAGATTAAATAGAGTGGATGTTACAACATGTGTTTAATGTACTAAAGTAGGCTTGTTGCCTCAGTAGCATATACTTTGATGAGAAGAATTTGAGATCATCTCAGATGATAGAAGGTGAAATGTTCATGGCAGAGACTACAAAGCAGCAACGTTTCTTTTGCAGGTGCTTGAGCATCAGTGTTTATTAGTCATATATCACAGGAAAATCCATTTTGGTAACGTAAATAACTGATTGGATGTTCACAAAAGCAGATTAAAGTTATAAAATCAAGATGTTGATTGTAGCATTGCTCTGTGGTACATCTAATGTACTTTTCAGTCTGAATGGAGGTATTGATGTTTTTTAGTTTGCCCTATCTACACTTAATTAGATGAAACACATTATAATTTTTTGTGCAAGGTTACATCATCTCAATTTTATAAAAGATAAAGAGCCCATAGAGTTGTATTGGGCTGCTGTGTATTTAAGACATTTTTTTTTTACCAGTATCTGCATTATAGGCAAACACAGAACATTAAATTAATTGGTCTTGCAAGATGCCAGTGATTCCTTTTCTCTGATTATCAAAAAAGTGGGGGTTTTTTCCCTGCCTAATCTGTTTCCAGAAAAAAAACCTCTCCAGTTCTATCTGTCCTGTGAAGTTGGCCGCAGAAGTTGTAATGGGATTAAAAAACCCAGCCCAGTAGGACGCTGTGTCACTGGTGGAACAGGCTCTGAAATCGCTCCAGAGGGGATGGCAGGCTGCTTGCCATCCTTCAACAACTTGTTATTGAAAAAGGTGTCTTATTTGCCCAAAAGAGGAAAAGAAATTCACGGTATTCATTGGTCACCAATGTTTATAAAAATAGGACCTTGAAAAGTCAGTGTGTGTTTGACCTTTGACTTGCAGAAAATTCCTGGCAGCTTTGTTCAACCAAAGGACTATTGATGCTGGGCGTAGGATGTGTTCTGAGGTTCAGCTGTGATACCACAAAATATCAGGAGTCACTAGAAAATTATTCAAATTCAGATGAAGTAAATGAGCAAAACACCACGGTAGAATTCAATGTCTATGTGAAATTTGTCAAAAGGTCCCTCAGAGCTGGTGGTTACATCTACATGGAACTGGCAGAACCTGTGGGTACCTTGTGCAGATTGCTGCATTTATCTGCATATATTTTTATAAAGTATATATATATAAACCTTATATATGCATGTTCATATTTATTTCAAGAATTGAATTGAGAACATTTGTGAGGGATGAAATTAGATCTTGCTTCCAAAAAATCTGTTTTTAAATCTCACAGCTTTGTTATGGTAGTATGTTTTATGTTACATGAATTACGTCCTTTAATGTGAATATCTGGAAGATACATTCACCATCGGATTTAACTTGCCTTTTGGAATGTCCACAGAAAAAGGATCAGCGGAGCAGTAATAAAAGCCAGGCATTTAGTAAATTTTTTTCCTGACACATCTGTGAGCAGTAAAGAGACACAGGGTTTCACCAGCCCTGAACATTCAACCATAAGTGAAACTACAACTGCAGAAACAACAGCGCTGTGAAAACATTCACTGAACTGCCACAAAACTCTCTACTTACTACTGAAATCCTTAGATAAATATTGAGTGAAATTTTTTATTGCAAGGCATGGCAAAGGAAAACAAACACACTTTCATATCCCCTTTTTCCGCCTCGGCGGTACATCAGGTGACAGGAGGCATGCTAATGGAAGGTGGTTTTTAAAGGCTTGTTTCCAGGCTCTGCGTTGCTACAGGTGCATCTCTCCTGGGGGCAGCGGGAACGAAGGACTGAGGTCCTCGACACAGCAACGGAAAATATCCTGAATATACAGAATCTGTAGATGTGGCCACATACAGCTCCTGTGTCTTTAGCTTAGCATCACAGACGTTGACAAGTTAATTTAAAGATTGGGTCTGTTTTGTGTTTGGACAGGATTAGAGAAGGATGTTTCTAAGAGAGGCATTAAAAGATGCAGACATCCCCTCAGTGTGTAAGGCTGCAGTTCTGCATGCCTCAGTACACGGGGCTTTCACTCCATGGCCTGAGGAATGCTCTGTTACTTATCTTTGGGTGGGGTTTTTCTGCTTGTTTGTTGTTTGGGGTTTTTTTTTTTTCCTGTTTAATCACATCCTCTGAAAATATTTTTGGTATTTCAGACTTGCAGTAAGTTCTTGACTGACACAGGATGAAAATAACATTGCCAAAAAAGAAAAGCCTGTATTGCAATACTGATATTAAAAGGTTTCTTGGTTTTTTTGTTCTGTTAATATTAATTAAACCTGCAGAATCAAATCTGGAGTGGCTCTGCCCATGGAACGGTTATTGTGTTCTTCTGCCTTTGCCCTGGGGAAAGCCAAAGTCTAAGAAAATTACCAGAATGTTGATTCTGTGCCCAGAATGCTTAAATTCACTTAATGCCAGGAAAATCCAGTATATGCATCAGCAGTTGGTCAGATGGTAAAACAGTTAACTGGTTTTCCCAGTGAGATGCATGGCAGAGAGTGGGTTTGATGCAAAGATCTTTGGACAATATCCATTCACACAGTGTGTGAACTCTGGAGCGGACAAGATTTTAGCACAGACTGGAAGCAAGTCGTACAATGGCAGAAAGTAGATCAGGTCAGAAATAGAAAGACAATAAATGTTGTTCCTGTGCATTATGGGTTGGATTTCCAAACAAGTCTGAGGGGCTTAGCTTCTTTGTGGCCGCTGAAAGTGGGAGCGTGGAGGAAGGACGTGGTCTGAGCACCACCTCACAAGCTGTGATGAGCTTCTCTGTCACCTCTGAGTTCAAAACCAAGCGCTGGCCTCCACAAAATTCAACCTCCTTTAGCACTGGGCAGAAAGCTTCTGGCACATGTCCACATTGGGCAAGCCTGGGCAGGTTATAGAAGAGAAAACTCTGCTTGTTCAGGTGGACCCCAGAGAGCTGATCACTGAGGTTTGAAAGGGTCATATTTGTCCTGGTGGCAATGTCACGGAGCCCATGTGATGCACCAGGTCATCTGCTGCTTGCTTTTTGGAATGTTGTTGCTTGTAGCAAGGGCTTGAACCTGAAGTGACTAGTAAGTAGGAATGTAGAAACCGCATCAGCCTGCTTTCTGAGGGAAGAGTATCTTGAGAAGAGGTCCTTCAATATCTCTGGGTCTTTTTGAAGTTCATGGCTGGGGACATGAAATAATTTGACAGTGTTGTTTACTTCAGGAGTAGAATTAATGCATATGCTAGAAACGGAACTAAACTGACACCTTTTCTAGATTTAGCAGCAAATGTTGCCAAGTGGGCCAAAAACTATATGTGTGCCTGAGAGCTGACATGTGTCTATGTAGGCAATACATTTGCAAAACTACTCACGATAATAGGCTCAGTATTTATCATCACAGCAGGGCTAAAGACCAGAGGTAGTACAGGCTGACTGAACTACATGAGCAAGACCCAGTGAACAAACAGGGATTGTTGTGCTCTTCTCACCCAAGGGTATGCTTTGAATCTCTCATTTCTGTCCTCTTTGTCCTCTGTACTAGTCCCTAGTTTCCACGCTCTTGCCTTTCCTTAGCAAACGTGATTTTTCAGGGCTCTGAATACAGCCTGTAGTTTCCTTGGCACCCTGCCTATCTGCAGCATGCAGCCACCAGCCCCTCCATCAGGTTCTTGAGTGTAAGGTCACCTGCCTCCTGGGTTGTTCCTGCTCATCTTGCACTCAAAGGATATAACAGTTGAGTAAAAGTGTGATGACTTGATGAGGAATTCTGCATTAACATTAAGGAAAAATAAAGACCCTGAAGTGAGGTTATATTTTGTTTGGTTTGGATGAAGACAGTAGCTCTATAATGTATTTTTGTTTCTATTTCAGTATTAAGTCTGCCAGAGTATCAGGCTAATTTTGAAGATGTGTAAGCAATTATGTGGTGATGATGGGATAAGTAAAATGTGTGACTAAACTTGTCTGGTCAATAAAAGGAGGGGATGAACTCTTCTCTTTGGTTTCCAGGTAGGTCAAGGAGAAGTAATTGCAGTGTTGCTCAAATTGGAAATCAGAACAGTTGTTTTGGTGTGTTTAATCTCAGCTACACCCAGAGTGTCCTCACAGTGACCTTCCTGCTTGCTTAGGAGTAACAGCCCATCAAAGAGCCAACTGGCCACCATTTTGTTCTGGACTCTTAAATATAGTGCACAATTAGTAACATCAAAGCAACCACTCAAGAAACCAAGGCTAGCCCTACCACCCACACGGAGAGGTTCTGTTGCTCTTACATCTAGCTTCAGGTAATGATGCTGTTTGCTCCTGTGAGGATCCTTCAGCTCACAGCTTCTCTGATGAGAGTAATCTTTAGTTCCAAAAGATTAATCTACCTGAGTGATTCTTCTGTGTTACTGAAGAAAGTTATTCTTGTTCACTGATATCCTAACTTGATTCTGTTCGCTTTCTTGTTTGAATAGGAAACAAAGGTCCATTATTCTGTACTTTCAGCATCCTTATTTTCTTTTCCTAAAGAAAAGCCCTGAATGTGTCTTGAACGGGTCTTCAGGCTCTTCAACAGGAACAAGGGGAGTTAGTTCTGTCATTAACCTGGAATCGTGAATAGTCTATATAGGTTTTCATAGAAGTGCACAAGCACCAGAGTCCAAGGCAAATGTTTTGTTATCAGGCAGCTGAGGTGCCACCTTACCACCCTGAAGTTCGCTTGAACTGGGCAGGGCTGGGTGAGGACCATGAGATTGAATTCCAGCACTGGCTTTGTGGGCAAGTCACTAGGAGAAGAACCTCCTTTTCTTTTCAGTTTGCCTATTGGTGCAAACAAGACAATGAGATTTTCCTCACTTTTGAAGGCACTTGTTGATTTGCAAGTGGGAAGAGCTACCAAAAAAAAGCACCAAATACTTGCTGCTGTTCATCTGTTGAAGCTAGTTTTTAAACTATGCCACTATCAGCAGTTCAGAGCTTTTGAAGGCAAGACTTGTACATTATGGTAGTAATGAAGAATATTTTTGTAGTGTATGAATGAGTTTTATTTTTAGATTAAGAGTAGGTAGATGCAGACATCTGTTAGTGTTTACCGAGAACATGAAAATGAAAGAGATTAAATATTCCCTAGCACTGCACCTACACTGGGAATAGCAAGCCAAAAAGAAACTTCCCAGCTGGTGTGTGGCTCTTCGAGTCCAGGCTGGTTTTAGACTTCTCTGAGATCCAGCAGTCAGACCTCTACGAATATTATGGGATACTCCATATGTGTTCTCCAAAAATTCTCAGATAAACAGGCAAGTGTTACAAGTCAGTGGCAAAAAGCAATACAGTGGCAGTACAAGGCAACTAATTTAGGCTACATGGATTTTATAATGCTTAAAGAACCAAGCTTTAGAAACTTGGACTTTAACAATGCATGACAAAGCCGTAGTCAGGCCACAGCTGGCTGGACATCACTGGCAAAATTCCTGTTTAATTCAACTACCAAAAATAGACCTCAGAGCTGAACACATAAAAACTGAGGCATATTTTCAAAAGCACTATAAAAAGTACTTAATATGAAGTACTCTGTGTTTACTGATCTATCGCTGTTTATCTTTCAAATCTCTCCGTTCTTGTTTCTTCCACTCTTTGGTATACTCAGGAACAAGAAGTAACATTAAACCAACTGATGAATATGTTAAAGCTGCACCTTTTTCCCCTGGTATGGTTATTTCTGGATTCTGTTGCCAATGCAGTTTGCTATTTGACAAACTTGACCTACTTTTCTGGTTCAGCAAACACTAAAAAGGAGGGAAAAGCCATTGAAGTATAAAGATACACCACTTTCACCCACTCATCTCAGGAACACTCTTCCAGCCCAGCTGGTAGCTTGGGAGAGGAAAGACTCCAAGGAGGTGGCCCGGCCCCAGTGGTCCTGCAACCACTGGTGTGGACCTGGAAACTAAACCCTTGTATAACAAGCTTTGTTACCTTTCTGAAATTTTGCATTTAAAAGGGGATTTTTATAGAAAGGAACTTTCTCACTCTTTACCTACAAATCCTTCCAGCTTCCCCTACCAAACATTTAAGGTAGGATGGACTGTCAGAAGACTGTACTGGACACCAAGCCAGTGCTTTCGAGTATATAAAGGAAAAAATGAAAGGTACCTGGCTTGAATGGAGAGGAACAGGGCGGGGAAAAGAAAGGTGGTAGATTTGCAAAGTAAATGCAGCCCTACATAAGTGACCTAAATATAGATGAGTGTTTCATACTCCCTTTTACAAACCTTGTGAAGTTTTGAAAGTACTGAAATACTGAAGTGTTTATTTTTTTAAATGTCTGTTTGCCTGGGTTCAGCCCATCCCTTTCTGTGTGGAGGAGAGCTGCCACCTTGGAGAGGGTGCCCGGCCAAGCCAGCCATGATTCCACCCAGAGGCCGTAATCGCAGGATATAAAATCAACAGGAGTGCTGCACAAGCGTGTGTACATACCCGTCCTCCAAGTGACTTATTTATAGTCTGAGCCTTAATGTCTGTTCATTAAAGTCTCGCAAAAGTCATCATCACCCTGCCCTTCAAGTTATAAAAGTCTATTTAATACACTTTCTCAGAAATCAGCAGCTCTCCGGCCCCCATTATACTGTGCTATGACAAAATCTCAGCTTGGCACTCCTGTAGCTGGGGTTTTGGCGTTATTGTTTTCCCCAGCATCGCCACTCGGGATCGGGGCACAGCTCAGGGGCATTGTTTGTTTTCCGAGTAAGAAAATACAGTAGCGTTTCAGAAAGCGGCTCAGTGCTGGGTTATTGGCTGCAGCGGCGCAGGCTGGAGCATCAGCAGCCGGCACACATAATGCATCACTCTCCTCTTTCACAGCCAGGGAAACGTGAGGAGCAAAAGGGAAAGGTTTTGAAAATGCCCTGCTTGGTTTTTGGTAGGTCTGCTCTAAAGAAAGTAAAATGGCTGGGGATTGGAAGGACTGCGAGGACAAAGAGGCAAAAATGGCTCTCAGATTTTAAATTATTCCAGCAAGTAGCTCTTTTTGCACAGGTACTGAGAAGTGTTTTGGTACCTAAATGCTTTTGAAGTCAGTGGGAGCAGAACACTTAAATACCTTTCAGAAGTTAGTATTAGAGTTCAAGAGAAGGATTTCAGACACATTGAACTTTACCTTGCCTTGCTAGAGCAAATGTGTTGGAAGCTTTTGTCTCAAGGTCAGATTTAGTGATGTCCCTCTTCATTCGTTCAAGTATCCAGCTCCACACCACCGGGAATGGACACTGGGCTGGTGGGATCCTAAACTGGGATGTTGCCTCGGGAATTGTTGGCCAGGACATGTAGCACCATGAAACACCATTACGTGCTACTTTGCCTTTCCTTGAAAGTATACAGAACGGGGTTTTTTGTGAAAGCAGGCAAAGATGTTACTACATGCAGGAAGGAAACTCAGTGTGTGTGTAGGGAGGGTTTTTCCTTGACTCCGTTTCAGTTTATTAATAACATCTTTGTTATTTTTTTGGTAACAGTGACCGGTCCTACATTTCAAGTGGGACAAAAATATCTGGAATGTTATCTCAGTGGCTCCTTTTTATGTTAGTTACAATCCATACTTGAGTACTCTTCCAAGTTTTTTCAGGCTTCTAAATGCCTAGAAGAGTTACTATTAGTTGAGCACAGTGCTCTGCCAGCCATCTGTTGTGGTTTATTTCATTAAATAGCAGTAGGGACCATGTCATACAGAGCAGGGAGAAAAGCTCTGACATAGTAGAATTCATCTCCCAGAGGAACAATGGAGACCCAGAGGCTACATCTTTCTGGACATTTAAAACAGCGCAGACTGAAGTGTGGGAGCTTGTACCACAGGGCATTTTTGCAATCCTGTCTCTGAAACCACAGAGGTCTAAAGTCTTCCTGGTTCTTGGAGGGCAGAAATCAGGGTAATGTCTATAGACCTTTAAGAGTAAGCTACCTATTTGTGGCTTCAGAGCATGCTATTTCCCATAATGAATTTGCATTGCAAATGGAACAACTTGAAATATGTGTCTCCAGGAGAAGTAGACGGAATATACCTTAGGTGTATTTGCATTTCAATAGCACCTGAAATATGTGTTGCAGGTCTTCTGTTTGCATCTGGCTCTCTTGGCTAATCAGAGGCCCAATGCCCAGAGGAATCACTTTTGAAGGGAACAGTTCACAGCTGGGTCATGAGATTAAAACAGCTTCACAGGGACTGACTGATGGAAGACTCGCAGGCAGTTTGGGCTCACGGAGCAGCACGGCGTGTTTCTGTCTCTGAATGATCTGTTCTTTTCTGTTTTACCCAAAGGAATATCATCCTGATGTTTTTTTCTTAAACAACGTTAAGAACACAGTTACAACTGTGCAAATAGTGCTTGATTTCTTCCACTGCGGTACATACACAAGCTTTACTGGGGTCTGGCCCATCTTCCCAACATCTTAGCTGGATCAGGCATAGCAGGTAAAGAACAATTAACATCAAAGTACCAGACAAAACACCTTTAGGAACCTGCAGTTAATCCACAGTATTCAGCAGCCCAGATTGTTGCATTCAGCTGTGACAGTGTCCTGCAGGAACAAAGGAATCGCGTAGCATGTAGGAAAGGCTGATTCAGGTGGTAGCCTAGGAAATTATACTGCTCCGCTGCAAGTCCTAAAGACGTGTTGAGACAAAGAACCAGGGATTGCCAGTGGGCATGTTCATACACAAAAGATACAGAGAATTTTGTTCAGACATGCCTAAGCTCCTTCCAATAATGGCATATGTAAATCTAGTGGGTGTGCTCTGTGCCCATATCACACGTTGTATCTCATATTCAGAAGTGTTTTAGCTTGCTTAGTGTTGATATGATTTAGTTATTTTTTTAAAAAAGGTGACTAGAAACAAGTAGGAGACCAGACCTTCAGTCCAAATCCTTCCTGTCTCTTCGCAAATCATGTCACAGCTTGTTTATTGTCAAGGGCATGTTTCTGAAAGTAATAGCTAAAAATTGTTCATTTCACTTACTATTATCTGCCCAAAATATATATAAATCTGTTAAAATCAAAGTACTTCAAAAATTTTAGCTTTCTGTTTGGTTTTTAGCAACTGATGTTTAATTATTAGGTGCACAGTGTGCTCAGAAATGCTATATAGTACCTATTTCTAATACTTTCCTCAACATAGCGGGACAAATGTTACGGTGCACAGAAATGCCGTGCTTCATCTCTGGGTGTAATCCATTACTACTGATTATCTGTCTTTATTTTGTTCCTGTACTTGGTTACTTCACAGATTCCTTTACTTTGTCCTCATTAGTACCCACAAACACATCCTTCATGAACGTCGCCAGTGTTCTTTGTTATCAAACACAGATGTGAAGAAACCACTGAGATTTTCTTGATTCTTTTTCAGTCATTGGAAATTTCTTTGTTGTTCTTTTTGGTCCTGGTCCAACACTGTAGGAGTTGGTGATTGTCTTTCCACCAGCTTCATTGGGATTTGGATCTTGTCTTTAATAGTTCCACTAAATTCATTTTATTCTCAGCCCTCAAGTATGTCTCAAAGTTATTTTATTTTAAAATTCATTATGATTTGCCATTTGACCTTCATGGATTTTATATATTTTTGAATGCTCTCTTTATATTCCATCAGTTCCTTCTTGTAAAATTCAAACCTTGTTGCAGCCCTTTGCCCATGCGTTCGCTCTCCTGCTCTCTCACTTTTTTTCAGAACTCTGTTTTCACTCAGCTAACAATAAACTACTTATCATCAGTCCTTACAGGGGGCTAGTTTAAGGTTTCCCTCTCCAGAAGGATAGATGTTCCTCCTAAGCCAACTCCACCACCTCTTTTGACTGCATCAAAACTTGTCTACTGCACCTTTTTGCCAGCAAACGTTGACATTTCTGTCATTTAGATTTCGTTCAATCAAATCAGGCATTAAATGTTAGTCTGGCTTTCCACACCTTGCTTAATTATCACCTCATTTATTGGTTCTAACACTGCAGCACAAAAAGGGCTGCAACCAAGACCTGTGCTGGACGGATGCACACAGGCAGGGAAGGAGCAGCCCCTGTTGCAGGGTTGAACCAAACAGGACAGACACGGTGAGAGCAAAAATAAAGTTCCTTCTCAGACAGCTGAAGTGACTGGCAATTCAAAATTAAGTCTTTACCAGTCCACCTTCCTTTTCCAGGTTTAAGTGTGTATGTGGCTCCCCACGTGTGTGTTTGGGGCTTTGGTGGGAGTTTTTAAATCAGAGGCACTGGCTTTCTTTTCTAGTTTTGCAAAGCTGAATTAAACTTTTCAAATCTTAAGCCTAAAGGCTGCTATCACTTACCACCTCTCAGTTTTTTCTGATTGAATGTGCATTCTATCTTCTGAACTAGATTCCTAGCAATAGAAAAGTCACCTTTCTTTATGTACCACAGTGGAATTGAGAGGTCAGTCATACTGGTGCCTTTGCCAGTGTCCCTCCTAAATCCTTCTGCCACCATTATCCTCTAATTTTCACATCTGCAATTTTTCTGCTGTCTTAGCAATTTTCTTGGACTCAAGACTAGTTAGTTGTTATTAAAGCAGGACCTAATCAACTCAGTTAATTTCTGTAAAAACTGTTTTTTCATGGTCCTCCTTTCAGCAGCTTTAACAAACCGTGTTGATTTGGGATTTTTGCTGAGTACTTGAAAAAGAATTTGATATTTCAGAAGCTCAGTAAAGGGAAACACGCTCCAGTTCTATAGATATGCTTCTGCGTTGTTCAAAAGCCAGACCTCAGCAGTGCCCAAGAGCAGATGCGGAGCAGGATGCTCCAATGCTATCAGCAGGGAAAGGTTATTCCCCTACCTGACTCATGTCAAATAATGCCACTCGTTCATGTTAGGATTGGCAAATACATTACTTCCTTGGGTTTGGTTGGATTTTTATGGTTTTTTTGCTTTGAGGGACCTGGGGAAGGAGCTGTGATGTTACACAGGAGCTGAAAGTACAGGCAGTGCCAGTACCATAGAAAAATAGGTGGCAAAGTCAGGTATGAGATGGGTAGGATGTCCCCAGGAGTGAGCAGGACTAGAGGAGAAATCCTGCCAGCAGCTTGATGGTAGAGGAGAACAGAATTTGGCTTTGTTCCCACTTCTAGTGGACACGGCACAAACCCCACCATGACGGTTTGCAGTTATTTGTACTGGTAATGCTGTCCTTAGTAAGGGGAAAGCTGTGGTGAAGGAAGAATCCCCTCAGTCTTCATCCCGTGGTTGGGCTGAATCAGGGAAGCCCTAAGGGGGGATCTGACTGCCGTTACCCAAGCTGCCTCTGCCCTGCGTAGAAACAGGGCAAATGATTTCATTCTCCAGTGTTTTCGGCCCTGTATCTTCCTTGAGCAGGAAATTAATACAAAAATGGAAAGTAGTTTGCCATTAACATGGCAGTGATTATCCAAGGGCCAGGCTCGGCATCCATTGAAGTCAAAGGGAAAGAAAAAAAAAATTCCGCTGACTTCCAAGGGCTTTGGCTCAAGGCCTAGGAGAACCTCTTCAAATTTCTGAGGATTGCTAGGCTACTGAAAAATAATGTACGTACAGTGCTTCAGTGTACATATGTTGCTTTGATTATTTCATGAATATCACATGCTTTGATGTTGGAGGCTACATAAAGACTGCCAAAAAAGATCTGTTAACTAATGACTGTGTTTATGCTGTAGTAGGCAAATGCTGAAACTGAATTTGGCCTTTTTCCCCTGGGACCGAATCCAAATAAATGTCATGAAGTAACTGCACAAACAGCGCTCACTGGAAAAAAAAGGTCTTTGTTTCACTAATAAGCTCTTTTAAGGAACAATGGATACAGTTTCTCAGTTTTCTTTACATCTGACAAAATAAAGCAGGCAAGAATTCTATTTTAAGGCCATCTGAATGAAAGCAATGAAAATTGGTTTGCTTAACAAAGGTAACTTGACTGTTTGCTGTGGTTAGGGAAGATGTGAGAACCCCTATGAATATTTCTGGATTCCTGAAAGAAGTGTGTGGCCATGCAGGTTTGCTTGTCTGGTGGGGGCAGTTGGGTTCCAGCACAGGGTTTACGTGGGGCAGATTTCACAGGCTGAAATATACCTGAGAGCTGCAAAGTAGTTGGAGAATGCTGATGTTCAGGAGTCTACAAGAATGTGTCTTTCAAAGGGAAGTTACACCATTGGTTAGGTTACTTCCAATCCGTGTTGATCTACAAGTTGAGTGGCTGTTTTCTGTGATTTGCTAGTAGCTTGCAGTGTCTGTACCATCAGTTTTGGGGCAAATACTCTTTTAGGTGAATGTGTTGGAGCTAGGTTCCTCCTAAAGTCAAGCTAACTCCACGTGCATTACATACTGGAGGGACTGCTGGCTTCCGAGCCACAGACAGACATCTCCACATCCAGCCATGTCACCAGAAGGAGTTATGGCCTTTAGCTACTCACTGCTCTTTCCTCTTCTCCATCTACTCATACAGCAAGTTGTGTAGGAGCTCCCTCATTCGTTTTAAGCAAAATCAAGTCCATTTGTTTTGCTAGTCATCGGTCTGCACCAAGATAACAGGCTCAGCCTGATGCTGGGCCTTGTAGGAAGTGTTCATACAAAGTGTTCAATGAGCACATCGGTGGGGGTGATCCTTAATGAGGAGAGCAGGGAATGGTGCTGAGCAGCTGAGAGCAGTAACCTCTTCCAACTCACAGCAGGCTCCCAAAGAGGACATCTGTTCATGGCTTCTGTCTACAGCTCCTTTGTAGGTCTGACCAAAATGCTTCTGGCAAAAAAGCAATTCCTACTGGGGAGGAAAAAAAAAAAAAAGAAAAAAAAAAAAAAAGGGGGCTTAAACATTTTCTGCTGGGAAATGTTAATTTGAAAGAAATTCCGACAAAAAAAGAGAAATTATGCCTCTAGTGAAGGAAGCAAGGGGTATCTCCTGAGTTCATTGGAGTCGGGACTTCACACAAAAGTATCAGTTTCAGGATTTCTCGCAGAAAACTGCTTTGGAATTGCAAATTTCCATTTATAGATTTACTTTTTTTTCATTTAAAAAGTTGGTTTCTCCACCACTTCTAACAACCACCACCGTGCTGCTACAAAAAAAACCCAGGAGTGTGTTTTGCTCCCACTCACCCCTCTAAAGACTCCCAACTCCAGATCCTTACTGTAGAATTTCACCTTGCCCTTTAAGTCATAAACTACTGTGAAATGGACGGGCGCGAGTGTAGCCACCAGTCCCAGCCTGCAATCTGTAGTGGTGGAAAACCTCATTTCCACGTGGCTCATCTACTGCTAAATGTGGACAACAAGATGTTTGCTGCCCGCTGCTGTCACTCCAGCCAGCGCTTAGTGCTTCAGGGCACACAGCCCTGCCACGAATGCACGAATGTGTTAGCCAAATGCTTTCAATTTCTTAGAACGACTGCATTACAGCAGGTCTGAGTTGAAGTTTTGCTGTTTGTGTTCAGAGCATTGTTTTTTCTGATTTCTTTGTCCTGTAAACGTGTATAAAAAACCCCCAGCTTGTAGCATAGTCATAGTTTGACATTGAATTTTAATGAATATCTCTCAGCAGATATTCTATGTTAAATAATTTTGCAATCTGTTGGTGTAAGACTTTATCAAGGGAGTTTCAGGCAGTGTGGAGTAGATCTTCGCTGTAGAACTTCTCCACTATTACCCCCATGTGTTGCTTAAAGAACATATTCAGAGCAAACTGCATATTCCATCTTCCACCATCCCTTCTTTCTTCAAACAGGTGAAAAACGTAGACCTTAATGAAGACATAAATCCTCAGTGATTAATCTTTCTAAAGAAAAGCAGTAGTGTTTGTGCAGGGAGGAAATGATGAAAAAACTGAAAAAATGCAGAATATCTCAATATCGCCATTTATATGAAAGTCAGAAGCTGTTTGCTTTATAGTAAAGAATACAAGGAACTGACTTTTATATCCTTCCCCCCCAGATTTCAGTAAATAGTAGTCTTAGATTGAAATTGTCTTCAGTGTTAACCATGAAGCCATGCTATGATGCCATAGTCATAAGGATGCTTCCAACTTCAGTACAGCGCTGCAGAATAAGCAAGAAATATCTTACAAGTAGGGCCTGCTAAAAGAGGAAAGAGTATAATTTAAGGATCAGTATATAAATAAGTTGTAACTCTTTTTTTGAATCTATATTGCTTTTCCTAAATGTACTAAAACTGTAAAGTAATATCGGTGGAAAATTGTAGCAGAATGATTTGTTTTCATAGTTCATTTATAGTTAATTTCCTGTACTAGTAGTACAGCGAAAATGATTTAGCAGCAAGTCTAGTGTGAATTCCTTACAAGAAACCAAAAGATAAATAGCTTGCTCCCTACTGCCTAAAGGTTTGAGAGTGCGGATGAACTGAATTAATAAAATCTTTGGAGTCTTTGTGTGTGCCAGTGTGGAAGGCATGAAAAGTATTCCTCCACCGTGCGGTTTATTTTCTGTACGTGTTCTCCAAGAAGGCAGCCTAGAGATAGTGCAGGACAAGTTACCTTCAGCTTTGACACTCACAGGCTGCTGGTAAGTTCTCTTCAAGCCCAGCAGAAGGCTGGAGCTTCCCACCCTCTGCCTGGGGTAAACCCCAAGGTATCCTCTCCCACCTAAGACACTTGGCAATCAGATGAAGGCACAAAGGGCTATCGCTGTGCTTGTTTCTTGCCTACAGACATACGTGGTGTTCTCCTCCATATACAGGAGTTCAGCTGTTCTAATTTCTTCTGTGGGAGCCAGAAGGATATTTTAGGGGGGTTACCCGTGTATCCGAGCGCTTGGCTGCTGTTACACCAGGAGAGTTTTGTGCTTTCTTTGTCCGTCTCTCAGCTGTTGCTCAGCCCTAGTGCGCCAGCATTGTCCATTCGAGGGGAGGAAGAGAAGCAGGAAGGGGATGGACTTCTCAGCAGAACTTGGCAGGATTTTTATTTTTATATAATTTGAGCCTTGCTTAGAAGAAACAAGTTAAAATATATATGTATAGTAGGGTATCCATAAATATTCTACTAAAATATATATGGGTAGAAGGTAATAGACACCACATATCCTACTCTTTTCTCATCAGCAGACTAATTAGACCAGCAAGTTACATATTAATGGTTCATGGTTGCTCCCCACTTTTCCTGCCCTCCAGCTGTCTGCTTTTGAATAGTAATTTGCACTTCCTCACAAACCTCTTCTATTAAAACAGCTAAACCTCACTGGTCCTGAGCTACTTTTTACTAGAGTAGACTGAATCTGCTGACCAGCTGCTGTTATAGCTTTGAAAATCAAATAAATTAATCTCCCACTCATTTGTTTTCATCAGTTACATATGAGACACAGTACAAATGGGATGGTCTCAATTATGAAGATCAGAGGAGTTACACAATTAAGCCTGGTTCTCTATTTCATTGATATCAAGAAATAAAATACATACTACGCTTTCTTATCTAGTTCACAAAACTTTTCTATGCTGGAATATACAAATGTGAGTTTAAATACTCAAATCAAAACATGAAGCAAGTAAGTTTATAAGCTGTGATAAGCTACTATAACCTCGTTCATTTTGTAGAGTATACCTTTGGTTCTTCTGTATTGGGTATTAAAGCAGAGGCTCATCATCCTGACCAACAAAATGCAGTGGAAGCTATTGGTAAACCAAGATGTGAACTGGAAAGAGAACCTTTGCCATTTGGGTCTTGTCAGTTTTAGCCATCTGGAAAATAAGGATCATCCAATCTGGTATCACAGAGGTGAAGAGTTGAACAATGCTGACAGCCCATTTAAAAAGGATGCCTAATGATGAAGTACAGTAAGGGATGTTATTTGTTTTCTTGCTGTGGTGGATATTGACCATTGGTCTGAGACAGGAGCTCAGTACTCACCACCGGATTACAAAGTTGCTATGGAAGGAAAAGGCTGACTGCTGAGTTAAGCTAAGTAACAGTTAACTGTGTTTCCTAGTAATATTTTCAGACATGGCAATTCAAGTTAATAACATCCAGGTTCATAGTGTAATTCTTAAGGAGATGTTGGCTTGACTCTGGAAGGCACTGAGTGCTTAAGCTGAGCAGCTAACAACTTTAGATATAGAATATATATATCTATAGAAATATATATAAAGAGAGAAAATATATATATGTGCTATGTGTATATATCTACAGCATTGCTGGAAAAACTGCCCTTGACTTGGATGGAACAGGGTCAGGTCCAGATTCGGGTGTTGCTCATGTTCTTCACAGGCGGAGATGTGTGAGAAGGTCAGTGAGACTCAGTGTGGGGGTGGATGGGGATAGCAGTTAAGTGAGGAACCTGCTTGTGTGTCTGCTTTGATGAGCTGATGTCGGAGTATTTAGTGTCTTCAGCCACATATATAGTCTTATTAAAATTAGGCAAGTAGTTAGACTGTGAGGATGAAGAAGTTTGTAGTTAATGTGCAAATGAAAAACACTGGCTGCTTTCTGGTACAAGCCAGATGGCACTAATATCTGTAAGTTAATTGAAATAAGTTACTGATGACTTAGTGAAGGTCAAAGAAACTTGGGCAGGTTTGGATTATCCAGCAGCTGGAGAAGGTTATCTTGTTTGCACTGTTTCCACACATAACTGTAAAACGACTACTGCTGAAGTCCATAGCGCCTCTGTTTATTTATTTTAGAAGTGTAAAATTGACATTCATATTGTAGTAGGAAACAATATTTTAATGACTTACCAGCTAGGGAATAAGACAAGAGTGACCTGTTTGAAATTCTGTGTATGGATTGCCAGGGGGTTTTGACAAGATGCCTCCTAAAGGACTCTGAAATCATTTCAGAACACTCTCATGATCACCCACAGATCTGAAAGATGGGAAGAAATGGTTGTGAGTGAATGGCCAGGAGGGTAGTTGTGTAATCCCACCGGATATGGCCTGGAGCTTGAGCTGTTCAGTGTACTCATAAATGATCTGCACAACGGCGAGCTGCAGCATTTGCTAGCAGTCCCAAGATCATTTTTTTACAGAAGAAATATCTTATTAATATAATACAGAACAAACGTAGATTTCCAAAGCAGCGATGTGGTGCAAAGGCCCAAGCCCTGCTTTAGCAAGTGTTTGAGTCCAGAGATCAGGGCTTTGAGCTGTGGTGCCTGTGCCGGCAGGACAGTGTCCCTGGGGTGGCACAGTGCTGCCTTCCACCTCCTTTGCTGTAAGACCAACACCTTCACCTAGAACGGGCGGTTAGGAGGATAGTATCTTCTTGTGTCACCATAGCAAGACTTGTCAGCAGCGTCTGTCCAAGAGGGTTTTGATGAGATGTAGGATTTGCAGTCTTTGAGTCCATGTAGGTAATGGTACATGGGCTCCTGAGCATGTCTTACCTTGTTATTTTAGATTATGCATTTATCATAGAATCACAGAATGGTTTGAGTTGGAAGGGATCTTAAAGATATCTAGCTCCAAATCCCCTGCCATGGGCAGGGACACCTCCCACTAGACCAGGTTGCTCAAAGCCCCATCCAGCCTGGTCTTTAGCACTTCCAGGAATGGGGCATCTACAGCCTCCCTGGGCAACCAGTGCCAGTGTCTCACCACCTTCATAGCGAAGAACTTGTATAACCTTGTATAAGTTTAACTTTCAGATACAAGTTTTCTTTAAAAATACACATTAAAGTATTTTACAAAAACGTTTTACGTGTGCACCACATACATTTTGAGTATTGAACAGATGAGGGCTGACCGAACTGTCACAAGAGAGGCTCTTACTTGAGCCCACGCCCAGGAGCCTTGAATAGCAGAGCAGCAAAGAGAGGTCCTGCAGTGTGCTCGGCACTACCCCTTGTCTCGTGCTGGAACACCTTCTCCTTGGAAAACATTCTTCTCAACAAAGTTTCTCAATTACATCTATTTAAATCTATTTTTTTCTTTAAAAGGCCCTGGTGTCCTACCTGCCTTTTTGGGTAATACCGTTCTGCCAGCTAAACACTCCTCTTACAACCCTACCTAACTCTGGTTTTTCTTTCCTCGTTTGAACTTTTCTAAGCATCGATTCCCTCTGGCAACGGCAGGTTTGATGAGAGTTGAAATGGTCCTTGTGTGTGTGCACGGGAGCACATGTAGGTGTGGAGGTTTGGAAAAGGGGCACAAGGCAATTCCCTTCACAGAGCAGCGTTTGGGCACTCCTGGAGGTTACCCTCCAGCACTCAGGACATGATCAGGTCCATAGCTGGTAGCTACAGGAGTTTATAACATTGCTGGTGTGTTTATAGTGTGGCGTGGAAGGTGCTATATAAGTACCAATTACTCTATTAGTGCTAGTAATTAGTTTTTATACCCTGCATTCATTTTATGCTTTTCATAAGAAAATGCAACCAGTGCAGATTACTTTAGCCTTCAAGCGTCTGCATGTGGCTCATTCCAAGGGTTAACTGTACTTGTAGTTTACTGTATTAGTCCCAGTTGTATTTGACATAAAAATGTTTTTATAGCACAACCAAATACCAGCATATTTGCGGTTGCAGTCAGATGGTTTTAACTATATTGGATATAACCCACAATGGTTTCAGAAGATATTTCCATTGTTTTAGCCAGATTTAGAGAGGCTGGATTAAGCTATGGCACACCAAACCCAGTGGTGTTTACATATGTGAGTATCGGTCTTAAAGGGCAAAGAATATGATGTTCCATAAACCTTTATACAGAAATAAATACCTTGCAGCAAAAATGTTTTTCTAGGATCAGTTACTATTTCAACTATAATGACCTGCTTGGAGAAGGTCAGGGGCCAAATTCTTCTCTCATTTACACTGGCGTAAATCCACAGTAATGCAAGTATAGGATTTGGGATCGGGAGTGTAATGCTTTGGAGTTAATTTTCCCCTGACCCGCAACATTTTAATGCAATCTGTTCTGTTTGGGCTGTTAATTTAGCAAACTATTCCATGGATAAGATCCTGATAAACTACGTAACATGAGAAATTAATTCAGTCAGAGCTTCAGGGCAGAATGTTGTTCTGGGCAGCACTTGTTTTAATTGTCTCTTTCTAAAATCAGGACTGTGCCAGTGCTGATCTGCCAAAAGGCTTCTTCAGGTTGGAGATGTTTAAACGGAATAGATATGTGTGGGTAAAGTACTGAAGTTCTGATCCAACTTTACAAGAGTACCAGTCCCCAGAAATCCTCAACTCACTACTGCCAATGCAAACACCCCTCAGCCTTTGTCTGTCTTCTGAGTGGCTGAACCAAAGCTCCAGTTCGTGTATGTTCCTAATTTTTGCAGTTCAGTTCCAGCTTTAAACTTTATGAACTTTTCCCATGTCATCCTTAACTTTCAATTGCAATTTGTATTTCTGATCTTTACTGCTAGCTGTGAACAGCTCATTAATGAAAGGTTATTTAGTACCAATTTAAACATCTGAAAGTGTTATAAGAGATATTATCTAAATATGAAAGATAATTGTTTTTAACCCCGTACCTAGCTTCTGGTGTGCAGTGCAAACCCAGTGTGTGTACATAAGGCAATTCGTGTTGCTCTTGCAAAAAAAGAAGCAAATACTTTTTTGGCTTAAAATAGTAAGTTGTTTAACATAGCCAAACTCAAAACCTGATTAACAGATCCTAGAATCACTGAATGTATTGGGTTGGAAAGGACCTCTAAAGGCCATCTAGTCCAAACCCCCTACACCTGTGGTGTCAGCATCTCTTGTAGCAACCAACTACTTGGGACTCTGGACCCCACTCCAGTTATATAGTCTAGGCTACACATATAAAGAAAATGAAGGGCCAAAATATTTCAAGGAACCTATAAGCTCCTCCACATATCTTCTAACCATGGCTCTTTGACAACTCTGCCCTGGATCCATTAACATGACACTGCAAGAATTAGAGATGCATGTTACTAGAAGCAGAAACCTCTGAAATCTGGAAGGAGGATCCCAATTCAGGTTCCTGTAATCCCGCCTAGAAGATTTTCATGCTGTGCATTTCTATGAACTTACATTGTTGTCCTGGGCAGTGGGGGAGATGATCGGCAGAAGGGCCTGTTTTGCTGGTCTTTGGCATTGAGTAATAGAGATCTGGTTGAATTTCCCCACTCAACCATGCAGTGTGTTAGTAGATAGCTTCTATATTAAAACCTGATGTGGTTTTGGGTATGCACTGGATTAGTTTCTCTCAAATAACTGTTCCCATCTAATTTGAACATTACACAAATACAGTAACAAGTGAGAGGACTTTTATTGTAGTTTTAATTCAACACAGAGCACAATATATATAACCATCGAAACCAGAACCACAGCTTAACAGACTCAGATCTGGCTCTTCCCTAATCCTGCAGTCTCTGTGCAAAACCCTAGTGGAAAAATACCGAGGGAAGGATGGGATGAGATGGAATCAAATGCTATACGGTTCTTTGGAGATGCTGCTGCCTTTGGGCAGGACCTGGGGTGGAGGAAATACCTAGTCAAAAGCTTGTCCCTGAGACTCTGTAGGGAATCAGGACTTTTTCTGCTAGTATCCAAAGCTCCATGTTGAAAGCTGCCTTCTTTTCACAGCTCCCCCCATCCTGTCCTGGAAGCAGAACTTACTTCTGAGCTCTGCCACTGTTTCAAGTTCATGTGACTGTGGAAAAGGAAGGAGACTGAAAGTTTATGGTGGCGTTTGCTACGCTAAGCGCCAGATGGATTTCTATCCAGATGTCCTAACAGCTGGTGAAAAGGCACGCTGTAGAAAATGATGACTTCCCAGTTACACATGCCATTCCTACATGTAGAAAAGTCATGGAAAGGCACTGGTAGAGTTAGGGGTAAAAGGAAGCACATGTTTTACTCGCCTCATTTTTCACCTACTGTGAGAAACTTGGGGGTTTATTCTTGTTCTTCTTTAGGTCACTATTAGATTACAGACTTCCTTACTTCTTGTTTTCCAGTCCCCTATTCTGAAGCCCAGGCTGGAGCTCAGATGTGGCAGGGAACCAGCTTCTGCATTTCTGTTGGCCTTGTTTCCATGTTCTGTTTTGTGAAATGTGCCGGTCGCCTTTCCACACCTTTGATTTCTGTCACCCTCATTTTGTGGAAAACTGCAAAGCCCAGATTGGAAGATCCAAACATAAGTTAATTAAGTTCATGAAAAAACTCCTTTAACTTCAGTTAGACCAGGGTTTTACTCTTACTTCTTTCTCAAAAGAAATGATGGCAAGATTGAGCAAACGTTAGGTCTACCAGTGAAGGGCCAATGACACAAAGCACTTGGCAGACAACGGCATATTCCCAACGAGCAGCAAGGGGTCTTCTGGTCCCCACCCAACTGAGCCCATGTACCAAGCCTTGTTCTTGCCTTCCATGGGAAAATTCTGGTTTTATGCATGCGCATCTGAGGGGAGATTCTAATGATTCCCATCTCAAAAAGATATGGCCAGCTGGCCTGTTTGAAAGTTGGCTGTCTAAAACTGTATCCGTGCCTGCATCCCAGCGTGCTGAGCAGTGCTAGCAGTTTTTCTCTGTCACCGGTGAGATTGCTCACAGAAGGTGCTTGAGGTAGAATTAAAAGCTCTGGGAAAGGCTATTTCACCATAGTATGGGCCGGAGGAAGTTGATACTGGAGGTGTCTTCTTTCTGGAAAGGAAAATATTTAAGGAATGTGGTTTTAGCTGCTAACTAGATGCAAGCTGTAAAAGGGCATGAGAATAGAACTTGCTTCCATTTTGCAGTGTGGGTGTGTTTTTGAAGCAGGTCCTTATAATCAAACACATTCAAATACATAGTATTTTTCTTTTTCTTTTTTAAGGTGGGACAGGAGGGGTAGTTTCTCTTTTCTCTAGGATCCAGTTAGCATCAGACCCTCCCTGTATTAGGAGTTACTTAAAGGCACAGAAGGCAGCTCTCCTGCCTGAAGAAGCTTAAAGCCCAGGTTGGACCTCAGATGTGGCAGGGAACACAGAAAGCTGTTGTGCCTGTACAAGAAAGTCTGCTGTTAGCACAATGAGGTTTTGCACTTGTTTTTCGGAAGTAGCCTGAACAAAAAAATCAATTAGTATTTTTTTTAACTGAATATTCAGGTGCAGTCGTGCCACTATGTTAAAAAGTCTGTGTGTATTTTGTATTTTCCCCCCTCAAAATAAGTAAGAATTAGCAGCTGTACTTAAAATGTATTGTGTTCAATCTGTGCTGCAATCGCTGTTGTTCCCCATCACATCAAGCTTTTTAAAAAAACCTTTCCAGTGAAAATTCAGCCTCTTTAACAGATGATCTATTTCTCTCTTGCTCCATCAGGAAGCTGATCCAGCTTCAGTTTTTGAATGTCCTCGCAGTGTCAGTGCACACGTCTTCTGTCAAGTTCGATTAAGAATAGCTCAGATAGCAGTTGAGTATTTTTCCATAGCAAATCATAACTTCTTCCCCTTCTCAAAACTTCTTCTGCAGATGTTTCCATGGTGGAGTATCAGTCTGCATTTGGGCATCGTTCCCTCATTAATGTAGAACAGTGTGACTATGTCTTCTTTTACATGAGAGGCTTTGTTTCATTCTCTCTGCTGTAATTTGAGTTTCATTTTAGAGTGTGCACACGCTCAGGTTTCCCATCTCGCAGCACAGCTGGCTACACCCCAGAGTGTGCGGTCTCGAGCCTGCAGCTAACGCTGCTGAGGAGGAGGAAAAAGGAAGGGATGCAGTAGCCCCATCTTTATAATGCAAAGCTCATGGATTTACTTTGTGTAGACACACAGATCTCAATAGCCTGCTCAAAATAATAAGGGAAGGGTATTGCTCTGTTGCAGTTAAGGTGTAATTATACTGTTTCCAAGGTGTAATTACAACTTCTTTATGAACTGCCAAACCTAACCAATTTGCTTACTGAGACCCCTTTGGCAGAAGTAGTCACACGTGTATTTTTATAGGTCAGGTCTATTAACTTCTGCTGTACGAGGTAATTATTCTGGGCTGTGTATTATATTTTCTGGTTATAGGTGTTAATAAGTATTCATATTAATAAGCAAAACTTCACTGTAGCTGAGCTGAGTCCAGGCTCAGCTCTGTGCAGGAAGACTTTAACAGCTGGCAAATGGCAATAAGTCTTCTGCATTTGTCCATCATAGAAATTACCCTGCATCGTGTTTGGCACAGTATGCTTCGTGGTGTGCAGTGCTACCGCATGCCTTCTGCTTTTGGGAAGGGATGCCCGAGCCCTGCTCAAACGAGGGGCTGCTACAGATCCCAAGGCACCAGCTCCTGGGGGCTCCTCTGTGCCCCAGTCTAATGGGTCTGATCCAAGGAGCCAGGATACAGAAGCAGACAAAGCCTTTTAGAGAAAGACTAATGATAACAGTGTTGATTTTGGGAAGCAACCAAAATGACATGTGGGGCCTGATCTTCAAATCTATGGAAACCTGCAGAAGTACTATGCAATGTGTAATCCCCTCAGATTTTAAGAACAAGACAAACAAGACAAACCCCCAAACCCTGTCTGCACGTTCTGGCAACAACCCATTTATAAGGCATTTGACCGTTTAGCCCCAGTTAAGACCTCTTTGAAATCACTGTCTAACTTCCCATTGCCTGGATTTTCTCTGAGTCCCCAGCCTCAGCTGCTGATGGAAGATATGGTAAATAATGTGGGACACTTGAAAAACGCAGATTAATTGTATGAAAACGTCACACAGGTCAAGGGAGATTGTGTTTCGTGTTATTTACTGATATAGGGCAGCATTACCAGTGGAATTTGTACATCCTATACACTTAACATACTCATTCATTTGGCACTCCTTAATGGAAAACGTGGAGCAATTATATGCAGACAATGCTGTAATGGAAAATAATTGAAGACAGCCACAGTTGGGATTTTGTTTTGGTTTTTTTTTAAACAATGCATGCCAGGTCCTGCATGCAAGCATCTTCATTTTGGGGGGTTTTTTTAGCCCCCCCAGCATAAACACCGCCAACACTTGAACCACATACGAAACCACAGCTCTGGGAGTCTAACTTCACAGCCAGCTAGAAATGACCAAAACAACATCTGCTACAGTTAGAATTTGAAAGTATTTTTTCACTTTGTTGGATTCCTTTCTCTGCTCAAACCTCCCTCGGTAGAGTTAATGTTTTGTAGCTGTTTTTTCTGAGTAAACAGAAAACTTGATGGTTTTCTGAATTTCAGCAAAGGATTTGTGTGAAAATCAATTGCACAAAAATGGATAAAGTGTATGTGTGCACAAATCTGCATGTATGTAGTATCTGAAGCATTTCTTATTATGTGTTCACAGTGCTGTACCAGTTCAAGCAAGCTCCTTTTAAGTCAGCATACACTTAATGTTCCCTTGCTTTTTATGGTTTTAAACGTCGGTGTTTACCTCTGCATAAGTGAAGCTGTCAACACAGCGCTTCTAATATTAATGTGACATATATGCCTATTCTTGCTGCCTTTGTTATTATTAATAGTAACCATAATATTTGAATTATGGTAGTACCTCAAGGACCAGCCCTCTTCTCACTGAGCTTTTACAAAAAGGAGTAAAGAGGGGGTCCCCTCCCAGATAAAAGGTTGGTTGGAAACCAGGCATGGAGAAAAGGAGCAGTGAGCTGCACCAGGTCAGGAGAAGAGCTGAACTGGTGGTATTGATGCCATGTGTGTCAGAGGAATCAAAAATAATCAAGTTGGATTGATTTGGAGAGTCAAATACATTTTAATGCTCCTGCACGTGTTGTAGCAATGTGGCTGAACCTCTGTTGACCTCAGTTCAGTACCTCTGTCTTTTCAGTCACGGCCAAGAAGCATTTAAGTAGGTCAGCAGCTTTTAGGAGCCTTGGACGTTCTCTTCTTGACTGGCAGTGGAAGCAGAGAGGAGGTTTGTAGCAATGAGAAGTTGTCAAGAGTGCGTAAAAACCAGAAGGATGAGTCTAAACCCCTCATATATTGCCTTAATGAGGAGTTACACTGATCATTGCTAAAGATCTGATCTTGTATGCCTACTGCAGTAACCGATACTGAACTGTTCAGTAACCACCCCTAGGAGCAGAGGACAAGTACACTCTCCCCAGCCAGCGCCTGCTGCGAGGTCACTGCTGACATTGCAGCTCCAGCCCATCTCCCCTCGCTGCTGGCAGGACTCCCTGCAGCACACAACAACCCACCCTGGCGCCTGGCTGCCCTCCACTCCCCTTGGATGGACTCTCAGTTGAGGGCTTTATTCAAAGAAGCCCCTGCAAGTCTGCTTTGGTGTTACCAACCCGAAATCTAAAAGGTTCAATGGATTAAGCCTAAGGCTTGAAGCACATGGTGTTGCAGTGGGGCTTTAATTGGGGATATACTTATATGCAAGTAAATCTGTGTGAGTGACTGGAAGTTGGTGTTGATTTGTACACCAGAGGCAGACAACATGGAAATGCAACCAGCATAAAGATATAAGACGAAACAGCCCCACCTGGCTTTTTATTTCTGGTTACACTGGGCCTTAGCCAATATGACTACAAAGCACATTCTTGCAGATGGTTTTGCATGCTACAGCATCACCATTGACAGTGTTTTCCCAGTAAACTTGGTCCACAGAAGCCCTGAAACCATGAGGCTGACATAAAAAGTGAGAAAAATGTGGCTTCTCATGTGTTTTATTAATCACATTTCCTAATCATGTAAATACACGTTAGACTTGAACAGAAGTGAACTCATGGATCAGCAGAGATACAGGATGCTTAGCGGTGCTCTTCAGCATCAGGGAAGCAAAGGTTTGAGTGGAGAGATGTTCTGTGTGAGGATCTTTTCTTCTTGGAGTTGGTTCACAATAACTAAGCTAGAAAGACTTCATCTTTTGAAGAGTCGGTGGGCATAAACAAGTAGATTCTTTCAAAGCAAAAAAGAGGATTTTCTTAACAGTATTTCAAGAGTGGCAAATTTTTACATATGAGTAGTTTATTTTCTATTGGAATTCATATTGCGTAATGTTTTTACTTAGCTTATGCAGATAACTCTCTGACATTTTTCAAACTATGCTGGTAGAACCATTTTGGTTGGAAGAGACCTTTAAGATCATCAAGTCCAACCATTAACCCAGCACTATAGTGCTAGCCTTGTTCGTGGAAGAGAAGTATGTGTTCTATGTGGTGACTTTGATGCTCATGTTGTTATGAGAAGGTTAAGAACCTGTTCTTAAGTACTAAAAATACAGATCTGTGTCAGAACCAGAGCAGTCACAGACCTCTTCTGGCTTAAAGAAAGGCCTTGGTAGAGGTAGCTGTTGGTGCAGTTTTTTGCCTGTTTTCCATAGCTTAAGGTGTGTGTTCTACTCTAGTGTATGAACTACTCTAGGAAGTAGCTTCAGCATTGTCAACTGTTGCATGAAGAGTAAAACATCTATGAAGTTACAGCTATGGGAGTGGAGTGATAGAGTGGAAAGCAGAAAAGAGCAGAGGACTGAGATACTAGTTTTTCTTTCTGGTACTAAGTCGTTCATTGTCATGTTGGAAAAGCTGTAACATTGGAAAAAATTCTGTATCTTTTTCCTTATTGATAAAATATGAGTAGATCCATGGTGAGCTCAAAAATCGTGGAAAAAGTACAATACGGAAGGCTTTGATGTGAGGTGTGCTGCTGATCGCTATTTGCCTTTGCTACTGATCCTTCTCATTAAGCATGTAAAGAATACTTGTATGGCCATGTTTTAATTATTTGACTATTATTGATGGTATTATGCAACAAATCTATCTGTTCTTTGTTGTCATGAGATTATAGGACTTGTGAGCAAGCAAGCGTTGAGAAAGCTTCAAGTACCTACTTGCACTGTTATGTATTGGTGGAAACGAAGGCAGGAAATCTAACCTCCTACGGTGACAGATTAATAAATTACAGTATGATTTCGAGCTGGTGAATTTATGGATTGTTTTTTTCCTCTTCAAAAGCTGAGTTGCGCCCAACCATTGAAGGGAAAAAGGCGACTTTGTCATGCCTAACTGGCACAGATCCAACATGCTAATGATGCAGTTTTAAATTCTGCATTAGGCAAAGATGCAAACAAGGAAAGATGGGGTTATGTTAGAAGTTTTTGGGAACAGTCTGTGGGAACTGATCACAGTTTTCAGCTGACTCAGGGGTGCTACGTCCATCTGTCCTCCTCGCCGGAGCGATAATGGAAGCTATTAGTGAATTGCCAACATGGCAAGTAACAGCTTCCCTGGTGGCGTTGGCTTTGATTGATTTTATGCAGCAGTGAGAGGCTCCATGTTTCATGCCCAGAGACTCCACATCCAGGATCAGAGGTTATGGAGATGGGAGGGCAGAAGCCATATGATGTCTTCATTATGAGAAGGAAAAAAGCCAAACATACTGAACACCAGTGCTGCTCCCCCAGCTGCCATTGGCGTCAGCTCATGAGACACGGGGTTGCCAAGTCTCTTGGCTGGTATCTGCCTTTCTGGAAATTGGAGCCATCAAGAAAGAGGGAAAAAAAAAAAGTCAGAAAAGATTAAGGGAATTATAGGAGTGATTAAGTAAGATAATTTTAGGGTCTGGTTCTCCTGCTAATATCAACTCGCTGCAAACAGTAATGACTTCAACAAGATTATTTATGGATTGGACTCTTAAAAGACAGCTTGGGAGTACATTGGTTGCTATTAAATAAATGCACATATGGATATTTGTATGTCTATGGATATTTGTGTGCATATGTAGCCAAATTACAACCTGGGGGTGCATGGGATTACTCAAATACATAGAATATGAAATCTCTCTGCAGTTACCATGAGATTATAGCTGTACACAGCAATGTCGTTTTTTCTCTCTGGTCTACTTCTGTGCTCATTAGGGTGAAGAGAGCATCTTTCTTCAGTCCACTCTGCTGGTTTTTTCCACAGTACAAAATAATGGCTCTAGCCTACAGCTGTCTGAAGCTTTTTTGTTTTTTCTCTCTGTCCTTCCCCTACCTTGTCACTCAGACTTTCTCAAGGTTTTTGAGGACGTGTATGTGATGGTTGAAACCTGCAGGAACTAGGTGTTTTCAGAGCCTGACTTGCAGCTCCAGTATCTGTATCCCTTCAAGAAACAGGGTAATCTTGAATCTGCCCAGTTTTCCCTGAAATGTCCTCCCACAACAACCACTGCAAAGAGACCTTGCCCTCACTCCCTAAAAACAAGGCATTAACACTTCTGAAGGTCTCTTAACAGCATAACAAGCTTGGAACATTTCAGGCCTGGAAATTATTTATGGACTTTTTATAGGAAGCCAAATACATCAATAAACACGTTGAAAATACCTACTGGGAAAGCAGATTATAGGGAAACTGAGAGTGCTGAGATTCAGAATTATGAAAATATTTTGAACTGACCAAATGATGGACGTAATGCCCTAATATGCAGCTTAAGCTAAGGCATACAGTTATATGAGCTCATTTAACATGCTATCATTTAATACAATATGGTAAAAATAACCCACTAAATAATTTTGCAATGTGTAAGTGAAAGTGCTGTATGTTCTTTTCACAATCATCTTACCAGAGCACATTATATGTTGTTGATGTAAATAACTAAAATTTTTTAATGTAATTTAAAATAAGAAAAAAAATCTCGAGGGGATTCAGGTGCTAAAGGTCTCTTTCTAAATTTTCTATGTGGTTTTAATTTAAAAGGAAAATGCTTGTTATTTTTCCTGTTAAGATTTTCTCCTTATTTTTTAAGAAATACATATATTATTTCTCTCTCTTTCCCCCACCCCCATTTTTTCCTTCACCTTCCTTCTGATGTAAGGGAAAACACAGTGGAG